>CM074446.1:28264683-28819683 GCA_037101425.1 Elopichthys bambusa | reverse complement strand
TTCTGATAACACACCTTGAACTCTGCTTTTTAACAGGAGCAATGGATGTCCGGGAGCGATAAGTGTGTTTTCACAGGTCTGATAACCCTCCAGCCCACTGGGATCATAAAACAGCTGCAAATAGGATGGTTTAAATCACACTTAGTTCCTGATTGATCCTGTCAAGTAACTGAGCTTTTCCCAAAAGAACGGTTTACCTATTATTTACTAGTTGTTCTAAACCTGTTTGAATTTCTCTTTTCCACAGAACAAAACGCACCATACACAAGAAAATATCTATCTAAACATACAAGGAATGTCTGATATCACCGATGCCAAAATGGAGCCGTGAATGTTTATTGTTCACTGTACACCTGAATTAATTTAGTTTTTCAGATGTTCCTGCTCCCTTTTCTTTGGTTTGTCTAGATGTAATAGATGTTTTGAACTGTTTTGCAGATATGTTTTTGAAACCACACTATATGCAACAGAAATGTAAGTAATTTTCCACCAATTTTTGTTTTTGTTGTTTGGATTTTCGCAACTACACGTCGTATTTGAAGGGAAAATGAGCATGAATGGCATTTGAGGACTTCAGCGAAGGGGAATATTTGTATTTAATGGCATCATATGATTGTTTTTTTGTCATTTGTGAAGCTTGAAAAAAGATGAAATTATGTCTGGACATTATGCAGTATTTCATCTTTTTCTACAGAAGAAAGTAAGTCAAAAGGGTTTGGACAACATAATGGCAACTGCACTCTTAACGTTTCCAAAAGAGTTTTCGCAGTGATGGCATAGAAAAAAACATATTTGGTTCCCTAAAGAAATATATTTTTCTTAGTGTAAAGAATAACCTGAAGAACCTTTTGTTTGGAATGGAAAGGTTCTATGGATGTTAAAGGTTCTTTTTAGAACTGTATGGATGCCGATAAAGAACCTTTATTTTTAGGAGTGTAGATGATGAATGAATGAATTTTCATGTCATTTCAATTTTTATTTGACCAAACTATTTCTTTGGAAAACTGTTGAACAGGGGCTAAATTATTAGATTCACAAAATACAATTGCTACAGAACATGGTCCCTTTAAGCTAATTACTTGCCATTATTTCTAAAGGAAAAGTCTGGATCAGCCTTCCATAGCAGTTTACTGATGATCAGCAGGGAATAAACGCCAAGATGTCTGACATTTCAGGCCCTGGGTCCAAAACCGTCTCTCTAATTTACACCTGCGGCAGTGCCAGGTCTGGCAGGACCAAATTATTGGCCCAGCAGGTGTAAACTGGCATATCTGATTGAGCGCAGACAGATATACAGCATGGCACAATAGAATCGTTATCCAAATCCAGCCCTTAAAGTCTGCAGCATGAAATGTATTTTGTGAATTGTAGCATGCCTTAACTTTGTTTGCAATTGCTCGGTTCATACTTCGCTAAGCATTCATTTTGCATTCATAATTTTAAAGAACTGGAAAATGTAGCAATCCAGTGGAACAATTTCTCACTAAATCTGACGTTTATGGCTTTTTCTAACCAGCAGTGTACGGGCAGAGTAATCGCAACACATTTGCCCGTTTGGTGGAAGTCCGTTGTTGTTGTTATGAAGCCGTTGTGACAGCGGAGACATCAAAAGATGAATGACCTGTTTAGACAGGGACGTTTCACAGGCTGGAATCATCTCCATGATTGAGTAATGATCAATGGTCATCCACTTTGTAAACGATCAATCATTGTCCGAGCGCTCGTTGACGGCCGCTGATGGGAAACTCTCTTGGAGATGGCATTTGTGCAATAGCTCTGGGAACCTGAAATCAATATCTGCTTTCGGGAGGCACACTGTGTTGTGAGTTATTTGATAACTTTCCAATTAAACACGTTTTTGTAGAGCGTGTAAGTGATTAACTGGTAAGCTCTTCTCTATTTCGTGTGTTTATGGAAAAATCCATAGGGTGTATTCTTGCTCACATCACACTGAAACCAGCATTGCAGGGGAAACACAAAAGAAAAGAGTTCATTAGGAAAAATGATGACGTTGAGTAGGTGATGATGTACCTGTCAAATGTTTGGACTACTGATTCTCTATTTTTTACCATTTGTTGTATTATAACTATTTGTATGTTTTTAGAATTTCATTTATATTCATATTTATACATATACTATCACTCTAAAGTCGGGAGTCGGTACGGTTTTTTTTCAAAGCTGCATTAATCTGATCAAAAATACAGTTTAAGACCTCAAACATTTGAATGGTACAGGTATATTAATATTTATTTCTATTTTATGTAGGGGAAACCAAGGCTAGCTGTTATGTTTTTTACTTCAGTGAATAAAAGTTTTGACCAAAAAAAAAAAAAAAAAAAGTATTATAGGGTACATTGTTACACTATTTGGAGCCATTAAGCAGGTTATTGTAAGTTTTTCTGCATAATATAAACAGTAAAATGGTCATCATATCAGAAAAAGTGCAAAACTTCCACATGTCACAACTAGCCCTGGTCTCCCCTATATATACACACAAATGGATGTAAATATAAAAGCCTTTCATCAAACTACATGTTTATATGAGCACAGCCAAGCACTTTTAAGGTCTTGTTTCAAGATCTTTTTTTTTTTAAAGAAAACTACTGGAATATTTACCCAGCTAACAGGGAACGTTTCCATAACTTTCACTAACGTTATGTAAAAGTTATGTAAATGTTAGAAAAAAAACATTCCTAAAATGTTTCAGGAACATTCTTATAATGTTTTCATAGTTAAAATACATTATCATAACGCTGAGAGGAAACATTCTTAGAACAACATTGTTGGAACGTTCTTATGATGTTATTTGTACTTGACTGATGTTCTCATAATGTTTAATGAAAACGTTCTCATAACAACGTACTTGAAATGTCATTATCATGTTATTTGTACCTGACTGATATTCTCATAATGTTGACTGAAAACATTCTCATAACAATGTTCTTGTAACGTCTTTATGATGTTATTTGTACTTGACTGATGTTCTTATAATGATGAGCGAAAACTTTCTTATAACAACGTTCTTGTAACATGTTTATGATGTTATTTTAACTTGTTCTCGTAATGTTGAGAGAAAACGTTCTTAGGATAACATTCCCAGAACATCCTTTTAATGTCATTATTATTTGCTGAATGTTTTCATAATGTTATCATAATAGTACAACGTTCATGAAACGTCCTTTCAATGTAATCTGTACTTAATGAATGTTCTCGTAATATAGAGAAAACGTTGTGAGAAAGACGCTCATGGAACGTCCATACAATGTTATTTTTACTTAAAGAACATTCTCATAACATTGAGAGAAAATGTTCTTAGAACAATATTGCCTTAGCGTCTTTATGATGTTATTAATATTTGCTAAATGTCTTTGAAATGTTAGTTGTAAGTTCATCTAACATTTTTTTTAAATGTTACTACTTGTTTGATCATTAAATAGAACTGAAGAGAACATGAAGTCACAAGACACATGTAGAAGGAAAAAATAATGAATGAAAGTTGTATATAAAATATACAGGCGAGCAGGAATAACACACTGACTTCATCTCAGCTAAAAATGTGTTTTTTGAATGTTTTGATAACATTCCCAATAAGTTATGAAAACATTATTCTTAAAATATTTTTTAAACATTCAAAATATCTGGTTTTTAAACATTCAAAACATAAAATATATATTTTTTAAATAATAAACTATAAGGTCTCTCTTCAGCCTGAAGCATCACTGTAAAATAACAATGTTTGAAATCCAAACAATTTTGTGTTTTCTTTTTCTATGGTGTTGTTTTCCATGTCTTGTTAGATCTGAGTTGTATGTTTGAGTTTGTGTTCTTTTTTCCCTTGTTTAACTTGGTGGGGTTGTGTTTTTGGTTCAGAAAACGTAAGCTTTGCTCTTTATGATTCCATGTTTTGGACTGTGTACTTCCCAGAGACTCTAACACAGTTAATGTACTACTACAGTAAAGTGTGAATCTTAAAGTAAAGTCATATCTGTTATTTTTGTATTCAAATATATAATGCACTTACTTAATACTCTGGAAAAATGTAAACACTCTGGAAACGTGTCTTAACACAGTTCTTGGTACTTAAAAATGATGTTACTATGAAATCCATACATGTGGATTTATTAATTTAATAATTCTTATAAAATTAATTACTTACATTTTATCTATTTTTATGAATTCATATAAACATAAATATAAACTAGGCAGTACAGTGGCTCAGAAAAAACGTTCTTAATGCATTAAAAAAACTGGACGTTTTCCATGTTTAAAAAACATTCAGAAATAACGTTTTCATAACTTAAAGGGAATGTTAACAAAACGTTCCGACAACTTCTTTTTGTTAGCTGGGTAATATTTGGCTTTCCTGAAGCTCAAACAGTAGAGCATGGCACTAGCAACTCTAAGGTCATGGGTTCAATCCCCAGGGAAAGCTAAAACTGATAAAAAAAAAATGTGTACCTTGAATGCAACAGGCATCATGGAAGCTTGTTTCCGCCACTGAATACTAAATTCCTTTGAAAGACAGTTTTTTCTCAATTGCGAGGACCAAGCTCCGTGGCTACCAGAGCTTGCAGCCTTCCCAGGGCTTGCAAACTGCAATTCTTTTAAAGCCAGAAATGCGAGATATAAAGTCACAATTGCGAGTTAAAAAGCCAGAATTGCGAGATATAAACACAGTTGCAAGTTATAAAGTCACAATTGCGAGTTATAAAGTGGTATAATCAATTTGGACTTTTTTCTCAGAATTGCAAGTTTATATCTCACAGTTCTGACTTTTTTTCTCAGGATTGTGTTTATATTTCACAATTTGACTTTATAGAATGTAATTGCGAGTTATAAGATCAGAATTGTGAGATATAAACTCACAATTGCGAGTTATAAAGTCAGAATTGCAAGTTATAAAGTCAGAATTGCAAATTATAAAGTCAGAATTGCGAGTTATAATGTCAGAATTGTGAGTTATAAAGTCTGAATTGCGAGTTATAAAGTCTGAATTGTGAGATATAAACTCACAATTGCGAGTTATAAAGTCAGAATTGCGAGTTATAAACTCACAATTGCGTGATATAAAGTGATATAAATCAATTCTGACTTTTGTCTCAGAATTGCTTGTTTATGTCTCGCAGTTCTGACTTTTTTTTCTCAGGATTGTGTTTATATTTCGCAATTTGACTTTATAGCATGTAATTGCGAGTTATAAGGTCAGAATTGTGAGATATAAATTCGCAATTCTGAGAAAGAAAAAAAAGGCAGTCTTTTTTTCCCTCAGAATTGGACTTCATAACTCGCAATTGTTATTTCTAGCCATTGAATAATAAAACACTGACAGCCAATCAGAATACATTCGAATTTAAGGGCTCGCACATTTAAAATGGCAGAAGATCTAATCTTACAGTGAATTTAGCTGACGTAATCAATATAATGGAATAAAAACTAGTCTTTTTTACTGCAACTTCAAAAGAAGAAAGACAATGTTGTCGAAACTAGCGCTGGATACCTGAGGTAATTTTATGTTACACTGTTTGCTAGCCTAGCATAATGATCTCATCGTTAATACTTCTGATAAATTATTCCGAGGTATAACTGATTGTTCGCTTTCATTGGAAGTTTGAGCTGCGTAGAGACGCATTGGGATCACCTCTGCGTGATTACGTCTTGAAGCACTTGTGAAATCGAACCAATGGCGTGACGGGACGTCAGAGGTGGGTGACGTCACGGACCAGGAAACTATAAATCACACCTGAGAACAAAGAACACCAGCTTCTGTGTCTTCAGCAAGCGCTCTGTGTTATCGTGTGTTTTATTTGGTGTTGTCTATCAGCTACATATACAGATATATCTCTTCGTCTGAGGACAAGAGTATTCAGTTGCACCATACATATATATATATATATATATATATATATATAAAAGACACAATATGGCGAGCAAACAGCAGTTTGTTAAGTGTGTTCATCCCTGCCCTCGTTTTATCACTGGTGGGGATACACACGAGATGTGTATTGTTTGCTTAAGAGTTGAGCATGCCCAGGCAGCTCTCGAGGAAGCTGTCTGTGTGCATTGTGAGAAACTTACACTCAGAACACTCCGTTCTCGCCGGGCGCTCTTTGACAAAGATAAGGAGGGCCAGTTTTTTCTGCGGATCAGGTCCTGCTTCTGCTGAGGCAGAGCGGTGGCTTCATACGTCGGGTTCACAGATGGATCTGACAGAGGGGTTAGAGACGGGCCTAGCCCTTTCTCTGCCTTCACCTGCCAGAACCTGTGTCTCTCCTCTGGTGGCGGAAGCACACACTGCGGTTTCTTCCCCCCAGAGAGAGGCACCGGCGCTTCATCTATCCAGCTGTGAGGAGGTGGATGTGGTGAGCGTCAATGCTGGAGATGAGGACTCGCCATCCTCATCTCCATCATATGAGGAGCTGCTAGAGGTTGTGACCAGGGCTGTAGAAAAACTAAATATTGAATGGCCGGCAAAGAGAAATTAAGCGCGCCAGAAAAGTATGCTTGATGAGCACTTTCTGCCCGCCCGGTCACAACCTCACAACACTGCCTTGGGTTGAAGAGTCTGCATTGTCCCTCAAAACCCAGACGCTGCCCACCAGACCGCTAAAAACTACATCAGCACTGGTGGGCAAAGCTTATCTATTCTATGGCAGCCCTGGTGGCCACGGAGAGGCATTTGTGGTTAAACTTATCTGACATCAAGGAGAAAGATAAAAACATCCTTATGGATGCGCCGCTGTCTCCCCTAGGCCTCTTCGGCGACTCAGTTACATCAGTCGTCGAGAGGTTCCAGGAGACCAGAAAGCAGTCAGTGGCCTTCCAGAGATTCCTTCCCCGCCGCTCTCACCCAGAAAGCAATCAGAGGGTCCTGTATCACACTATATGGTACTCATCCTTCTTCAGTACCCTCAGGGGGCTGTTCTGCCAACCCTGCCACCTCATGTGCTTCAGGGCGCAACAGTCTCCACGACCCTTCGAGGGGGGCTGGTCAGCATTTGATTCAGTTGTTCCCTGCCGGTTCGCCGCTTCTGGGCACCGGGTTGAATGCTCAAAAAACACCAGATGCCAGTCTCGAGATACTGGTTCCCTTAGTAGAATTTCTGGCAGAAAAGTGGAAACTTCTCCCCAATATTTCTCAATGGGTGCTGCTCACAATAGAAAAGCGTTACAGAATTCAATTCGGGTCTCGCCCGCCCCGGTTCAGTGGGGTCCGCCCTACGGTGGTGGACCCCGAGCAGTCTCTGGTAATGGAACAAGAAGTTATGACACTCTATAGAAGGGGTTTCTCCTCCCAGCAAGCTGTCAGGAAGGATGGAGGGTTGCGTCCTATTCGAGATTTACGCGTGTTAAATCGCTCTCTTCAAAAGCTCAAGTTCAAGATGCTTACACTCAAACAGGTCATCCCACAGATCAGATCTGAGGACTGTTTTGTGACAATAGATCTGAAAGACACTTACTTTTATGTATCCATTCATCCTCAGCACAGAAAGCTCCTCAGATTTGCTTTCGGGGGCGAAGCTTATCAGTATCAGGGTTCTTCCTTTTGGCCTAACACTTTTACCCCACATCTTCACGAAATGCGTGGATGCAGGTCTGGCTCCTTTGAGACTCCAGGGCATCCGCGTGTTGAATTATATCAACGATTGGTTGATTCTAGCTCAATCCGAGCAACTGGCAGTCCAACATCAAGATTGTGTAACAGTAACCTGAGACGTTTTCCATATATTCATTTTCTTTAAAGTATCCTTGAAAAGGGGGTTTGACTTGTCAAACAGTGGTGGCTTTCTTTAGACCTCTGCGATTAAATTCTCCTCAGTGTCATCCACCTTTTTTTTTTAAAAGTGCGAGCCCTTAAATTAGAATGGATTCTGATTGGCTGTCAGTGTTTTATCATTCAACAGCTGGAAAAAAACGTTTTGAAAGTGATCCCAACAATATTGTTCCTGTATATCGTTATCATTATAGCTCTGGTGTGGACTCTGCTATATTCTTTTATATTTAGAATGATTTTTAGAACTATCTCTTTATCATTACCGTTATAGTTATCGTACTTGGTGTGAACGGGCCTTTAGTTGCTGTTTTTGTGTAAATATGCATCAGACATTTAGCTGTGCTGTTTGAGGCTGTCATGAGATCAGCCCTTCAAGTGTTTGAACCCACGGCCTTTGAGTTATTAGCCTAGATCTTTAACCGCTAAGCTCCTGTTAACATTATACAGTCTGAAGTGCTGAAGTGTAACAGCAGCAATCCTCAGCCTAAACACTCACTACAATGACCTCCCAGCCATATCCGCTGCGTGTGGTAAAGCCCGCACTGTAAGATCTGTGTTCAAAAGCCCTTTCCCGGAGTGATCACAGGGAAAAAATGAGCTCGCTGTGGAACGTACCGGGATCCTTAAAAGCAAACTGTAATCCAAGTGTTCCTTATACGCAGTGGAGGGATGTCAGACATCGTGGAAGATCTCTATTATTTTAAAGGGAACAGCAGAAGCAGCTGAGGGAATCAGCTGAGATTTTCAGAGCGTTCGTCTCTGTAGATCATCCAGGTGTTCAACACCATCTGCTCTTAAGATGAGTTTGTTTGAGGACTGTCTTTCTCTCTGAGTGAAAATGTGAAGAAGAAGCTAGCTGATTTTACGTTTTGTATTTTTCAAATTTTTTTACTACATCGGAAAGGTTTTGGCACTTGCTATGTGAACACAAACGCACACACACAGGTTTGTTTCGCTATCTTAGCGAGGACATTGCATAGATTTTCACTGATTTTATATCAGGTCAATGATATTTTCTATCACCTAACCCAACCCCTGCTCCTAAATCTACCCATCACAGAAACATGTGCACATCACTACATTTAAATAAAAACATATTTTGGCTGAGATAAAACTAATGAGGACCAGTCAATGTCCTCACTAGTGGGTTGTGAAAGTATTTCACAATATAAGTGAGGACATTTGGTCCTCACAAGTATAGTCAAAACAAGTACACACACACACACACACACACACAAAATAAAAATTCATGGACATGATTTGAAAAGGTTAAATGGTCCTGAAAAAATTAGTTTCACTTGTGCTCCCCACGGTCAAAAATAACCACATTGAATGGGAGACGAGTTTCATCTAGTGGAAACTTTTGGTACTGCGGCCAAACAAAATCTTACTGAAAGCCCATTTTTTGAGATATCAAGCTCAAATTTGGAACACAACTTGTTTATATAAAAAGTTGGCTTGAGACATGCTAAACATGCTAGCAATGTGTTAAATCATGTTAGAGACATGCTAATTCATGCTAACAATGTGTTAAAACATGCTAGCAATGTGTTAAATCATGTTAGAGACATGCTAATTCATGCTAACAATGTGTTAAAACATGCTAGCAATGTGCTAATCATATTATCAATGTGTTAAATCATGCTATCTAAATGCTTATTCATGCTAGCAACAAATCACGTTAACAAAGTGTTAAAACATGCTAGAAACATATTAATCCAACGCTGTCTCACTACCAATTTGTACGTATTTTACAAGGTGGCTAATTCGTATGAATTCATATGACCTCACTCGTACGAATTCGTATGATTTGTCTAAACCCCAGTGACAAGTAGGTTTAGGGGCAGGGTTTGGTGTAGGTCATTCGTATAAATTCATATGAATTTGTCAACTCGTAAAATACGTACGATTTAGCAAAAAACGTATGAATTTGTACGAGTGAGGTTGTATAAATTCGTATGAATTAGCCACCTCGTAAAATACTTACGAATTGCTGTGAGATCAGGTTGGTTAATCATGTTAACATGCTAGCAATGTGTTGAATCATGCAGGAAACATGCTAGTATGCAAACAAAATGTTAAAACATGCTAGATACATGTGAATTCATGTTAGCAGCATATTAAAACATGTTATCTAAATGCTAATTCATGCTATAAACATGCTAAATCATGTTAGCAATGTGTTAAAACATTATAACATCATGCTTGAGACATGTTAATTCATGCTAGCAATGAGTTAAACATGCTAGAAACATGTTAAATCATACTAGTGGCATGCTAATTCATGCTCACAAAATGTTAAAACATGCTAACAACATGATAAGTCATGCTAGTTACATTAAAACAGGATAGAAACATGTTAATTCATGCTATAGTAGCATGTTAAATTATCATAACATGTTAATTAATAGTAACAACATGCTAAAATATGCTAGCAACATGTTAAATCATGTTAGCAAAATGCTAATTAATGCTAGCAATGTGTTAAAACATGCTAGCAACATGCTAATTCATGCTAACAATGTGTTAAAACATGCTGGCAAAATGTTAATTCAGTGTGCTAAAACATGTTAATTAACGTTAGCATTGTCTTTATTTCTCTTGCCACTTCACTAAATTTACAGCTTATAAAACTTTCACATGGCTTTGTCAAGCCAACATCAAAGTTTGTCCCAATGAACTTTACTCATCTAGTTTTAGTTGACGTTTTGACTCAAGGTTTGTGACCCTAGTTTATGTGTCAAAAAACCTCGTTATAATGTTGTCATCATCTTTTTAAGGAGTAAACTCTTACTGTCACAGTTCCCTTCCGTTCTGGACTCCAACTCCCATCATCCTCCCTGTCCCAATCTGCACTCCATCAGCACAGATTCCCCGCACCTGGATCACCTCGTTATCTCTCCCTTATAATGGGCTCACTCCCTGCACTCCCTTGTCGGTTCTATTGCTTGCTTTATGTTGTGTTGTGGCTCTCCGTTGGTGATTAAACCCCTTTTATGTTGAAGTCCGTGTCTGTGCCTTTGCTAATACAACCAGCTGTAACACTTACTGTATATTAAGCTCTTATAGTTTCTCAGTTTATCCTGGTTTTTGTTTGTCAGTACAGGGTGATCTTGACAGTTTCACAGTTTCTATAGTAAACAAATAAGTATTTACAGAAATATCAGCAATGAATTCTCTTTCTAATGAGCACCTTTTAGTTACACAACATTGATCATAAGGCTCGAGATGAAACAATGCAATTTATCAAGTTAATTTTCTCATGTAATGTTCAAAATCATATTATAAATTTACTTTATCACCTCATCAAACTGGCAACACGCCTGATCATGTATATTTCTTACAAAAACTCAGAGAGAGGCAAAAAATGATTTGCACAGATGCACATTACAATTTCCCTCAAATTGTTTTCTGTTTGCAACAGCAACTTTGAAATATCATGATTCTCCTTTGCCCTTCCTTTCCTGAGAGAGTTGACTACTAATACAAAACACGAGTTAGGGAGGTTTGTCATGCATAAAAACATCCGCCAAACACCAGGCCAACATATAAGCATTATAAGAAAATTGTGTATTTATTTTCCCAGTGTGTCAGGGGATTTTTTTTTGTTTTTTTCTCAATTAAAAAAAAAAAAAAAAACTATTAAATGACACTGTCAGTATCCCATTGTGCACAAGACAGAGCACCTAGTATTAAACCAATCATAAATGTATCACTGCTTTTAAAGCAGATTAAGGTATATTGAGGTTTTTATGTCTTCTATACACTGGATTACTCGTTTAGATGTCCTCAGAGAGCTCAGATTTGTGTCCATTAGCAACAATACAGCAGGTAGACAATGTTTATTCAACTAAAAAGCTTAATACTATCATTAAAACATAATTTAAACATAAAAACAGGGGTTTTTAATCATGGCACACTGCATTCTTGTGTCATTAGTGTCAATGATAATTGGTTTGGTAAGTATGGAAAAATATTGTCTTGATATTAAGAGCAGTTTGCATGTAAATAAGCAATTTCATGCTGTCGATGTGTGCATCTGCGTGCTTTTTTAATGCAATTAATTAGTTAAGTGGATGGAAAATGTATTTGTGGAAAGACTTGTGGTTTCTCAGAAATAGATTTTCTGCTGTTTAGGTTTAGTGAATGTCATTGGTCTCAACTTGTAATAACTGCTTTAATGAGATCATTGTTTCTGCCTAAATGAATACATGATTTTAGCTAACTGCATGATTTGTATTATCTTAGAGCTCTACATTTCTGAATGTTACTTGGACACAGTCACCTCTGATAACAAATGCACTAAACATGCATTTTCTGTAACAATATGTATTGTGAAAAGCGCTATACAAATAAATGGGACTTGAATTTAATTGAATTGGCACAGAATCACCAGTATTTAAAAGATAAAGTCACATTAATTTTTAAAAGTTTTATTAGAAATACATATACACCACAAAGAAGTAGTTTATTTTTATCTCTCATGTAGAAAGTTACAGCAAAAAACATGACAAAATGATTTTTACAGTGATTACTGATTTTCATTATTTTAACAAAGAAGCACTGTATTTAATTAATGAAAAAATGCGAATTGCCACAGAGTAATAATTCATTATTAGTAATAATTTCAGTAATGAGAAATTGGGTGAAAATGTCATGTAATGTAATAAGGTTTAGTTGATGTTGTTGTCGTGTTTTCAACATTACTTACTGTATAGCCAGTAGAATGTCTGTTGGAGGAGCATTAAAATAAAGTGTTATCAGATATTAAGTAGACAGTGTACTAATACTCTAATGACTGCTAGTTGAGATGTAGTTGCAAAGTTACTAGATTAGTTAGTAGAATGTCTAAAGTGGACTATCGAAATAAAGCGTATCAAAAACGAGGAAAATATGTGCTACACTTTCAGTTTCAATTCACTCCACAGTCTCTTAAGCAAACTCAACCACAGTACTCCAGACACTTTTATCTGTTGTTTTCAGACTGCCATGTGATCTTCTTTTCACCTGTCGTGTCCCTGTGGTACTCTCCCTCAAATGCAAACAGCAATAAACGCTTCCCTTGGTCCAGATGAGTTGCAGACTGACCGATCTGTGGTAAATCAAAGCCTGTCCTGCATCTGTTCTGCCTCTCCCATCTAATGCTGCAAATTAGTTGGATTTTAATCGATACGGACTCATGGTTTTTGAAAAATGTTTTTGAGAAGCAACAAGAACAACACTTTAAAACTTGAAAGGTCTTTTCCCAGGGAATTGTGGCAGCGGTGGCAGAGTCAAAAGACACTTGTTCCTCCAGACATGAAAGGTTTCTGAGATCAAGCACCTTGAAAATGAAAAGCACTCTGTCTTGTAGATTCAGGTCTGACAGGAAGCAGGTGTCTCAATTTGAACAGAAGCAAGGACTGCGCTTAAGGTGACACAATAAATAAATCCATATGTGCTTGGAATGAAACGGATAGTTAGACAAGATTCATCTTGAGACGGGTCACTTACCCTATAGTGCTATAGTTATTGTTTTACAATTATTATTGTTAGTGAGTATTTTAGCAGATGCTTTTATCTAAAGTGACTTATGGTGCACTTCCATTTATATGTACATTTATTCATTTGGCAGACACTTTTATCCAAAACGACTGACAGTGCATTCAAAGTATGCATTTTACTAGTATGTGTGCTTCATGGGAATCAAACCGTGACCTTACAGTGTTTCTAGTACCTTCAGAGGTTAATTTGGGTCAAGCAGCATTCAAGTGGTTCAGAATCATCATCTTGTGTCTCTGAACTGCTTGTATCCATGGTAGTAGTTTGCTGCTTTTATTTATTTGGGTGGCAAAAAAAAAAAAAAAAAAACATTTAAAGAAAACAAAGGGGAAGGCTATAAAGTTACTTAATCTACAGTATTTTTGCAATTATTGCTAATGTCTTGACCAGTAAATTGTGATTAAAATGGTCCAGACCATTAAAAGACCTTTAAATATTTAACCCCAGGAGTGTGTAAAATTGTTATATAATATGTTATACATTTTTTAATTATAGAAGATGTTTTACCAGTGCCTAATTTGTTTTTGTAGGGCTCTTATAAGCATGAAATTGACACACACATACACACACACACACACACACACAAAATACCCTTCATAATTGACGTCACAGTTCTCTGCATCTATTTCTGAAAACTCTAAACTGCCAGTTCACAAAGGAAAGAGTTATTGTTCCCTTATTATGCTCTAGACTTCAACAGATACCCAACGGCTGTAGCAAATGTCTGTCTGGTGGTGTGAGGGAGGAATTGAAAGACGGTGGAGTTCAGAGGCAGACAGACGGGAAAGCAAACTTTCCAGCATATGCTGTTGAGGAAAATGAACCGGGGAGAGGCCGGACCGGCTCGACAGCTCCCGAGAGAGTTTAATCAAGGCAAAGTCATCTTGATTAAATTAGATGTTTTAAAACTGTCTCTCTCTCTCTCTGTGTGTGTGTGTGTGTGTGGTTGGCGTGAACTGCTAGAACTCATTTCACCAAACTTGTGAGAGACTTTTGTCTTTGAGCTGAGCGTATGTGTCGTGAGCAAGAAATGTGGTCACGTCAATCTTTCTGAGAGAACTTTGTGCTTCATCAGTAATTAACTGCAATGTCGTCTGCCATTTTAAATGCACAAGCTCTTAAATTCGAATGGATTCTGATTGGTTGTCAGTGTTTTATCATTCAACAGCTGGAACAAAAAAATCGTTCTGAAAGTGATCTCAATGATATAGTTTCTCTATATCGTAATAGCTGTGGTGTGGACACTAATAAGATTGTGTTCCTGTCACTATACTATAGTCTTGGGCTACAGGGTGATAGAAGAAAAAAGTCATTCCGTTTAACCATAATTTCAGTTTTACTGAATGACACTTTTGGTTATACCTAATGACGATATTTTCAAACAATGCTAACAGGCTGCTAGCTAGCTAACAAATTTTATATTTAGTACAAGTTTTTAAAATATTACAACATTTTCCATGTTTTATTGTATCAAAAGACCTGGTGTTTTGGGACATGCATATGATCAAATGAAAACATGAATTTTCCAAATAGTTAAAAGAGAGTTAGCTACTTTGCTTCATGACCATGTGGTCCTTTGCAGGTGTCTGAACGATATCACATCCTGTCACATGATACTGACAACATGACTTGATATAAAATGGTCCCTTTTTATTGGTTACTCCAAATGACATCAATGAAATTCATTTTTCCAGACATTCTTTCTCATAACAAAGCAATGACTTTTACACATAATTTTAATACCATTTTGCACTATGTTGATATATAATGTTATAAAATCATGCCAGAATAAAAAATATATACATTTATTACTTTTTAAGATATTTTAATCACAAATGAAATGGCTGTATTGGCCTTTGGACGGTTGAACCGAATGACCTTTTGACACTTCAAAATCTTTAAAATACCTTTATATGTAGAAAAATATAATTAAAACATCTTGGATTCAATAAAAAAGGATCTAGTTGTACTACCTTACATACTTTAGATGTCATATCTTTGTTTTTTAACATTATTTATGCCTTTGGACAAAAAAAAAAAAAAAGACCCATTACATCATTGATCCATAAAAAAAAAAATTCTGTGGATAACTGATGCATTAACATGAACAAGAGAGTAGCTTTTCATCAGAATATCCAGTTACCCAATGGTTCATCCACTTACTCACTTTGTGCCTCACTGTGTGCTCTTTTTTTTCCCCCAGAAGTGTTTTATAGCCCGAACAGTATGGGCCGAGTCAAAAATAGCCCACCTGCTGAAGATGAGGAGAATCCGCAGGAATCTGGAGCTTTCGTCATCAAATAGGAAGTTTATCTTTGTCTTTATCCTTGGCCCATTTACCATAGCTTGTGGTTTTATCTTCAACCGAATCCTTCTATTGGAGAGCAGGGTGTGCAAAACGTAAAACAGATTCTTCACAATTGCCTGCTGGGTAGACGGAACTGTAACCCCATGAGGTAGACGTGCTTTAAACCTTAAACAAAAAGAGGTCTGAATAAATGAGATGTGTCAATGTCACACAAAGAAGAATAGGTTTATTTAAGCATTATCTGTGGGACATCACAACTAAATATCAGTGCTCTTATACAACAGTTCATTAAACAAGAAATGAATACACACAGCCTAAAATACCATATGCTTATTTTTTTGTTTGTTTGTGTTTATCAGGAAAAAACAGTTCTTGCTGACGGGGCAAATAGATCAGACTGAAATCTCTGTAAGAGCACTCTAGATAAAAAATTAAAGATGACAAACATAATGCTATGGTATTATTTTTCTAATGTTCTATTTAAAGTTTCCCTGATGTATACTCTGTAAATAACATGACTAAGATATGCTAAAAATATGGTACTGTATGGCAAGCATTGTTTCTGTCAAAATACCATGTATGTGCTATAATAATTTATATATCTTACATTTATATATTGTTTATAAAATCATTTAATTAATTGTCTGGCTCCTAATGCACTCAAATTTACCCATGCACAACGAAAAAAAAAAAAAAAAAAACGGAATAGGATTTACTTTGAAACAATTCACTAAGAAATTACTAGTAAATTTCATAAATAATTACAAAACAACACATTGAATTAAATGTGAAACTTTGAAGTAGAAAGACTCTAATATTTATTTTACAGTTCAGGATCAGTCCAGTAAAGTTTTTATTATTTGTTTTTGAGGACAATGGATTTTTATTGTAGTAAAAACTGTGGTAAGGTATGGTATTTTAGCATAAAATGTGGTTACCGTGGTAAATTATTTCAAGAGACATCTCAAAATATTTTTATGATAGGAGAAGAAAAACAGACTAATATATTAGATTTCAGAATTTGGCTTTTAATATTACGCTTATCTTTATTAACATTTACAAAACAGTAAGCTGTTCCAGCATTTTAAATTTGAGCCATTTAGCTGCCTGCCAGAATTCTGCTGTGGGACCAAGTTCTTCCTAATGAAAAAATAGCGAGAAGAAAGTAAATCGCCGGCACACCGCCATCAGACTCCTGGCCCTGTATTTGAAGGTGCAAGCAGATCCAACCGCAGATGTGTGCTGGCACATAAACTAAACCTTCACTCACATCAAAGACATGCAAAAGGAGACAAAATGGAAGCTGTGGCTGTTTAATGATTAAGGATGGCTTGTTGCACCGGGGCGACAGCTGGGGTGTGAGCTGGCAACAGCTGAGACCATTAAATTTTCATTCCTCAAGGATAAAGATGGAGAGATGGTAAGAAAGGACAAAGGAGAATAAGGGAAAATTGTTATGAGAGAACTATAAAAGGCAAATACTACAAAAAAAGTGATCATTGCTGTGTACAGTCATAGTCATACACTACCATTCAAAAGTTCTGGGTCAGTAAGTTTTTTTTTTTTTTTTTTAAAGAAATGGATACCTTTATTCAGTAATTGTCTCTCTGAGAAAACTCTGAATCATTTAGACTTGAAGGGAACAAGTCTGTCTATGTATCTACCAACTCCTGTGAGACTAGCCATCATAATTCCTGAGATATTATACCATAAACATGGCTTCTTAAGATGTTTCTTTGCCTGAGTTTTGGGGTAGTTAGATTCCCTTCTTTTATTCAGTAATGTTGCATTAAAAGTTTCTGTTTAAAAAAAAAAGTCCTTTTGAAAAAATCCTGGGGGGAAAATGCATCACGGTTTCCACAAATATATTAAGCAGCACAACTGTTTTCAACATTGATAATAATCATAAATGTTTCTTGAGTAGCAAATCAGCATATTAGAATGATTTCTGAAGGATCGTGTGACACTGAAGACTGGAGTAATGATGCTGAAAATTCAGCTTTGATCACAGGAATAAATTACATTTTTAAAAATATTTGAAATGGCGGAAAAATCTGAAAGCCATCCGTCATTTTTACAGATTAAACTGAGGGTCTATTGTAACTTGTAATTGTAATTCTCACTCCCGTCCACTTGGTGGCCTATCAAGTTAATAGTCAACAAATGGCTTTTCTGAGTTACGCGAAATTGTTTACATGCTGTTTTATTGGCGTCTTTCCACAGTTGAAACTCTGATTGAGCGATTACATGAGAGACATATGGATTTTGGTAAGTTGTACTGTATCTTTCAACATATTTTCTGATGTTCATTCATGTTTATTTCGTTCTGTAACGTAGTAGCTAATAAGGATAGGTTACCGAGTTCACTTTCGCTCTGCTTGAATTGAGGCACTACAGAGCGACAAAAGCGTATTTTGTTTGAATTTTGTGATCAAATAGACATAATTTGAAAGCTGAGACTTTCATATCAAAAGTAACAAAGCACAAAGCTTATTGTGATGTATTGCACAAATTTCATGATGAAACTTGAAAAGTGACCCACATATGGTGTACATTTTAGGACATCCTCATACCTCAGTCATACAGTGAAAAGGTGTCATGCCTCAGACTTAAAGGCTTCAGTCACTGGACAAAACGGCATCGCACCTCAGACTGAAAGGCTTCAGGTCTCCGGTGTCAGGTCTCGTACAATTAGGCATCAGACAAAACAGACTCAGATAAAAAGGGATCAGAGGAAACAGACTCTGACAAAAAGGCATCAGATGAAATGGACTTATAAGGAAGCGAATTGCCCCGCCTCAATGTGACGTTACATGCATGCAGTTTTCTAACTGTTAAATGTTACACTAAGTTGTATAAAACATATTGAATTGTTTTGTAAATTTGTATTATTCGCTAGTTTTATTTGCATGTATAAAAAGTTAGCTAAATAACACATTGCAACTAGCTTGCATTGCAAACTGTCATGAACACTTATGAAAATTAACCATGGTTTTATTATAGTAAAAGTGTGGTAACTATTTTTTTTTCTTTTTTTTTTTTGTCAGATTGATACTATTTGTATAACAATAGTTTTACTACAAATACCATAAACTATAGTGTAGCAAAACCATGGTTAATTTGTGGTTACCATGGTTAACTACAATAACCATGTTTTTATGTTTTATTTGTACTAAAACCATGGTTAATTTTCATAAGGGAAGTAAAAAAATCTTTTGAGCTATTAGACTGTGTTGTTAGCAAGCTACTTTGTGTACAGAGGTTACCAGGGAAACGGCTTTATTTCTTCTGTTCCAGCGCCACTGACTGATTACATTTTAATTCAGATAATTGCTGTTTTTCTGCAGACCAATGTAAAAATCGCCATGTTCTTTTCTGTATACAACCTAACCAGTCTAATATTTAATTAAAGCTGTAAGAATAAAGTATCATAAGGTAGCCTATAGCTTCGCATTTAGGAGATATAAGCATTCAAAACTTACAGTCTCTCACTTCCGCTAAAATGGATCACAGATTTTCACCACACACTTCAGCTTCTCATCAAATCTTCTGTCCAATCATATGCTCTCTAGAATCTGAAGTCCCGCCCCCTCCTACACTATGAACAGATGCTGAAGCTGCGGCTGAGATCGGTCACTTGTTCGCATGTTAACTAGTTTCTACATAGTGAATGGAGCACTATATAGGGAATAGGGAACGATTCAGAGAGTGCAAATATGCTTTATATTGATGCAAATGAAGTCTGTTTGTCACGTGAACTGCCGCTGCGCGAGAACAGTTTGCTCTGGCCCAGGGACACGAGTTCTTCAAACTAGGGGGGGGGGGGGGGGGGATTCTTTTAAGAAATATTCTTTAGGGAACCAAAAATGGTTCTTCTATGGCATCGCTGTGAATACCTCCTTTTGGAACCTTTATTTAGTTATTTTGATTGAACCATAGATTTGATTTTTTCTAAGAGTGTGGTATCTACCAGTAGGAGTTAACTATACTGACCAGTGTGTGGCCAGAACTTTACTGCAGCTGAAGGGTACTGTACTTTAACCAAGGACTAATGTGTGAGATACACAGATGTATATTATGGAGGCTTGGGAATTGGTTAGCAGATGTCCAGACCCAAGGCCTGGGAAATCAGAGAGGAATCAGGGCGATGGGGTAGAAGAAACAGTCTCAGGCAGCAGGTACACTGGAGAGGGGAACGCAGAGAAGCATCTGTTACCAAATTTCTGGATGGGTCAGCAGTTTCTGTAGGTCGGAAACAAGGACCACGGAGGCTGTTGAGACTGAATAGAGTGTTGCAACGTGGGGTCCTTCTCATGAATAAGACAAATGCCCCAAACAGCTCCCTGAGAAGTGTCCTACAGAGCCTGAGAAACAAGGATGACAAGGTGCTGAAGGAAATCACTAGCAGTGATGAGTGAAGATGTGTGGAGGTGTTGACATGCAAGTTCAGAGTGTGTGTTATGTCAAGTTCAGACCTTAATTACATGGATCTTTTGTGACGCATGTGTCACAAACGGTTATTTTTGAACAGTTTTCTTTTAGTGTTCTATACTAACCAATTTGCAAAGCAGCCGTTTACACCAAGGACGATAATTATAGCAATATAAAGATTATTAAGACTATAAAGGAGAACACGATAGTCCACTTTAGACATTCTATTAACTATAAGTAACTTAATATCTGATAACACTTTATTTTGATGCTCCTCCAACAGGCATTCTACTGACTACCAGTACTTTGCAAGTATATATCAACTTATTCTACTAACCCTAACAGTCTACTAATACTCAGTTAGTTGACATGTAGTTGCAAATGGATGAGAATTACACTCTAAAAAATGCTGGGTTAAAAACAACCCAAGTTGGGTTGAAAATGGACAAACCCAGCAATTGGGTTGTTTTAACCCAGTAAATGGGTTGAATGTTTGCCTAACCTGCTGGGTAGTTTTATTTAACTCAACTATTGTTTAAAAATTACTGTATTGCTTGCTTAAAATGAACCCAAAATATGTTGGAAATGAACATTTATTAATATGTTTAATAAATGGACATTTATTAATAAGTTTAATTAAATAGCTTATTAATAAATGTTCACCTTTTGATTATTATTGTTGCCTCTAGTAATTATGTGTCTTTTAATTTAAATTTTGGGTTCATTTTAAGCCAGACATACAGTAGTTTTTAAACAATAGTTTAAATAGTTAAATAAAACTGCCCAGCAGGTTGGTCAAACGTTTAACAAAACAGCTGGGTTAAAATATAGCCCAATCATTGGGTTTATCCATTTTTAACCCAACTTGGGTTGTTTTTAACCCAGCATTTTTCGAGTGTAGTTGACATGTTGCAAAGTTACTTATAGCAGAATGTTTAAAGTGGACTATTACAATAAATACTTCACTATTCTCATTGAATTATAATGATTATTAAACCTTTATATGGTATTAATAATATATTAATAATCATTATAATGCAATAAGAATAGTGAAGTCCAAACCACAGCTGTAACGTTAATGACACAGAGGATTGGTATAGTTGGAATCACTTTCAGAGCAACTTTATCCAGCTGACAGCTAATCAGAATCCAAATAAAGCTTGAGCATATAAAGGGGTAGATGGTAGATCTAAAACATCTTTCTCCATCGATGGGAATTCAGAATTATCTGTGTATTCTGATCATTCATTCATTCATTCATTCATTAAAAGGCTAAGGGCCCTATTTTAACAATCTAAGCACATGGTCTAAAGCTCATGGCACAGGTGCACTTAGGACGTATCCGAATCCATTTTTGGATTTGGGCGTGACATGCAATAAACCAATCAGAGTATCATCTCCCATTCCCTTTAAAAGCCAGTTGCGATTGCACCATGGCGGAGTCGCTATTTACAATGACGGAATTTGCAAGCGGAAAGACTGAACACTTCTCCAGAGAGGATTTCAGTTGTTTTCAGTTGGTCAATGGCCTCAAAATAGCAACACACCAACAATGCGCCTGAACACACCTCGTTTTCAGACCAGCACGCCCATGGGCGAATAGATGGGCGCGAGTGCATTTGCTATATTTGCTAACAATGTGGGCGCTGGACGTGAAAGTAAGGTTTGTTGCAGATTCTAACATTTTCATATCCACATATGTACCTGTTTATGAAACTTTTTTTTTTTTTTTAATACTTTTTCCCCAACTTTAGTAGGCAGTTATGAAAATCTTTGTACTCTGAGGAGATGCTGAATCAGTTGTACTTGAAGGAAACATTTTTGTCTGTATCTGCCAACTCTTATGAGGCCAGCAATCATAATTCTTAAGATATCATACCCTAAACATGTCTTTCTAGATAATATATTTCTTGATATTTCTTTATGAATACTTAAGAGGGCTGAAAATAATATGAAAATGTTAGAATCTCTTTATATATATTATATAAATGTATGTATATTATGGATAAGCAACTTATGAACAAAGTTTGAGTCTGATCCACTTTTTCCTGTCTTCTGTCTGCGACTATAGATTATTGTCGTTTCTATAGATTGGTGCCAGTAATGTCACAGAAGTTTACTGAATGATTCGATTTTTCAATTCACATTTATTTGTATAGCGCTTTTCACAATACATATCGTTTCAAAGCAGCTTTACAGAGAATGCATGTCAACATTACAACTTAGAAAATGCAATTAGCTAATAATGTAATAATTTAGGCAATTTATTTACAGTCACTGTTAGCAATTTAACTGAAGGTAGAAGCAATGTGCTCCTGGAAAAATGAATTACATATTAACAATAATTAGGATATATAGAAATTTGGGAATGTGCGTGTTGATCCAGATGTTGCATCTTCTGAAGTCCTCGCAGAAGTTGGCGCCGTCTCTTCACAGGTGATGGTCATCTGAGGTCTTCTTAAGAGGCTGGATCCAAACTGAAGCTGATGTACTGTCTAGTCAATGGAAAAATATAAAAGCAAATGGCAAAGCAAATGGAGAATAATTAGCGTAGCTGCTGTTCATAACATTAAACAGAGATAGTCATGTGTAATTGATCTGATATGAGATGCATTATGCGAATGCTTGGCTAAAGAGATGCGTCTTTAATCTAGATTTAAACTGGGAGATTGAGTCTGAGCTCTGAACATTATCAGGAAGGCTATTCCAGAGTTTAGGAGCCAAATGTGAAAACGCTCTCCCTCCTTTAGAGGACTTAGCTATCCTAGGTACAACCAGAAGTCCAGAGTTTTGGGATCTTAAAGAACGTGAAGGATTGTAGGGCGATAGAAGATCGGTTAAGTACACTGGAGCTAAACCATTTAGAGCCTTATAGGTCATTAGCAGTACTTTATAATCGATACGGAACTTAATAGGTGTTATATGATCATATTTTCTTGACCTGGTAAGAACTCTGGCAATGATGATTGAAATTAACCTGTGAAACCATTTTCATTGAAATAACCATTTGATTTAACACACTGATTTAACTTTCTTGGGCCAGTATCTTCAGGTGCCCGGCTCATGCATGCCGCATATTATTCAGTTCAGATCAACCTGTCTGATGTGGAGAAAATGAACATGTTGACCTTGAAATGCCCTGTGACAGTCACTCGGTCACATCAATCAATATTGGTCAAGATAATGTATTGAACTAGGGGAGATTAAAAAAAAAAAAAAAAATTACATGTCAACCAGCACCAGATGAAAATTCATTGTCTGGCTCAATCAAGACATCTAACACATTTATGTTCTGAAATTGGGACGCCGAAGGGAAAATGAATGTTAATACCCACCGCCTCTGGTTTGTATCTGAAATGAGCCTGATTAGGACAAAAGACATTTCTATTGCCTTCAGCGAGTGATTGGCGTGGGCCGAACGGGGCTTGATAATAAGGGAAAAGGTATGTCAGATTTTGATGAATAGGCTCATTTTTATCATCATTCTCAAACATTTACATGACACTCCTCCTTTAACCTGGCAGCTCACAGTAATAACGTGCCTGTGTCCTGGTTGTCCTTCCTGGGATGACAGCCTGCTGTTCTTACTTAAAACAATCACCTGAAGTGACCCAAAGAAGACTGAGTAGAACAGTGAGTGTCATAAAAAATACATTGTGTTCACTGCAAAGTAAAGTGTAGGAGGGAACCGGGTTTCAGCTGGGGGGAAAAAGTATTGAAATAATCTGAGCTTTCTAGCTTTTGTTGGAAAGATTTTTTTTATAGTAGCTGTCTGGTGCATACATGTACATACACTGTACATTTCCTACCTGCATGACTTACACAAAAGAAGATATTTTGAAATATTTGTCATATTTCTCTCTCTCTCTCTCTATGTTCAATGAAAAAAAAAAAAAAAAAAAAAAAAAAAAAACCCAGAAATGTAAGTTGTTATTCTCTGAAAATATTCCCCTCATTAAAATCGAATTTGGCTTCTAAAATGTATCAAACAAGATTGGCTCTGAATGGCTGTTTTTTTACGTCATGTGAATATGAGTATGTGAAATACGAGAGCTACAGCAGAAGGGAAGATTGTCAAAGAATAACTTGAAATTTCAAGTTTCAATATTTACTAATACATTATTAAAATCAAGAGTTGTAACGGTAACACTTTACATTAAGGTTCACTTTCACGGGTTATTAATGTTTATAACTCATTAATAAATGGTTCACACGTGTTCACTTTACATTAAGGTTCACTTTCACGGGTTATTAATGTTTATAACTCATTAATAAATGGTTCACATGTTCACTTTGTCATTAAGGATTACTTTCACAGGTTATTACTGTTTATAACTCATTAATAAATGGTTCACACGTGTTCACTTTACATTAAGGTTTACTTTCACAGGTTATTAATGTTTATAACTCATTAATAAATGGTTCACACGTGTTCACTTTACATTAAGGTTCACTTTCACAGGTTATTAATGTTTATAACTCATTAATAAATGGTTCACATGTTTCCACCCTACATTAAGGTTCACTTCCACAGGTTATTAATGTTTATAACTCATTAATAAATGGTTCACAATTGTCCACCCTACATTAAGGTTCACAGGTAACTAATACTGGAATTATTTTTTTTTATTATTCTTATCTCATCAAATTATGGTTATGATGTTTTATTTTCAAAATAAAGTTGGAATTTTCACTTAAAAACAAGAAATCAGTTTTTATACACTGCTGTGGATAGGCATCCTGACCTTTTTGGAGAGTATCATGGGTAAGACAGAAACTTCAGGTAAGCAACATAGTAAGAAAAGTGGCAGTTATGAGATATTAATAAGAAAACCACAAATACTTCAGTCTAAATATTTCAGTCTAATTTTTGCTGCATCATGAAATAAACCAGGAATCTGTTTTTGAGTTAAATAAGTGTGAATAAATGCATTTATTAAGCATTTATAACATGTGAGTTGAAAACGGCTCACTATCTGGCAGGTATTGCATTAAAGTCGCCCTTTTTATTCATGCAGTTATAACTGTATTATTAATGATTTATAATGCATTTGTAAATGACTTATTACTCATTAACAAACACCTTTATAAACCCTTTACAGAGGGAACCTTAATGTAAAGTGTTACCGCATTAAGAAAAACTAATAAAGATCTTATTGTAAAGTTACTGTACTGTAAAATTACTTTTTTTGAGTGTAATCTTTCTAAAATAATTTTAAATAATAAATAATAATAACTCTCATCCTGGCAGCACTAATGACCAGAAAAGTCTTAATTTCTCAATGCAATGCACTGGTCAGAAAGTATTGGAACAGATTGTAATGTGTCAGTGGGCTGTGGCCACAGTTTATGTCCAGGGTTCCTGCAAACTGTGATTGGCCACTTTCATTGTCACTAAAACTTTTTCCTTTCTGTCCAACCAGGTGTATTTTGGCCAGAATACACTGCCGCATGAACCAGAATTTATGGAGATAGTCAAACATCTGACCCTGCAAGATCCACAGCCTTTGAGTTTCCAGCCAATTATCCATTTACTCTAACACCTTTTCTAAATCTTCAACTCTTAGACAATCTCTAAGCTATTAAATGTTTAGCATACTCCTGTTTACCCAGCACACACATGCTTGAAGTCTGTCATTAGTTCCTGCAAATATTCCCTTGCGTGTTCCAGTTACCTCATGTACTATCAGGTGACAAATTACCGAGATAAAAAAAGCACACTTGTCACATAACAGTTTCTCACTAATGATAAAGCCACGTGAACGGCCAAGAAAACGGCTCTCACTCTAGTGAAAAGTTGTGAAAATACTTTGATGTGTTTCTAGTCCTGCTCTATGGTTTTATAGAGTAGCATAAGTAAAAACCAGCATTGAAAAGCTTCTACAAGCTTTAGCTAAACCAACACAGCAGATGGTTTCTGCTCTCAGCTCTGTCTCTCTTGAGTCCTCTCCTCTCCACCCTACTAATGGCACCCTCCTCAGACTGCAGGAGCGGCCCACCTTAATTAAACAGTGTTAATTGTGGGAGTCGGAAACTGCTCTCCACCATTATGTAGCGCACAGCTGGTTGTCGCCTTCTCCCAAGAGACACTTTCCAGCTCTCTCTCTCTCTCTCTCTCTCTCTCTCTCTTTCAGTATGGAGATTGCTTGTGCTGGAGCAGAGCACAGTTTCATACTTCCAATTATGGAACATAAAAAAGTGAGGAATATGGGGCACATGTAAAAATAAAGTCATCATGCACTGTAAAAAGTAATACGCTATATCTACTCCATAAAATTTTGGCAACAGATTACAAGCAATATTATTCATTAAATTCAACAAATAGAATTGAGTTAGAATTAATCAAATTAATTAATTAAATGTCAACCATTTAAAAAGAGTAATATTTAAATAAAATTTAAACAAAAATATCTGAATAGCAGGCAGACGTCAAAGATTAATTTTATTATTAAGAACTCTTTTTTTTTTTTATTGCCAACTTTGAAGACACTTGATGAAAACAAGCAGAATCACTGAAGGAAAGAGAAACACATGAATTAACGGTTTAGATTTTGATGTTATTGAAAATGTCTG
Organism: Elopichthys bambusa; assembly: GCA_037101425.1. Lineage (NCBI taxonomy): Eukaryota > Metazoa > Chordata > Actinopteri > Cypriniformes > Xenocyprididae > Elopichthys > Elopichthys bambusa. The sequence continues at coordinate 28,793,059 of CM074446.1, read as the reverse complement.
GTTACCATTATGGTGATCAGTGTTTCATTTAGTTGGACGGTTTGACTCTACAAACACCACAAACTGACATAAAAAGCGAAATGGTGTTTGCTAATTTTTGACTTTTAAGGAATGAATTTGATTAATTCTAACGCAGTTAGTTCTTATATGTTGAATTTAATTAATAATATTACTTGTAATCTGTTGCCACAATTTTATTACAGATAGTAGACTTTTTACAGTGTGCCTAATGCACAATGTTTACTGTCATTGAGCCAAATAGGATAAACTTCTACACTTATAAAGGTTATAATAAAGGTCCTTTATTGGCATTGATGGTTCCATGAAGAAGCTTTAAGGGCTTTTACACCAGGTAGTTATAGGAACTAGACATGAGAACTGAGGGTGTGTTCACACTACTTTGGTTCTCTTGGTTCTTTTGATCTGGACCAAAAAATGAAAACAATACATTTAGTCCTGGTTCGCGTCATTTTTAACACCAAAAATAAAGATACAAATGGCTTATATTTTATGGCTTATATTTTGCGACGGAAATTGTCAAACATTCAAAACAATGCTATGTGCTAAATGCGCTTGCTGTATGTGCATACATGTGATGGTATATGTTGGAGCTGAAAACTCTTGAAGAGCTTATAAAATGTGTACAGGAGTCAAAACAGTAGCAGGAATCCCTCCATCACACACACAAATGAAGATCTGCTGCGAGGAGATGCGATTCTGACGCCTGTACTGAACTGTGATGGGCAACATCGAGAAAATCCCCTAGGGCCATTTTCCTGGTTGCATTTACACCACCACTAGGAACTCTGAAGTGACGTAAACCGGCCGACATTGCTGTCATTTAAGCACGAAATTCAACAACTCCATAGCGTAAAGGTTGAGACGTGCCTGGACTACAGCATCGGTCCATCTATCGCTGTTTTCCAAGTCTGTAGAGTTAGTTCGTGGAATAATTATATGTAAATTGTTACACAGCTTTTTAAAAATGTACACTTACATCACTGGTAGTTCCTATAGTGCTGGGTTAGAAACCCTACTCTGAAGACGGAGATAATTTAGACCCCTCAAAAGGCGTTCCTATAACTAAAATCGTTCCCAGTTCCTGCAGTGCAAATGCCAAAAAGTGTGAACTTCTGCCAATAGCAATACGAACTATGAAAACATTCCTCTGGTACGAAAGCGCCTTTTAACATCCATGGAATCTTTCCATTGCACAAAAGTTTCTTTATTATTGCTTTGTACCAATGTTAGTTTTTTAGTCTTATGTAACTTTATTGCTTTGAGTTTGATGAACTTAAACCAATTTAAGTAGCTATATAGTTGTTAAGACTTGGTTAGATTTGTTCAAACTGAATGAGCGAAATAAACTTAAAATCTTTAAGTTGGGTTTACTCTAATGATTGACTAAACCAACACTAAAATATAAGTGAATTTAACTTAGTGTATATGAGTTTACAGTACTCATACATGTTCTTTACACTAAGAAATAAACAAAGGTTATTTTAAGAACTGTTCACTGAAAGGTTATACAGTATGTCATTGCTGTTGGAACCCTTATTTTTAAGAGTGAATGTTGACAAAAAAATAGCATTGTGTGAATTGTTAATATGTTTCAATGTTTTTTAAAAATAAAAAATTGGAAAGTTACAATATGTGCTAGTAAAACACGCAGCATGTAATGCAATATCCTAAACAGTCTAAAACACAGAAAGTCATATTTTATGTTGATACATCTTTTATGTGTATGCTATAAGTTTAACTCAATAAATGCATACATTTTTCAAAATGTTTAAACATTTGATTTAACAGTTTTATCATTTTGCACATTATTGTCAACTTGTAATAATGTAATGTTATTTTTGACAACTAAAATTACATTCAGGCAGTGTGAAATGGACTTAAAATAATTTGACATGGCAAAATATTGCCCAAATAAGAACATTTTCACCAGAAAGCAACAACGATAAAATATTAACACTGTTTATATTGCATTTCCAAGGATTTAATTTTTATTCTGAACTATTTGGGGCACCTCCTGCTGTTTTAATCCTCTCAGATGTGCAGCCAAAACTCCAGTCCAGTTTTTTTTTTTTTTTCCTTCTTTCTCCTCCTCTAACACTTAATAGGAGTTTTACACTCAACAGTGTTTTGCTTTGCAATCCCACATTTCCTCTACTTTATGCCATTTTTATGACCCGAGAAAGATTGACAGCTCTAACATTAGTGATTGACAGCAAGAAAATAACCCGCAAAGCATTTGTAAATCAGTGATGTGACAGGCAACTAACATCATTTGCAGTTCAATTCATACAACACAGATCAATTTAAACTAGTGTGCTATGTGAATGTAGCTATTATGCTTTTGACCTTTTTTTTTTTCTTCTACGCTGTCCCTTACATGTAGCATTAACATTTTGTTTAGACTGGATCCGGAGATTCTTCATAACTGGACTGCATCTACAGTTCCATTAACGAAAATTTTTACATGCTTTAATGATTAAAAAAAACAAAGACAGGTATTAGAAGAATCATTAACATGTGGATAAGTGTGGCTGGAGTCAGCTTCAACTCACCTGTCGAACATCTTTAAAGAGATAGTTCACCCAAAAAATGAAAATTATCCCGTAATTTACTCACCCACAAGCCAGGTGTAAATGACTTTTTTCTTTTAGTCAAACACAATCGGAGTTATATTAAACAATATTCTGGCTCTTCCAAGCTTCATGATGGGAGTGAATACTAACTGATATTTCGAAGCCCAAAAAAGCACATCTATCCATCATAAAAGTAATCCATATGACTCCAGGGGGTTAATAAAGGCCTTCTGAAGTGACGCGATGAGTTTTTGTAAGAAAAAAATTCATATTTATAACTTTATAAACTATAATGACTAGTTTCCAGTAACGTCCGTCCGCGTGTTCACGAGAGAGTCAAGGGCGTATGACGTAGGATGTAGGAGTAGCGTAAGCTCGCGGTTCAAACTAATAGGGCTGGACAACAAACTCAAGCTCCTCCAACATTTCTCTTTGAAAAATTTTTTGTTTTAGACTTCTAATTCGTGAACGGTGTTTTGTTTTGCTCTATCCTTTTCGTCAATACATCATGCCTCAGGTCAAAGTTTACTCTTGCATACAGAAGCCAGTGATTCTAGTTTAGAAAGTTATAAATATGTATATTTTTCTGACAAAAATGCATAGCTTCACTTCAGAAGGCCTTTAGTAATCTGCTGGAGCTGTATGGATTACTTTTATGATGGATGGATTTGCTTTTTTGGGCTTCAAAAAATTGTGTTTGACTGAAAGAAGAAAGTCATATACACCTAGTATGGCTTGAAGGTGAGTAAATTATGGGATTATTTTCATTTTGGGGTGAATTATCCTTTTAAGAAAAACTGGAATGCACAGCTTTGGATCGTGCGATTTATGTCCGATGAGGACAGTAGTGAGCAGGCGGGAACATTTCACATCACTTTCTATGAGAACCGGCCATGGCCGCGTCTGTCTGGCATGGTTCCTATGCTTTATTTATGGAGCCTCATAAATATCATAGGCATATCAATAAACAATGTCAAATTTTAATTTTTTCCCCTTACCATAATCAAATCACTCTTGCAGTAATTCTTCCTTCACACAGATTAATCTACCCAGATTGGAAAATTTAACTTGTGGGTTTTCAATCACATTAGGAACGTGGAGTTATATTTTATTCACGCTTGTGCACAAGTACTGTTTTATTTGTAGAGCTGGAAACATACGATCTTAAATAGTTCATGATAGCCTCTGAAACAACGGTCGATAAAACTATTCACAAATTAATGAGATTTGTTCATGCTTTTTAATTGTTAATTTGATCTTAAAGTTACTCAACCTTTTTCTATCGATTGACTGACTGATTGCTTATTGAATTTGACTGTGAGATGTGTATGTTGTTGAATTGTGTAAAAAAAAAGAAAGAAAGAAAGACTGCACTAACTCAAAGTTATACAAAGCAACACATCTGTGCCTCAGTCCCAAATTCTCTAGTTTTACCTCAGGAGATTATTTTTGGATTTGAATATAAATGTCGCTAACGGTTACACTCTGTGATATTTGTTCTTATGATGCAATGCCGTGCAAGATTTATGTGATACTCTGAAGAAGGTGGAAACAGAAGTGGAAGCGCAACTTCGCAGAAGTCTATTGCGCCATAATAGATCCCCGGTCTTCCTTTGATGAATGTTTTTCCATATCAGATGCAGACTTGAGGCCAGACTCATCTGTCTTGTAATTCAAACTCAAAGAGCAATTTCCAGGCAAAATGTTTTGCTTGTGTATTTGTACGTTTCACTGCATGTGTGCCAATAGCTTGTGGTGCAGCCTCTGGATTTTACACTGATAATGATGAATGCGCTATTTGTTCTGCTGTTGTTTGACCTCCGCATACTTTTATGGGCGTAAAAGCACGATGCTAACAGTAATTTATCGAAATGCGTGCGCTGAAAAGGCAAAGTCCACCTTGGAGGATGCATTATTAGCTCATTATGGGCTAAAGCCTGAGAGTAAAGGGGTGACGTTGGGTCACCTGACGCCTCTGGCTCTGCCACCTGCAAAACCTGCATGTGGTTTGAACTGCTTCAAGTGACCTGATTTTTTTATTTCCCCCCTGTAGCCAACAGCATGTCTTCACACACACGATAATGACTAGACAAATGCATTTTGATATGTAAAAAAATGGCATAGAGCATAAAACGCTTAGTGTTGTAGAGAAATTGTAATAATTCATTCTGAGCAAAAAAAATAAATAAATAAATTTCGCCTTTGAAAAAAGTTTATCTGAAAGGATTCTGATGACCACATTTGCATAGAATTCTGTGCATATATAAATAGATACATAGCAAATAAACTACTATAATACAATTCAGTATTTATAATTTATATGGTGCTTGCAATAATAATAAATAAAACATTGTCAGAATATATACAGAATATATATATATATATATTGTCAGAATATACATGTCTTCTTCTGAATTGGTAGAGAAAATTATTGCATATACCAGCAAGGGCTAACTGGGCCATGCTAACCAGTAAAACCAAACTTTGATTTAGGTTTCCAGGCACAGCCCAATTGTGTGCCAATCAGATATGAGGAGCTAAATTCTGATTGGCTTGCTTTATCACCAGTCACAGCGTTATCTCAACTGCAGCCATTCAAAAACAAACTAACAAACAAGATTTAGAAAGAGAAAAGGAAGGATTGTACTATATGGGAATACGGTAAGTAAGACATGTTCCTGGATCAACTTCTTTGTTGATCCTGGAACAACATTCCAATCAACCAATCAGATTTGAGGAACAAGTTTACAGTTTATGTCAAGTTCAGGCTTGCAACCAGGGTTAGGTGCTTCTACATCAGTGTTATTCACCTATCTTTCCCCTCTGATTTTAGGGATAAGTTATGGGTAGGATTAGGTTTAGGGGTAGGAATAGGGTTAAGACTACATTTTCAGACTGGAATGTTGATCCAGGATCAACAAAATATGTTGATCCAGGAACATGTCTTACTTGGCAAAATCATGGTGAGCATGGGAATAAGTGACAATAAAGTCTGGAGTACAATACACCACAGAGTCAAGTGAGTTATGAGCTTACCATCGTTTGTGTCCCAGTTCTTGTTAGCTAGTTCAAGTCAAAGAAAGTTACCTTGTTACATATAATTTATTTTTAAATGTTACAAGCCATCTAGCTAACTGCATATAGTTTTATATTTTATTTAAAAAAAATTCTAATTTTTAAAAAATCATTTGAATTGATTTGCCATTGATTTTGATCCAGCTGTTGTGACTTTGATGTGTGATGTATCATTTGCCTCGGTTGGTCCTGTGTTTCTGTTTCCAGCATTATTGCCTTCGTGAATCATCATTTTTGCCTTGCAGGGTTTTGCACTGTTGTTTTGTGATTTCTGCTGATCTAAATGTGTCGGCGTGGTAATATTATTTGGCTGGCTGACACAGATGAGGTTTTGTTGAAATTGCGAGAATGACTTGTGATAGTCTTGGAAGCATCAGTTGGAATGGATTGAAAAAATATTGTTATTGTTGAGCCCTGCTAGTCATTATCATATTGCTTTGTATCAGGCTGTACGTCATGATCAGTCATGCAAGAGTTTTCATTTGATCACTTTCTGAGTTAAGCAAGTGTTTGTTTTAAAATGGATTGTCGAAATTAGAAAGAATGTTTGACTAATGTGTTTGTGAGGTTTAATCGAGATGATTGTTCATTCACAAATCTGATTTTAGTAGTTCTGTCTAACATGAAAGGATTAGTTCACTTTCAAATGAAAATTAGCCCAAGCTTTACTCACCCTCTAGCCATCCCAGGCGTGTATGACTTTCTTCTTTCAGCCAAACACAATCAGAGTTATATTAATAAATATCCTGACGCATCCAAGCTTTATAATGGCAGTGAGCGGGATCGATGAGTATGAGCTCAAGAAAGTGCATCCATCCACATCCATCCATCATAAACGTACTCCACGTGGCTCCAGGGGGTTCATAAAGGCCTTCTGAAGTGAAAAATATCCATATTTAACCATATCCATATATTCATATTATAAAATATCCATATTTAGTTATAAAGTAAAATATCTAGCTTCTGCAAGACCCCCTTTCCGTATTCAACTTCAACGTTGTGTTAGTTATGCTTTTTTCGTAAACTGAATACAGAAGGCGGTCTGGCGGAAGCTAGATATTTTACTTTATAATATGTTAAATATGTTTATTTTTTTCTTACACAAATGCATCACTTTGCTTCAGAAGCCGGAGTACATTTATGATGGATGGATTATAGATGGAAGCACTTTCTTGAGCTTCATACTCGTTGGTCCCATTCACTGCCATTATAAAGCTCGAATGAGTCAGGATATTTATTAATATTTCTCCGACTGTGTTCTTCAGAAAGAAGAAAGTCATATACACCTAGGATGGCTTGAGGGTGAGTAAAGCTTGGGCTAATTTTCATTTTGATGTGAACTAATCCTTTAAACGTTGAGGTGTAAAATGTGGTCAACTAATGCGGCAACATGCATGCAACATTTAATAAAATGAATAAAAAATAGTCAACTTTGATTAGAAACCAAATCAATATATTTATCATTTAATTATCATTTAAATATAGCTTGAACATGAAACATGATGCAGTTCATCCTTACCTTCAGTTTTGTACCCCATTGTTATATTGCCGTAGTCTTTGTGTAACACTGGTTATGGGAATCATCATTAGGTATGTTTCCATCCACTCATTATAATGTGCATTTTGGGATATTGCATAAAAAAACGCTGGATGGAAACACCAAGATGTGCAAATATTCTAAAATTCTGCGTTCCTGGGTCAACATATTTTGTTGCTCCTGGAACAACTTTCCTGTCCAAACATTTAATCCTAACCATATCCCTACCCTTAAACCTAACCCATAAGTTATCCCTAAAATCAGAGTCAAATGATAGGTGAGTAACACTGATGTAGAAGCACCTAACCCTGGTTGTAAGCCTAAACTTGACAAAAACTGTAAACTTGTCCCTTAGATCTGATTGGTTGTTTGTAATGTTGTTCCAGGATCAACAAAGAAGCTAATCCAGGAACATGTTGCGCTTGATGAAATCAGGTTCTGCCGCATGAACTGCGATGGAAACCCATTTACCAAACAAATCCATCGATGCCTCAACATATGAGATGTGATTGGATAACTGGACTAGCCAGTGGACCAATCTCATCTCACAGCATCTCAAATGTTGGTTTGATCGTTCTGAAATGCCTGAGCCAAAGTCTGTCGTCAGGATGGTTTGGTTTAATTCCCTTCCAGAAGTGTCTTACGCGATTGCGTTCCCAAACACCAGGCATCCGAACGCAACATAACATGACAGCGTTTATTGTTTCGTCTGCGTGCTCTGAAACAAAAGTCATTTATAATATACATAAAAAAGATCCACAGTGGCATCCCTGATTGCAGCAACTTACAGATATTTTGTGGCAATTTCCCAGGAAGTGACAAATTTGTTCTTTTGAACACACAGGATGGAAATGGTTGATTATTCACGAATGTTCCAATTTTGAGCAAAAGATAAATTCGCAACTTTGGAAACATAGCTATTGTTCTCAACACACTTTTATCCTGGTAAATCATTGTATCAGCTCCAAACATCATTGTTTACTGTAACACCTGGGGTTTTCCCAACATTACTTTAGCTTTCAAAATGTACCTTAAATATGAATTTTAAAACAGTGGTGTGTTTTCAAGATGTTGCTATAAGGACTGCAATGGTTGTCTGATTTTGCATTCCTGTGGTAGTCGTAAGTCCCTGTGTAGCAAGTTTTAAAGTTTCAAATTTCACATTTATTGGAAAACATTTAAGATTAACAGGTGTAGTTGCAACTTAAATATCCACACTAGAGATCGTTCTAAATGTAGAGATCTTCTACATTTAGTCAATCGTATTTAAATGTTGAGTTCGATTTTGATATATGTTTGATGCTATTAGAATTAGCTTTGTGATTGTCTATGCTTTTCTAAATTCCCAGCTCTTTTCCAAGATATTTCGGTTCAGTCTTTAATCGTGATAAGAAGAAGTGCTGTTTAATGGTTCTTTAAGACAACCTGCGAAGTTAATATGCAGTGTTATGTTTGTTGAGATGATGTTATGCGAGCTGGAAATAGGTTTATTTGCTGTGCAACCAATCTTATGGTCGTAAAAAATATATTTTGACATGTTATGGTGCCTCTGAGCACTTTGAAGGAAGTTCCTTCTAACTGTTGGGTAATATCAGGCATCAGGCCTTGGATATCAAACAAACGTCAAATAAATCCCCCAATTTCGGAAGAAATGCCATAGGGAGTCGGTGGTAAATATTTGAGCCACAAATGAAAGGTCCAGGACATCAGACACATCTGCCCATGAGAGCCATACAGTCACTAAGTTATTTGTTTGCTCGTTTTTAAGATGCATTGAAAAGATCAATGCAATGTAGATGATTGACAACATTATATTTATCTTGATTCTATGCATAATATATTAGCATCATATCAATTATATGGTCGATTTTGGACATGTATTTTCATTTTGCATGTTCATTTCCTCTCTTTTTACATATTGATTCTCCTAGACAAATTGAGATCAAATGGAAAGGAAATTGAAAAATGTTTCCACTAAGAAAACTAGCACACTATTTCTCTTCTAGAGCTTCAGAAGAGATCTCAGCAATGCCTCAAAACTCTGCTCAGATTTGCCTGCAGCTGAAATACATTTTAGCCACATTCATTTTATAGCTCTATATGAACTACTGACTAATTTGTATCTATTTAGCAAAAATAGCACTTATGTCTCAAGAACCATTAATAAGCCTCTTTTGACCACTTAATTACTGATGAAGCTAACATGTCTAGTCTTCAACACATAAGCTGTAGTTACTCCATTAAAGCCAAGATGAAAGCCAAACCTTGGTCTCATAATATCAAAAGATAAGAGTTTGAAGCCAAAATGAGAAGGCTGAACAGAGCTGCACATTCACCTATCATAATCAGATTGGAAGATCACTGAGGAAAAAAAGAGTCAACATTTGAGCCATAGTGTGCATTTCATCACTGACTTCAAGGGGACGAGCCCCGAATCGAGCAAATACAGTTTCCTGCAGCGAACTGTCTCACACCATGCTAATGATGGTAACATTTCCCAACAAAATCATTATGCCATTTTTTTTCTTGCAAAGAATATCGTTCTGTAGCTGGATGGATAATAATGAGCCTGAGTGCAAGTTCAACTAATTTAACAGACTTCCTTTGCCAAGAAGCTCTAATTCTAACTCACGTCCACGCGAAATCATTAATCAAGGGCCATCTGCAATTACCAGGCAGACGGCGTGCTCATTCTCACCTTACTTCTGTTCTGGCTCATTTCTGCTCAGTGTCCGCAGGTTAATAAAGAAGAGGCAAGACTTCTTCCAGACCTGCGTGATGGTTCGTAACACTAATAAGGCCAGGCATATTTTCTATTATTAGACTGAAGAATCCCTCTGTGTGCTACAGTACTTGCTGGACATGACAGCGACCTTGGCCGTTTTGTTCTGCACACATCTACAGTATAATAACCTACATATGATTTGGCACCTTTGTTTTTAAGTGACACATTTGTAACCAAATTGATTCTGTCAGTCATTTTTTATATTTTTGTCAGTCGTCTGAAATAGATCAGATTATGCATGCCTGTAAATGGCATTCAGGCGTTCATTTTGGGACGCTTCGGTATTCGGACGCCTCTGCAAATGCAAAGTCAGATATTGTGAATATTGATTGTTTTTCATGATGATTGTGTAAGCAAGGGTTCTCCAACACATGGTGTTTCATTAGCAAGTTTGGGAGGAACACATTCAAATGATCTACTCAATCAGCATGAGAGGAAGCCTACACGTAGCCGACTCACTTATGTTCCTCGACAGTCTTTCTGCATCCCTCCGCCACCCCAGCTTCTTCCTATCCCTTCAACTTAAAAACTTAAGTTCATCTGATGCATTTAATTAAGTATAATATCCCTTGTTATTATAGGACAATTATAGGTCACATTTGCCCCTATTTTGGTGTGAGCAAAAGCACACCGTTTCTGTGTGTCCCTTTAAATGCAAATGAGCTGCTGCTCCCGGCCCCCTTTCCAGAAGAGGGCGGAGCTTTAACAGCTCGCACTTCGGTTGCTCAACAACAACAAAGCTGGAGAATCTCACGCAGCCAAAATGAGGATTGTCAGTAATGGTATTCAGCCTTACATTGTTCAAACCGGAGTCGACACTGATGGAGAGACTCAGGAAGAAGTTACAACTTTTAGAATGAAACTGGAAGTTTCTGAATGGTTAGTGGATAAATTTATGTAGTTGCTGTGAAGTTGATTCAACTCATCGAATAGCATGTGCCGTCATGTTAATCTTTTGTGTAAATCCAGTGTTGAATTGACCCTCGTTTGTGAAGCAGTCCGGTGTAAATCGTAAAATGACGGCATGGTAACAACACTCTACTACAACAACTCTTCCTCTTCTCTAAAGCAGCCCAACATGGCCTCACCCCCTTTGTTGCATGTTCTCGAGGGTGGGGTTAATGTAAATTTTGGGGTTTGTGATGTCACTAACCTGGGAAAAAGCTCATTGTAGACCCTACCAGCTGTTTGTTGTAGTCATTAAAAAGTGATTTCTGTAAAAGAAAATTTACAGAATGTGTCATTGAATGGAAGAGAGGCTTTCGGGAGCACGCGTAAACATCACATCCTTTGGATCCAATGTCTTGTTTTGTTACAAAATGTTCACACATTGGCAATAAAAAAGCAATTAATACATGATTTTTTTTTTTTTTTTTTTAAATATAGACCCTTTAAATTATATTTAACTGATTTTAAAAAATGTTAAATCTCATATAACTTTAAAAAATGAAGTTGAAATTGGTTAACCTCTTGAGCCGCACTGTCCCGACTTCGGCTTGACGTCACTTTGTTAACCATGGTATACAATTACTATATAGTAAACTGTCTAAAAATATTGAGAATGATAATATTATTTTTAGTTTTAGAGTTAAATTAATGGAAAAACATGTTGCCATGACATATTAATAATATATATATATATATATTTTTTTTTTAGCTGTACAGGAAAAGAGAATCTATTTCCTTGCATGATTCATTTGGTAGTGTGGTCAAAACTATTTGGGCAGTGCAATTTGGTGAGGCTTTATTTTAAACGCCATTGGTGTTTGTAAAATGATGGGATAAAAGATCTGATATGTGCCTGTGCATTAAGCCTTGCAGTGAAAGTGCAACCTACATGCACATGTGTGTGAAAGAGTCAGACAGAGACAGGCAAAATGTGTTGTCATGTGTCACAATGCCAGATGGGAAAGATTTCTGTCAGAGAGGCTCTGCCTTAAGACCTAATGAAATCTTAATTCTAATGCGGCCGTCACTGAGAGGGATATGCAGGCAGGGATTTATGAGCAGGAGACAGAAATGGTCAATATTATAAATCTTGAGATCTGCTCTAATGCTGAAAATCATGGGATTAGCACAGTTTCTCTCCTCTCAGGAACAGATTGTGGGCTTAGACTGTCTCTGATAGTGTGATTAAATGTTTTTTTAATCTGAACATTAGGAACCGGGCACTGTGCGATGCCTCTGACACCAAGGCCACAGTTTATATTCCAGTGGGGATATATGGGCCGAAGAGGTCAAGCAATGATATGTGAGAAGGAGGTCAAAAATTGTTGATGTATTGTGGATAGTAATGAAATTTTATTATGGATAGAAGCTTGAAACAAAGTTTATCTATTGCATTAAGTGTACGCTTAGTTTACATTTAGTTTCACGTTTCGTCCATATTACAGCTTACTCTGCCCAACATCGACCCATTTACAGTAGACAGGAATAGACCATCATGACCGACATGCAGAATGACCAATCGCGTGACGTTAAGTGGCGAGGCGAGTTAACAAAAATTGTGAAGAAGACAGTCGGTTGGACCGAATTTGAATTTTTACTATATTAAAAATATATTTTGTATTCTTTTACAGGTCAAAAGTTTGGAATGATTGCCTTGACAAAGATAAGATACTTCTTTTAATAACATAACAAGTCTTAATTATTCCAAACTTTGATGTATTTTCACTATAGGTTTTCATATTTGTCAGTTGTCATGTTTGATTATTATTTGACATTATTCATGTTCAATGTGTTTGGTATATATTCGCATAAGTCAGTATTAAAATATTTGAACAGCTTCAATCCAATCTGACAGTGTACGTTTTTTTTTTTTTTTTTTTTTTTTTTTTTTGTTGTTGGTTAAAAAAAAAAAAAAAATCACATCACAGAGAACAAGTGAGTTGAGACAGCCGTGCCAGTCTCTTGTGAGGATCTGTATGTGTTAGGACTTGGAGGAAGTCACAGACCAGGTCCTGAGAGTACTGACCGAATATAACATCTCAATGAGATGTCCATTTGGCCAGAACCCAGGAACCTGCATCAAAAAGTGGGAATTGAAAAAGACACAGGTGGTAAAGCAACACTATATGTTGAAGTCAACGATGTCATGCCATCTATAATGGCTGTAGTGATGCATCTATCATGTATACAATCACTGACATTTTATATCTTGATGTTGACCTGTTTTTGGCATAAGTATACATTTAATTTGCAGATTTGATTTGATTTTTTAATTTAATTTAATTTAATTTTTACATGTACATGTATTCATTATACCCTGAATGATTTGTTGGGGAGTTTCTTCTTTAAAAGTCATTAGTGAAATTAAATGACTAATGAAGTCTTACTAATTTAGATACTATATGGCAGAGTAATTTGCGGAAAATATTAATTTCAGAATAATTACAGCATGTTGTACATTAAACTGAATGAAATGAAAAGGAGATACAGGCATTACAGTGATTTAAGAGTTATTCATATTTATCCTGTGAATATAATATCATATGGGATGACACTTTCTTTCAGATTCTTTTTCTCATTTCATTGTATTTTTTAATGACACAAGTGCCTAATCCCTGTGTTATTTATTTTAGTGGTTGCCATGGTGTTTTTTGTAAGGGGATGTTAGGTGAAGTGCAGTCTGGCAGTAGGAGGACAGCAGATGTGTATTAGTGATAGTGGAGGCGTAACAGTGACAGATATTGAGATTTGTCCTCTTGCTGACTCACTCCCTCGCGCGCTGGGACGAGGATGCTGCTGAATCTGCAAAATACTGTAAAACAAAAAGACACTGATGGGGCTGTAATGTCAAACAGCTGTGTTGAGCCACTTAAATAGTCCTCCCTCGTTTCCACTTTCTCTCTCACCCCAATTCCCTTGTTAGTAGTGTTTGTTATGGCTATATTTACATTGCTTCTAAAAGGATCAGGAAATGGCATAAACCACGGCTCAACATATGTACACTCTGAGGCATTGGCTCCAACACAGTTCTCTTTATTATTATTAAGAAAATTGATTAAGCCAGGAAAAAAAAAAAAAAAAAAAAGATGTGCGCATTATCTAATGCTGTTAGCAATAACAGGAATATACAAAGAATTAATTTTGTTGTGAGCATGTTGAATATATTTAAGACTGCGTTAATGTGCCTTTTTATTGAGCTCTCATCACAAAAGAGACAACCCATCTCCATTTGCATCCTGTTGTTATCTTCTGCAGTCAATTTTATCGATTGAAGGAATCAAGATGATTTAACCTTCATGCCAGCATTTATAATGCATTACCTGCTCGCCTGTAAAGCCAATTTTACACTACTGGACTTTAAACGTCGGTAGATCGCTGTGCTGTTCAGACTATGTGACTTGTTGTGGAGTCTTGAAGTCGTTGTGGTGTTCACACTACGTAAATGATCCGCAACAGGAGGTTACGCACTACATGAGCTGACAGCAACTCTGTCACCCAACAACTTTATTTAAAAATGGATGTTGGTAGGAATTTAGATTCAATTTTGAATTAAATTTAATTAAAATTATAATAACCCTTTCACACATAAGTTTAAAACATTCCGGCTGACCTCCCAGAGTTAAGGCGACTGTTACTTTAGAATGTTTCTCTTTATTGTTTCCATCACGACGCGTCATGGTTATCACGTGACACACCGGCCAGCCGGCCACACTATAGACCTTATGTGGCTCCGCCCCTTTTCAGCGCTGCGCTTGTTGTCTTTTGACTTCCGGTTTGTATTTCCACAGCGATCTTACATATTTATGAATGAACTGCTCATTTTAAAAACTTCCTGGTCTACTGACATTTGTTAAGACATCTGCCTTAAACACAACAATGCTCATGATAACTTTCATTATCTCTACATCAGGTAAATCCACTTCACCAGCTAATTATTCTTCAGCAGCAATGCCATAGAAATATACAGGGCTACCGCGAAAACGGAAGTTCAAAGACAATATTCTAAAGATGGCGGCGCGCTTGTTTCTCTGTTAAATAATGTCTATATGACAGATGTATTGCTTTTCTCACCATGTCATCAACTATCTAATATTCCGATTCTCAAATATGTGCAAGTAAGTGTTTTGTCATTTAAAAACCTATAAAATGACCTTGATATTAGCATGCTAGATATTTGTCTGGCGTCTGCAAGGTGTCGGCAACTTGTCAGCGAGCCTCTTTAATGCGTCGTTGAGTTATGGAAGGCCAAAAGGGCCAAAAACATGTGAATTTTAACATGTCAACAACACGTTAAATAAGTGTATTTCACGCGTATTTTGTATATGACAGATGTATTGCTTTTCTCACCATGTCATCAACTATCTAATATTCCGATTCTCAAATATGTGCAAGTAAGTGTTTTGTCATTTAAAAACCTATAAAATGACCTTGATCTTAAATATATAACGTGAATTCATCCATTTGTCCTGAAATACATGTGGCCGGTGAACTGGGAGAACAATAGAGTGAGTGAGCTTTATAGTTACTTACACAATGTGTATCTGATATGAATAAACATCGGCAAATTATATTCAAATGGATTGTTATTGCTGCTTCCATAGACATCAGTGTATATTTCATTGGCTGTTGCGTCGCGACACGTGACACCACAGGATATCGAGTCGACCGACAGCTCCAGATATTAGCATGCTAGATATTTGTCTGGCGTCTGCGAGATGTCGGCAACGTGTCAGCGAGCCTCTTTGATGCGTCGTTGAGTTATGGAAGGCCAAAAGGGCCAAAAACACGTGAATTTTAACACGTCAACAACACGTTAAATAACGCGTGTATTTCACGCGTATTTTGTATATATTGTATAACCAAAAAAAATATATAATTAAATTGATGTTTTAATTTTTCCACTTATGCCCTTTTTTTTACCCGTTGATTTTCAACGTGTATTTTATGCGTATTTAATGCGTTGATTTTTTACGTAGATTTTTCACATGTATTTAACACGTATTTCAAATATTTAACGTGTTGTTGACGTGTTAATATTCACATGTTTTTGGCCCTTTTGGCCTTCCATATTGAGTAGTTCACACATAAAGATTAGCGAGCGCCGATCACCCGCTGATTTTTTCCCCGATCACAGCCCGACCTGTCGGCGAGCTCGTTAACTTGCAAAATCGGGCTTAAAATCCTGTAGTGTAAACTTGGCATAGTTAGCCATAATCAGCCAGTCGGGGTGTGTATGTGTGTGCGCGTGCCTGTCATTCGCGATGCTGGAAAGTCTGCGGGTCTCAAACAAATTAGCTCAGGGCTGCGTTTGCCAAAAGCATAAGTTGTTGATCGTAGAGACCATTGGTGGCATCGGAAGTGACTAAAACTGCAATTCATTGCCTGAGCGCCAGGCTCCAAAAGAGAGCAGAATCTTACTTATTGACCCCCATGTTAAAATGGCCATGTTTACAGCTGGTACAAATTGTGGTTTTGCTCTATACTGCTAATTTTGCCCTTCATGACAACTGTGAGGAGGGTGAATTTTTATTTTTATTTTTATAACTCATCCGTTATAATATTAGTTAATTATTTTAAGCCGTTAATTATATTAAGCCTCAAAGTTCTGCATAATTTAGGGCGTGGCCACTTGAGTGACAGGTGCTGTCTGTGAGTCGTCACTTTACCTCAGCTAATTCCAGCCGCTGAATTTGGCATCTCTGCCATGATTGTGCTTTTTTGGGGATTATTTTATACAATTATAAAATAATAATATATACAATTATAAAATAATATGGCTTGCTGCGTTAATGGTGGAGACTTGTGACAGATGTACGTCTGTGTAGATGTGCACGCATGCGGAAGATAAACAGAACACACGTTGTTGTGTTGTGAGATATATGATCATATACAGTTTTACAACATAAACTCTGCTCAGGTTGCATAATTTCTTGAAGAACCATGATGGAGAGCAGATCATTCAAAAAAAATGTGATGCAAATGTAACCTTGTGTAAAAGTGTTAAATTGATGCATAAATGGGGACAGCGCCATCTGTCTGCTGCGTGATGTCATTTAGCTGTTGGGCACGTTTTCAGTAGTTGGAGAATTATAAGTTAAAATGATTAAAAATGCATAACTAACTGCTTTATTGTGGGTTTATCCTGCAATGAACTTCTTATAGAACTGTTGATATGTGTTTGGCGTTGAATGTGTTGTTTTATATTTAGTTTGTATTACCAGGCCCAATCGTAATTAATTTGTGCCCTGTCTTGTTCTCTTGTAGAACCGATTTAATTCTCCATACAGTTTCCCTTATTTCCACGTGTTCTCATACCACGTGCAGGTATGTTGTAAGATGTGGTGTTTTAATGTGTTTAATGTATTAATTAATTGTTCAGATTGAATTGCGCATGTTTACCGCAAGGTGGGGATGTTTCAACTGGAATTGAATTGGTTCAGTATTTCATGTGATCAATTCTTTGAAAATGTCTGTTGAAGTTATCAATTTGCAAAGTTGTATATGCTCTACGATCACAACGCATAAGGATTTCATTGATTTAAAAAGATTACAAAAAGAAAGTACTGTTTTAAATAAACCGCAGATATCATAAGACATGCTGTGGAAATGATTTAATTCTCCATACAGTTTCCTGTATTTCCGCATTTTCTCAATTATGCAGCTCGGCAGAAAGACCGCCCAGGCAAGACTGTCACACAAACAATGGACAATATATCAATATTTCATGGATTTAATGCTTTTGTGGACAAAAAGTATTTTTGTTTTTCAATGGACACTCATGGACATCCTACCCAAGTGCCACGGATTGGATTCATCTCGTGATCGCTATTTTATTATAAAGGTATGAATTCCCGTTTGATTTTTTTTGTGTTGTCATTTGAACACCTGACACAAATTACAATTTACTGGTGCCGGTGCATCTATATAGTAAAAAAGACACCGTAGATAAACCTTTAGAACTTTCTAATGATAAAACTTATGTTTTTTAATATTTTAGATGGTATCTAAGATAGATAGATAGCTCCTTTGCCTGCTAACATGATCATGTGGAGCTAGGCGGATGTAGTTTCAGCAACCAGTCACCTCAGTTTCAACCACGTCCCGCCCTTTTTGCCCATTTTCAGTTATCCGGGAGTGACGTGCGGTGATGCGCTGCTAAGATGGCAGTGGCCTAATTTTCGCTTTAAAAATGCTCTTCGGAAATCGTCTCGGTTACGACTGTAACCTTAGTTCCCTGAAGAGGGAACGAGACGTTGCGTCGAGAAATGACGCTTTGGGAACGCAACGCGTGATGTCGTCATGAAGCACGTGTGAAATCAGTCCAATGGTGTGTCGAGACGTCAGAAGCGGGTGACGTCACGGCCAGGAAGCTATAAAGCACGCTCAAACAAAGCAACGCTAGCTTAAAGTGTCTGAAGTAAGCGCTGACAGGCGTGCTGGAAGTATGGCAGGACGACGCAACGTCTCGTTCCCTCTTCAGGGAACTAAGGTTACAGTCGTAACCGAGACGTTCCCTTTCAAGGGAACTCGCGTTGCGTCGAGAAATGACGCTTTGGGAACGTTAATACCCACGCAGCCATAGTTACAAGGGCCTGTCTGGTGTGGCTCGTCAGTCACCAGAGAGAACCCGGGCCCCGGGGGAGCTAAGGTCAAGTTGATAAAACCTGACGAATGTGTGCGGTGAGGACCAGCCTGCCGCATCACAGACGTCGAGTAAAGAGGCTCCCGAAAGAAGGGCTTTGGAGGCCGCCATACTTCTGGTAGAGTGGGCTCGGACTGCTAGAGGTGACGGCAGTCCGGCCGACTCGTAAGCAAGTGAGATAGCCTCGACTAACCACTTACTCATCCTCTGCTTAGATGCCGGGGCCCCTTTATTGGGGGACCCGAAGAGGATAAACAGTTGCTCAGTCTTACGCCACAGGGCAGCTCTGTGGACGTAAGCATCTAGGGCCCGAACAGGGCAAAGCAAATTAAGGCGTTCCTGGTCTGACGTCCTGAAGGGAGGAGGACAGAAGGCCTGCAGTACAATGGGCCTAGCCACATTAGTGGGAACTTTAGGAATATAACCAGGTCTGGGATAAAGAAAGGCTTTCACCATACCAGGTGCAAATTCCAGGCACGAGGGAGCAACCGAAAGGGCCTGTAGATCTCCTATTCTTTTTAAGGAAGATATGGCAAGGAGGAACAGTGTTTTTAGGGTCAAAAACTTAACTGGAACCTCCTCAATCGGTTCGAAGGGGGCTAGGGATAGGCCTTGGAGCACCAAGGCCAAATCCCATGCTGGAACCCTCGTGCGTACCGCGGGCCTCAGCCTCAGGGTGCCACGGAGGAAGCGAGTAATAAGTGGGTCTCTACCAAGAGGAGAACCAGCCAAGGGTATGTGGTAAGCCGCAATGGCCGCCACATAAACCTTTAGCGTGGAGGGAGATAACCCTGCAGTGAACCGTTCCTGCAGAAATTCCAAGACCGTACCAACGGGACAGGAAACTGGATCAAACTGACGACTACTGCACCAAGAAGTGAAAAGTTTCCACTTGAGGGCGTAGAGCTTCCTCGTGGAGGGAGCTCTAGATTGGAGAATGGTCCCTACAACCTCGGTTGAGAGACCGGAATCTATGAGCTGGGCCCCCTCAGAGGCCAAGCCCACAGGCTCCAGAGCTCTGGGCGGGGGTGGAAAATCCTGCCCCCTGCCTGGGACAGAAGGTCCCTCCTGAGCGGAATCTCCCAGGGAGAGCCGTCCAGGAGAGATACTAGGTCCGAGAACCACACTCTGCCCGGCCAGCGCGGGGCTATCAAGGTGAGCCGGACGTAGTCCCGGCGAACTCTTTCTAGAACTCCCGGGAGCAGAGCGATCGGGGGAAAAGCGTACAGACGAAGCCTCGGCCACGTCTGTACCATAGCATCCAGTCCGAGAGGAGCTGGATGCGTGAGGGAAAACCAGAGTGGACAGTGAGAAGTCTCTCGAGACGCAAACAGATCCACCTGAGCCTGGCCGAACCTTTCCCAAATTTGCTCCACCACCTCGGGGTGGAGCCTCCATTCCCCGGGCCTCAGCCCCTGCCTCGACAGGACGTCTGCTCCAACATTCTGGACCCCGGGGATATAAGCTGCCCTGAGTGACAGGAATTTCCCTTGGGACCACAGGAGGATTCGGCGCGCCAACTTGGAGAGTGGGCGTGACCGGAGACCCCCCTGATGATTTATATAGGCGACTACCGATGTGTTGTCTGACCGGACAAGAACATGGTGGCCCCTGAGATCTGAGAGAAAAGTCTTGAGGGCCAGAAAGACCGCCAGCATTTCCAGGCAGTTGATGTGCCAGGAGAGGTGGTGAGAGCCCCACAGACCTTGAGTCGAGCGTCCGTCTAGGATCGCTCCCCAGCCCGTGAGGGAAGCATCTGTCGTTAACATTTTGCGACGACAAGGAGCTCCCAGCACGGGCCCTTGGGATAGAAACCAGGATTTCTTCCAAATGGCCAGGGCACGAAGACAACGCCGCGTGACCTTGATCATGCGAAAAGGATTTCCCCTCGGGGAGAATCCCCTGGTTTTGAGCCACCACTGCAGGGGTCTCATGTGCAGCAGACCAAAAGGTATCACGTTGGATGCCGCTGCCATCAGCCCCAACAGCCTCTGGAACTGTTTTACAGTGAGTGACTGGCCTAGCTTTAACCGGCTTGCGGTAGAAAGGATTGATTCGATGCGAGCAGGAGAAAGACGCGCCTGCATCGCAACAGAGTCCCAAACCACGCCTAGAAAAGTGGTTCTCTGAACTGGAGAAAGCATACTCTTCTTGGCGTTGAGCCTCAACCCCAGGCTCTTCATGTGAGCGAGGACGACATCTCGATGCCGAGCCGCTAACTGTTGTGAATGAGCCAGAATCAACCAATCGTCTATATAATTGAGGACGCGAATGCCCTGGAGACGTAGAGGTGCAAGAGCTGCATCCATACATTTGGTGAATGTGCGGGGTGATAATGCTAGGCCGAATGGAAGAACCCGATATTGGTAAGCTTTGCCCCCAAAAGCAAACCTCAGGAACTTCCTGTGATGTGGAAGGATGGAGATGTGAAAGTATGCGTCCTTGAGGTCGATCGTAACAAACCAGTCCTCGGACCTGATTTGAGATACGATCTGCCTCAGTGTCAACATCTTGAACTTGAGTTTCATAACGAACTGGTTCAAATGACGAAGATCTAGAATAGGACGCAACCCGCCATCCTTCTTTGGAACAATAAAGTAACGGCTGTAGAAACCGTTCTCTGCATCGGAGGGAAGTACATAATCTATGGCTCCTTTCTCCAATAGAGTTTTTACTTCTTGTTCCAGAACCAGAGCCTGCTCGGGGCCCACCACAGTGGGTAGGACCCCCATAAACCGGGGCGGGCGAGACCCGAACTGAATGGCATAACCTTTTTCGATTGTACGCAGGACCCATTGAGGAATATTTGGCAGTAGCTTCCACGCTGTCAGATATTCTACTAAGGGAACCAGTCTCTCGAGACTGGCCTCTGGTATATGTTGAATAACCAGTTCGGTGCCCCGATGCGGCGCACCGGCAGGGGGCAGCCGAACTGATCGCTCTGAGACCCTCCTCGGAGGGAGCGAACACCCCATCACCGCTAAAGTTACGGGCGGATGTTTAAGTGAATGTTCGCTGGGGGCCGCTGCGCCCTGGAATACCCGAGATGGCAGGGTTGGCAGAACGGCCCCCTGAGGGCACCGAAGAGAAGTGAGCGCCGTGCGCTGAAGTGTAAAACGCTTCTCTCCGGAGGGGACTGCCCTCAAAGTCCTGACGCTGCTGGCGTCAGGGCTTTTTCCCCGCAGCCTTCTTGGCAGTAAGGATGGATCGCAGATCCACCCTACCCCTCGAAGGCTGCGGTTGAGACCGCCCACCCGTCCCCCCGTGTCGCTGAGGGGGAGTACGGGTGGTAACGCTCTGCTTCTGGGTGGCCCGATGATATTGTGAGGAGCTGGCTTTAGAAGAGTGGGGCTGCTGTTGTTGAGCAGCCCCGGGGGTATGAGAGCGGCGGGGGAGGAGCTTCTGGAACGCCGCCGCTTGTTTATTAGCCTCCTGGAACCTCTCAACGACCGTATTGACAGAGTCGCCGAAGAGGCCAGGAGGCGTAAGCGGGGCGTCCAGAAGGAAGTGTTTATCCTTATCTTTTATAGAGCTAAGGTTGAGCCATAAATGCCTCTCCGTGGCCACCAGGGCTGCCATAGCACGACCGACAGATTTGGCAGTCTCCTTGGTGGCCCGGAGAGATAAATCAGCTGCCCGACGTAGCTCATTGACTACGTCGGGAGTCATTCCCCCGCCCTCATCAATATCCCCCAAAAGTTCGGCTTGGTAGGCCTGCAGCACGCCCATAGTGTGAAGGCATGCCGCAGCCTGACCAGAGGCCTGATAAGCTTTGCCCACCAAGCTGGATGTAATCCTGACGGGCTTGGTGGGCAATGTCGGGGCCTTTAGGGGCGATGCTGATTGTGGAGAGAGATAGCTAGCAAGCGTCTCCTCCACCTTTGGCATCGTCCCATACCCATGCTCCTTAAGCCCCACTATCGATGCATAGTGCGTGGTTTGAGCACTATGCACACGATAGGAGGCCGGTTTCCTCCAGGACCTCGACACCTCAGTGTGGAGGTCTGGGAAGAAGGGGAGACCCCGACGGGGAGGCTGCGCTCGCGAGGGCAGGAACCGTTCGTCCAATTTGCTTTTAGGACGAACATCCTGCCTCTCCGCCGGCCAATCGATGTTCAGTTTGGCCACGGCGCGAGTTATGACCTCCACCAGCTCCTCATAAGCCGGAGAGTGGGATGGCGAGTCCTCACTCTCAGCTATGTCGGTGCTCTCCACATCCAACTCCTCGGAGCTGGACACGTTGAGCACCGGTGCTTCACCCAGTGTGGAAGGAACCGCAAAGCGTGCTTCCAGACACTGGGAAAAAGCACTGGATCTGTCAGGTGAGGGCTGAGATAGGGCGGGGCCCGTCTCAAACCCCTCTGACAAATCCATTTGCGATCCCCAAGATCTGGATCGGCGCTGTGCCTCGGCAGCAGCGGGACCCGAACCCTGGGGAACGCGAGCCTGGGCGCTCTCATCAAAGAGCGCCAGGCGGGAGCGGAGCGTCCGCAATGAAAGGCGGTCACAATGCTCACAGTCAGCACCCTCAAGTGCTGACCGGGCATGCTCCGCTCCCAGGCAGGCAACACAGAGATCATGTGTATCCCCGCCCGTGATGTAACGTGGGCAGGGAGGAACACAAGGTCTAAATGGTTTCTCAGCCATAAAGGATAATAATAAAGACAGACAACACCAAATAGAACATACGAGACACAGAGCGCAACTGAAGACACAGAAGCTAGCGTTGCTTTGTTTGAGCGTGCTTTATAGCTTCCTGGCCGTGACGTCACCCGCTTCTGACGTCTCGACACACCATTGGACTGATTTCACACGTGCTTCATGACGACATCACGCGTTGCGTTCCCAAAGCGTCATTTCTCGACGCAACGCGAGTTCCCTTGAAAGGGAACTACGGGTGATGCCGCGGACACCATGTCCATATATTTTTTTTTTTTACAGTCTATGGCCACACATGTTCTCATGCAGTGAAAAATACATCGCAGAGCAAAGAGGACACTGACATCGCATCGACTAACAAGACAAGATAGAGCAGGTTACTTCTGATATGAAACAAAGTCTCAAATTTTGTAATTTTTAAAGAAACAATGAATACCGTTTTGTGGCTCTTTAATATGTCGTGACAGATCGCTGCAGCAGCTCGTTAACCGATCATCTCTTCCTACTAGTTAATTTATAGCATCAAATAAACATGAATGAACATCAGAAGGAATGTTGTTTCAACTCGAAAAGATTTCAGTACACACCATTGTTCAAGTCCACTGATGTTAACTCCCCTTAGTATGTCAGACAAAATGGTGGATTCGGCGTTATGATTAGTTTGATTGCCTGGCGAAGGGTCAATTGTTCTACGATCAACATAGGCTTAAGATGCTTTTGGGAAATGCTGCCCAGGTTGTTTTGTGGCTAATGATGTGAATGGATGGAATTCAAATGCCAAGCACATCCCTGAAAGAAATCTTTTTCTTTTTTAAACTAAAATAATTATTTACTTATTTAAATCATTTTTACCTTAAAGTG
Organism: Elopichthys bambusa; assembly: GCA_037101425.1. Lineage (NCBI taxonomy): Eukaryota > Metazoa > Chordata > Actinopteri > Cypriniformes > Xenocyprididae > Elopichthys > Elopichthys bambusa. The sequence continues at coordinate 28,768,958 of CM074446.1, read as the reverse complement.
CCCCTATTACGCCTATGCTTCTTTGAATATTACTTTTCATGCAGTGTGTAATACAGCTGTTTGTGAATGTAAAAGTTTTAAAGATCAAAGTACACAACATATAATAAAGTTATTGTCTCCTAAATGAAAGAATCAATTATGAACTGCTCAAACAAGTTGTCAAATTTCTGTATTTCCTGATACATACCTTCATAACATGTAACACATTTGCATAATGCCAGCCTGTGGTCTTCACTGGCTGCCCGCGAATGACCCTCAAACACTGTAGTTGTAGCTGAGACTGGAAGAGTTTGGTTCTTGTTATCAAATGTCATAAAAACGCAGTTTTCTGCGCTGCAAATCCACTTTGCTGCACTTCAAAAGGATGAGGACTCGGGCTGGAATAGATATACGGAAACATCGAAGTATCGTTACTGTTCGTATCACTGTGTATCAAAGGCTGAGGAAGAGCTGAAATTCAGATACGATAATGGGTGTTTTGTTTCTGACACGTGTTGAGCGTGGGCCATCTGACCAATCAGAGCAGAGTAGGCTCTCGGGAAGGTGGGGTTTAGAGAGACTTTTATTCAGACTTTTTGAGTGATTTGCAGTGAATTTAATGAGAAAATTAAAGTGCTTTTTGATATTGGATGCATGTAAACCTGTTGTAGGAGACTCGAAAACAAAATTAAGAACCTTTTAAAAGAGCATAATAGAGGTACTTTAATTTAATCTTGAGGGCATCCCCAGTGCACACTGTAAAATATGTCTGCATTGACTCCTTTGCTTTAATCAACACAATTAATAACTAAACTCTGGGCCCTTGTGAATTATTCACGAATGCATAAGTGACAAGCCAATGTTTTGAGTTTTGATTTGCATCTCATTACCCTTGTTTCTACGCTGGCCAGCTTCAGTGCCCTCACAAGACCCGTGATTCCCTCTGATTCTTCCACATCTGCCACATGCACTCCTCATCAACAGGTTTATTTGCCAGTTTTATCATGAGACAGGCCTGTGCCAGATAACTCATTAGCTGGTGGCCTGTGGCAGTGGTGGAAGTGGACCGGGTACAGTTAATCAGGGATGAGAAGTCTTTGCATCTGCCAGAATTGAGCGCTCGTAGTCATACAAGTCACCAGTGATTTTCACTTGTGCCTAAAGCCTGACAGCGTCTTGCTAGGAACATCATTTGAAACATTTACGCTGAATAAATGGTGTGTGTGTGTGTATATTATATATATATATATATATATATATAATGTATATATATATGTGTGTGTGTATGTATATGTATATGTGTGTATATATATATAATTTCAGCTTTATTTCAAAGGATAGAAATGTTTTTAATACATTTAGTTAGTGATAACCATTGCATGTTACACATTTTTTTTTTTTTTTTTTTTCATTTTAGTTTCTGATCTGGACTGCTTTCATGTGTGGAAATGAACTGGATTTGATTTGGGGCATTGTGAGGTCCGAAATCCTTGCAGTTTTTGTATCAATACAGCTTGACATTATAATTGTGTGCTTGATTTACTCTCTGTGTGAGAATTTATGAATTGCATTATATAAAGTATGACACAGAAAAGTGCAAAAATATATGAATGTACATTAGGTCTCTAATGTTGTTGCACTTGCTTTGAACAGACAGTGATCTTAGCAGTAAATGCTACACTGAAGACTAGAAGTTCTAAAATTTCATATAACAACCCAATATGACTTCATTTTGAAAATGGGAATACTATGGTGAGCATTACAGGGAAGGGTGTTTTATGCATGTGGGTCTGTAAAGGTCTGATATGGGCCACATTTATCCAATTTGAGCAGAAAACTGGAAATGACCCTTGTGGTGTAAATGTAGTCACTGAGGCCAGTGTTGTTCTGTTGGATAATTATCAGATGTTTTTCATTGAACTGTGCAAGGGACAATGGGGGGAAAAGGGACTGGTTTATGATTTTGTTGGACTGTAAAAATTAATAAATAAATAATAAAATGAATTTCATAATCAGGAAATTACCTAGTACTCCATTGAGTAATGCCAGGACCTACAATAATAATTTACACAATATGCATATTTATTTATTGTATGAACTCGTAAAAGAATATGTTGCATAACTGCTATAGTTTATCATTGGCTTCTTTGTATTCATCAGTTAAATTAATCAGTTTGTTGCCATTGTTGTTGTTGTAAAGGCTTTGCTGTGGTGAGATACATTAGAATGTTAAAATTTGTCTGTTGATTCATTCTATGTGTGAATCACGTACAAAATTTATGAATAGCATTATATGAATTGACATTTAAAATGTTACAAAAGATTTGTTTCAAATTAATGCTGTTCCTTTGAACTTTGTATTTGTCAAAAAAATATATCACAGTTTCCACAAAAATATTAAACGGCACAACTTTTTTCAATATTGACAATCAGTAATAATCAGGATCGTGACACTGAAGACTGGAGTAATGATGCTGAAAAATCAGCTTTGCATCACTTACAATATTGTGAAATATTACTTTTTACAGTGTTTTCAATTAAATAAATGTAGCCTTAAGTGACTGTAGACACTAGGCATGTGATGGTATCAAATTTTCATGTTACGATAATTGCTGAAGCTTTTATCACGGTATACGGTATTATCACGATATTGAAATAAGTTGCAAAAAAAGTGTTGTCATACTATAACAGGTTTAATAACTTTTTTCTTATACCAAAAAACACTGAGCATTTAAATACAATAAAGCAATACACAAAAAATGTATAAAGTAAACAGATTAAAGTGCAAAAGAATTATAAAGAATATTAGCACTTTAAAATAAGGTCTCATTAGTTAATGCATTAACTAACATTAACAATGAGCGATAGCTAGATTTGTTACAGAAGTTATTATTCTTTGTTAACATTAGTTTAAAAATTCAACTGCTCAGGACCATTAAATAATACAGTTACAACTTTTTTGATTTGAATAATTTCAACATTAAATAATTCATTAACATGAACTAAGATTACTTAATGCTTTAGAAGTATGTTTCATTGTCGGTTTATGTGAACTAGTGAATTAACTAATGTTAACTAATGAAACCTTATTGTGAAGTGTGACTGAACAATAAATAAACATTTAAATACTGTTCATTAGCCTGGTTGCTTTGTTTACGGAGGTTACCGGGGTAACCGCTGCATTTCTGCTGTTTCATCAGCGCCGTCTGCTGTCAGAGAGTGAATATGCATTTTCATTCAGCGCGTCTCCTTCACTCGTTCCGCCATGCGCTTTCTCGTGCTCGTTGGGCTTGTTTACATCAGTGCGCATGCCTTATTGACGCAGCATACAGCGGTGTTGTGCATTTCAAATGGTTGATGGGTAAAATATTCTGAAAATGCATTCTAAAAATCGGAATAATTCGTAATAATTATTCACGGTATTTTGAAGTGCCCACGATAACAATATCGTGCATGTTCATTCTAGTATTACCGTATACCGGCACATGTCTAATAGACACAGATTGAATTTGTGATATTTGTATGTACCAACTAATCTGAAAGGGCCTGTAGACATGCAGCAAACTCATACAACATTCCCCATGGGGTTCAGCTTCATTTACTGTAGCTGCACTCTTGCTGCTTTATTTAAAGACACCAAATTAAACAAGGTAACTCTGGCCTTGACGTTATCATAGAGAAGAAGCAGTGGAATCAAAACGAAATTATAAATAAATGTAATATATCAACACCTAATAGATCAAAGTGGCTATTTTTGTGTTTCGTGATTAATGAGTCCAAGATTGTTTTTTTGTTTTTTTCTCCTCATACTTTAGAAGATCTTTCTCCTTGTTAGAGCCCAAGGGAACAGCATGGAAATGCAGGGGAAATATCCTACTTTCTTGAAGTATCTGCCAGTCTGTTCTACCCTTAGATGACCTCTTATGAAATCGGTGAACGGGAAGTGAGCTCATTCTCCATAAATCACCCTCTTTATTGACTAATAGAAAGAAATAAAACTAAAAACAATCATAATATTTTTGCATGCATAGGTCTACATCACCTACAGATTTGACTCAAATCAGACTATTTATCTATTATATTAAATGTGTATATACAGTACCAGTCAAAGGTTTGGAATAATTAAGATATTTTAAATATGTTTGAAAGAAGTCTCTTCTGCTCACCAAGGCTGCATGTATTTGATCAGTAATATAGTAAAATATGAATAAAATTTAAAATAAAATTGAATACAAATGTAATTTATTCCTGTGATCAAAGCTGAATTTTCAGCATCATTACTCCAATCTTCAGTGTCATTGATGGATGAATCAAAGTGTTAAAAAATAAGGCAGCAATAATGGCATCTTTTCATTAAGTGGACAAACCACATGGAAGGAGTAGATGCACTGAACACATGGAGATCAAATACACTCCACAACAAACGGCTAATACGTATTATGTCCTCATAGAGAAATCAATTCCATCCATCAATGTCATTTAAATGGCACGTATTTGTTTTCTCTGATTACTTTATATGTTCTAAACAGCAGTCTAGTTCATGCTTCTTTGCTCGGTATCATTTTTCTAATGCCGCAGTGCCAGCTGGCTACATTAAGCTGCGTCTCATGCTGCTCAAGCACTAGTGACCCAGTGTAAGTAAATGTATCTAATGATCAGGGAAGGAGAAGGCCAGCCTACACTGCCTGGCAGCAGGGGAACAGAGTTATATTATAGCACAGCACGGCAGAAAAAACAATCTATGACCCAGTTTTCCCTCAAAATATTAATGTCAGTAATATTAAAGAGGTCATTTCATGAAAAACAAACACACTTTTTACTGGTCTTGTGAAATACAAGTTCAATGTATTTTGAAAACCTGTAGGTTGCAGAACAGAAAGTTTTATTCACTTTACATGCAAAGATCACCAGCAGCCACAGATTGTTGTTTTCATTCACTGCACACAATTGCAGTTTTAATATTTAACTATATGTGATATATATATATATATATATATATATATATACAGACAGACAGACCATGATAGGTTGCCACCTGTGCAATAAGTCCATTCGTGAAATTTCCTCACTACTAAATATTCCACGGTCAACTGTTAGTGGTATCATAACAAAGTGGAAGTAATTGGGAACAATGGCAACTCAGCTACAAAGTGGTAGGCCACGTAAAATCACAGAGCAGGGTCAGAGCATGCAGTGTGGCCTTCGGATAAGCTCAAGAACAGTGCGTAGAGAGCTTCATGGAATGGGTTTCCATGGCCGAGCAGCTGCATCCAAGCCTTACATCAGCAAGTGCAATGCAAAGCGTTGGATGCAGTGGTGTAAAGCACGCCACCACTGGACTCTAGAGCAGTGAAGATGTGTTCTCTGGAGTGACGATTCATGCTTCTCTGTCTGGCAATCCGATGGACGAGTCTGGGTTTGGTACTTGCCTGACTGCATTGTGCCAAATGTAAAGTTTGGTGGAGGGGGGATTATGGTCTGGGACTGGGCTTGGCCCCTTAGTTCCATTGAAAGGAACTCTTAATGCTTCAGCATACCAAGACATTTTGGACAATTTCATGCTCCCAACTTTGTGGGAAAAGTTTGGGGATGGCCCCTTCCTGTTCCAACATGACTGCGCATCAGTGCACAAAGTAAGGTCCATAAAAACATTGATGAGTGAGTTTGGTGTGGAGGAACTTGACTGGCCTGCACAGAGTCCTGACCTCAACCCGACAGAACACCTTTGGGAGGAATTAGAGCGGAGACTGCGAGCCAGGCCTTCTCGCCAACATCACTGCCTGACCTCACAAATGCGCTTTCAGAAGAATGGTCAAAAATTCCTATAAACACACTCCTAAACCTGATGGAAAGCCTTTCCAGAAGAGTTGAGGCTGTTATAGCTGCAAAGGGTGGCCCAACTCCATATTAAACCCTACAGATTAAGAATGGGATGTCATTAAAGTTCATGTGCACGTAAAGGCAGGCGTCCCAAAACTTTTGGCAATATAGTGTAGTATATAATAATAATATATAATATAATAATATATAAGTTTAGCATATTATATAAAGATAATAGATATATATATATATATATATTTATCATTTTATTATTTTGTATTATTATATAACAAAAGATTATAAAAAATACACTAATAATAAGAAGAAATTGTAGGGTAAACATACCTATTAACCTCAAGTACCCATTAAGCACACTACCATCTTTGAGCTTAGATTATAAAAAGAAAAAATATTGTATTATCCTACTTGATGTCTTGAGCAATTGATGTTTGCTACTACATGCCTCCTGTAATTTCAAGAAAATCAGACCATTGCACACTGAGATTTGGGTATCCATGTGTTCACACTGTCTGCTGGCCATTTTTAAAGCTGTCTGAAAACTTTGACTAAAAGAGGAGCCCTTTAAGTGTGCTTTTTTTTTTTTTTTTTTTTTTTTAAGTGGTTAAGTCTTTTTTTAGGGTAGTTATAACTACTTACTGCAAAATTAAGAAATTAATGTTTAGACTTTTGCATAGTATAACCTGGAAACCTGCATGTGGAAAATAATTACAGTTAGATCCAAAAAGATAGTTTTAGAGACATAGCGCAGATGCTACAGAACATGGTTAGCTTACTAGCTGTATAAGGTTGTTTGCTACACTAATATATTACTTTACAGGCATTACTGGCTTGTACTTTTAAATCCATAATATTATAAGTTTACAGTTTATTGATGGTCTGTGGTTTTTAAAGACTACATATTATTGTTAGGTGAGCTTAAAGGGTGCACTACTATGAAAATCACACCGCTTCAGTGTGACCTCAATAAGAAAAAGTAGAATTTCATAGATATTGTCAGTAATAGTTGAGCTCATCCACATTGAACGTCTATGTAAATACTTCATAAACAGACTTTAAATATTAACTGATGGTTGTCACTTTAAGTTAATCTTTATGAAGTAAAGCCTTAAAGTATGAGTTCACCCAAAAATGAAAATTACCCCACAATTTACTCACCCTATATGACTATCTTCTTTCAGACTAATACAATCGGAGTTATATTAACATTTTTGGTATTAAATAATGTCCTGACTCTTCCAAGCTTTATAATGACAGTAAATAGAGATTTTGAAGCCCAAAGAAGTGCAACCATCCATAATAAAAGATATCCACATGGCTCCGGGGGAGTGCCTTCTGAAGCGAAGCGATGCATTTGTGTAAGAAAATATCCATATTTAAAACTTTAAAAAGTATAATAACTAGCTTCCGACAGGCGGCTGTACTCATCGATTTACGGCAAAAGAGTGAACTCTTTTTTTGTGATTGACTGTACCTTCAAATAAAACATTTTTCAATTCTTTAAAAAGATTGTTTAAAATAAACAAGAATTTTTTTAAAAATCGTGTGAGCTTAATGGCAACAGGTATGTGCTTAAAGCATAGCCAGACTTTTTGCATTTAATGATGTACATCTTAATTGAAATGCTTTTGTCATTTAAAATAAAATTAAATGTTATTGTGTGAGATGTATGTATGTTGTATGTATTTTAACATAACTTCTTGAACTGAAACCAATATCCTGTGCACTAAAATAATTTTTGAAGGATCATGTGACACTGAAAACTGGAGTAATGATGCTGGAAATTCAGCTTTGGTCACAGGAATAAATTACATTTTACAATATTAATATTTATACTATAATTTCCCGATGTGCCCATTTACAGTTTGGGAAGTAAGTTCAACGGGGATGATGCTTTGCTCTGCAGGGATGTCAAGTTCAAACTTACAGTCAAATTCACAGTCAATCACAAAACCAAAACTTGTAAATAAAATCTAAATGCAACATTTGATTGTTTGTGAATAAAATCACCTCTGATTGTTCAAGGACGCATTAAAAAAAAATGTCTTTTGCAGTGTGGCGCACTAGCAATTTCAAAGCCATCTGTGTTCTGCATTCTGCCTCTTAAAAATTAACTTTTGAAGATGAGTTTGCCTGTGAAAAACTAAGTTAGGACTTTGACTAGAAACCTTGACTAACATTATCTGTGGACTTCAGGAAGAAAATAATATTAATTTTTTTTTTTTTTTTTTTCATTTGAGATTAGTCCATGCATGTTTAGCTGAATGCATTTGAGGGTATTTTTTGTGGATTGTGTTTGTGATATTTCTGGAGAGCTTTGCTGTACATCTGTGCGAGTTGTGCCTGACTCATGAATCTCATTGTCTGATTCACTCAGTCACTGATGTCACACATCCCGTCTGTGAAGCAGGCATGAGTTGACATGTGGGATTGCAGACGGCAAGCATGAGCGCAGCTCTATTGCTCTGACATACTGTATGTCCCTTCTACCCTGCTGCTGCCGAGGATATTTTTAGCTCCCAAACAGAAGCCCGGCCTTCAACAAACAACACACGGTTCTCCAGAGCAAAGCCGTGGTTATCTGTGTTAATTATATCGTTAATGTCAGCCCTCGGTCTCACTCACTTCCATACACTCTCTCTGACACCCTTTTACTAGCTCTATAGCTCTGTTCCAAAACCTAGTGAGCCACCTTGCTGTCTAGATAGGCAGCATCCTAAGGCTCTATGTAGGCAGCAACTCTGCATGCAGCACAAATAGAGAGACTGACTCACAATTTTCTGATTCCAGTAGATTTTAGTGCTAAACTAACAATTCAGTACTCTAATAAGCACATTATGTTGTGCACACAACTAAAATAGTCAGTTTTACCTTTATCGTGTTACTTTTGTCTGTTTGTTTTGGTATTTAATAAAATATTAACAATATATACTTGTAATTCTGCTGACTCATCCGATATCTGAAATTTAAGTTCATCATAATGCTTTAGATTTTTGCCAAAATAATTTATTTTATTAATACGAATTGTCAGTAGATACTTGCAGTATTTTACTATTATTTATATATTTTATATTTATTTTAGATTAAGTTTTAGTAATTTTGTTATGTACTTTAGTCATTATTATTATTTATTTTATATTTGTACACAAAGATTTCGCTTGTTTTAGTTTTATTAATTTTAGAACTTCAACTAGAATGTATTTGTTTCAGTTTTGTTTTTATTTTTTGTTAATAATTTACTGTTTTTTCATCTGATTTTTATTTTATTTATTTTATTTTTATAAAGTAACGCGTTTCTGTAATTACTTATCCACTGAAAAAGTAAAGTCAGGGATTACTGTTCATTTTTAGGTAATTTAATTAGTTACTTATAATGCGTTACTTGCGTTACATACTGTACGTTACATACTGTTGAGTTACAACTTGCGTTACATACTGTAAATTAGTTCAACAGTTCTGTATAAATCAATATTGAATTTAAAATCTAAATTTGTCGTCTAAAGGTAAAAGTGAACGCTGCCTCTTTAAAATTGTTAGCTGTAGTGCAGTTGCGCGTGAGTTCACAACTTCGAACCATTTGGCTGCGTAGTCGCTGTCTGAAGATGTCGGCAGAAGCGAGTTGCTGTTTTTGCAGAATGGAAATATTCCAGTTATTTCACTTTTTTGACACAGGTAGGCAAGAATTTTACGGTAAAATGTAAGCTATTTCCTCGGGAGAAAAAAAAAACTGCTTGCGCTCTCTCAGAGATGGTCTTCAGTCAGTGCGCACACACTCAACCAAAGCGCGCACACATAGCCGCCTCTCGCGAGTGTCAAATTTTCACGGTTTATTACACATAAACGTTCAAATACACACACCGTTATGTCAAAATGTCCGTATATTGGCGTATATTCGCGTTGGTTATGTGAATGTGAACAGCACGTGTAACAGCATATTGTCTCTGTCCATTAGGTCTTAGTGACAGCAGCCTTTAAAACATGCTACTGTCTACTATTGGCTGTCTTTGCATTGTTTTATTTGCATTTTTACATATTTTTACCGTGGTATCGAGTATTGTGCGCTTTTGGTGGTATCGGTACCGACTACTAGATTTTTGGTATAGTGACATCCCTAATCTATTGATGCTCTAATGTAATTTTGTTGTATTTAAACAATGACAATAAATGTAATGATTATATTTGTTACTAAAAAAAATGTATTACAAAGTAAATAAAAGTATTATAGTATGTTTTAATAAAGTTAAAATGTTTGACTAAGTTTCCTTTCTATTGTCTAATGCAAAGTTTATAGGGATTTTAAGAAGTAATTAGTAAGTTACTTATTGAGTAATTTAAATTACTTTTCAGACAGAGTAATTAGAAAAGTATTTTAAATACAACATTGATGTAATTAGTAATTCATTACTTTTTTTAAGTAACTGCTGACAATCCTCATTTTGGCTGCGTGAGATTCTCCAGCTTTGTTGTTGAGCAACCGAAGTGCGAGCTGTTAAAGCTCTGCCCTCTTCTGGAAAGGGGGCCGGGAGCTGCAGCTCATTTGCATTTAAAGGGACACACACACAAAATGACATGTTTGCTCACACCCAAATAGGGGAAAATTTGACAAGCTATAATCAATGATCTGTGGGGTATTTTGAGCTGAAACTTTAGAGATAGATCCTGGGTCACCAGAGACTAGTTTGCTATAGCATATTTGTAGGGTGTGGTTTGAAAAGTGGGAAAGTATCTAATTCATTGGCTAAGTGTGGTAGAAGTTCCAGAATGGCTATCATTGCTTACAGCACCTTTAAAACGGAGTCTAAGTAAGCAGTTCGCTAGGTTTTGAGCATTACTTCTCTCTCCTTTTTCTCTCCCCATGCACCTGAAATTTTCACCTAAAATCCCTGGGGCGTCTTTCACAGGCTGATTTGCCAACACCATCCGCTTCTCAAGAACCCACCGGCTCTTTCCAGAGTCTAAGGCCGTCTCGCTTGAAATGACATGGAGTGCTTCAGTCACGCGGGGTGACCTTAGTTTTGATGTATGTCCCGCTCTCGTTCTCATTTGCCTTGTGAGGCTGAGCAGCTGCTGACTCAGGGGCTGAAGGGAGTGAAAACTCTCTCTGTGCATCCATCATTAGATTTACAGGCTCCGCAGGTCTCGAGAGCTCCCAGTCTATTGGATTTATGACTCTCAAACATATTCATGCCCCTTTATCAATACCCTTGCTCCCTGTAGGCGCCGATGTGTGGGAGTCAGTGCACTGTGCTCTTTTGAAGGTGGAGGGTCATGCCACGTCACTGCTTTGTTATATTTGTATGATAATGCACATATCTGCATAATCTCTGCTGCATACCCTGATGTAGTTATATAAAATGTTGTTTTAATGCAACTTTGAGGGCTGTTTGACCGTGCATAACTCATCGCCATGATGCTAGGGTGTTCTGTGGGGTTAATATTTTGTCGCCATGAAATAAAAAATTGGCTTTATTTCTATTTACTTCCTCTTGCAGCAGAATTTCTTCCCTTCTCTGATGATGTGTTTACTGACACGAGGGCGGGTCAACCTGTCACTCACATGAGATCCACCAATAGCAAATCACAACCATCCAGTCAATTCCCCATGGACAAAATCAAGCCTTGCCCTACATTTGTTCTTGTTCGAGAAGCTGTTTCACTCGGATATGCGTTTATGCCAGCTTTAAGCCAGCATTCAGCATTAAGCTGATTTTCAGTTGTAAGCATTTCTATAGTCTTGCACAGTAATTTTATAAAGCCTTTGAAACAGTTTTCACTTATAAATTGCTGGCAAATTATTACAATGAATTGGCAAGTAACACATTGAATTTTAAATGAAATTGAAGCAGAAGGACTGAAATATTTTCTTGCAATAATCTTGGTTTTGTTAGCAACTTTCGAAAAATCTTTTTATTTTTATTTTTCATTTTTAAACAGTGCACCAGGCGACCTACTCCATGTAAAATAACATGTTTTTATGATTCATTAAACTTTTTATGGAAAAATGACTTAATTCACCTTTTAGGCTAGTAGCTTTTGTGCTGTGATCTTTGCACTGAACTTCTGTCAACGTATTTTGAGAGAAGCAATTATTTTTCTCAGAATATGACAGCAAAAAAGGGTCTAATTTATCTTGTGCCCCTGAACGCACTGGGTCTTCGTGATCATTTATGCTCGCTGCACTCTTTAATTTGTGTGATATTGAACATTTGGAGATGTGTCGAGTTGCTTGGACACCTCTGACGTCATTGGAGAATTCAGTCTTGCCGAAAGGCAGCGTCCAAATTCTGACTGTGTCACAACCATTAACAATGATGATCTTCAGTGATGACCAATGCCTTAAAATAATTCATTTAATTCAACATTTTTTCTCCTTAATACCAGGGGGCCAGATTACTAATTCACACTCGCACCTTTTACACTGTCTTACTCAATTCACTTTTTATTAAGGGAAATCAATGTATAATTAATGCAGTTTGTTTTTAAAGATTTTATGAACTGTAAAACTTGTGCAGTTTTGCTAATACAAATAGGAAACTTTGTTTTCAGTTGACAAGCAATATTACTCCAACAAGCAAATGTAAAAATCTCAATTGCATTGTCTGTAAATTTGCAACAAATACATGTACAGATGTCCTATTTTTTTATTACAATCCTAGAGAATATTTTCAACTCAGCCTTGTTAAAGTGCTTATTTAAAAAAATAGTTGTTCCATATGGCATTACCATAATCCACATATTACCATGAAAAATACAATTTTTAAATGTATAAAAACATAATTAAGTGCATACAGCATCTCACAGAAGTGAGTACACCCCTCACATTTTTGTATATATTTTATTATATCTTTTCATGTGACAACACTGAAGAAATGACACTTTGCTACAATGTAAAGTAGTGAGTGTACAGCTTGTATAACAGTGTAAATTTGCTGTCCCCTCAAAATAAATCAACACACAGCCACACTCCTAAGTGAAAATGTCCAAATTGGGCCCAAAGTGTGAATATTTTGTGTGGCCACCATTATTTTCCAGCACTGCCTTAACCCTCTTGGGCATGGAGTTCACCAGAGCTTCACAGTTTGCCACTGGAGTCCTCTTCCACTCCTCCATGACGACATCACAGAGCTGGTGGATGTTAGAGACCTTGCGCTCCTCCACCTTCTGTTTGAGGATGCCGCCACACACGCTTGACACCATCTGAACCAAATAAGTTTATCTTGGTCTCATCAGACCACAGGACATGGTTCCAGTAATTCATGTCCTTAGTCTGCTTGTCTTCAGCAAACTGTTTGCGGGCTTTCTTGTGCATCATCTTTAGAAGAGTCTTCCTTCTGGGATGACAGCCATGCAGACCAATATGACCGTATGGTCTGAGCACTGACAGGCTGACCCCCCACCCCTTCAACCTCTGCAGCAATGCTGGCAGCACTCATACGTCTATTTCCCAAACACAACCTCTGGATATGATGCTGAGCACGTGCACTCAACTTCTTTGGTCGATCATGGCGAGGCCTGTTCTGAGTGGAACCGGTCCTGTTAAACCGCTGTATGGTCTTGGCCACCATGCTGCAGCTCAGTTTCAGGGTCTTGGCAATCTTCTTATAGCCGACGCCATCTTTATGTAGAGCAACAATTAGGGATGTGACTGTCAGCATGACAACCGTGCCGCCTTATTCTTGCTGACTATCAAGTTTATTGTCAACGAATGGCTTTTCTGAGGTATAATGTTACGTGACATTGTTTGCAACACTGACTGAACTGATGATTGCGGTAAGCTACTGTGTCTTTCAACATATTTTTTATATTTTCATATATTTTGTTCTGCAAACGGTTCAAGATGAAAACTGAAAAATGACGCAGTCTTTGTACAACTTTCTTTTCACAATATAAATAAATGCATAGCCTAGGCCTATTTACTTATCCTGTAAGTTTGTGAATAAAAATAAAAAAATGTGGATGAAATCAGAAGCTATTAAATGTCCTATCATTAAAATATAAAAATTAAAATGATGGGTAGTCCTAATAATTGATTATGACAGATTTTTCACTGTCCGTCAAAATGACAAACTAACGCAACCTCTGAGATTTATATATATATATATATATATATATATATATATATATATAATAAACAACCCACACCATCACAACACCGTTGTGTTGATTTCCGCCCGCGGTAGTAAAAACAAATGCCACCGTCACAGCACTAGCAACAACTTTTTTTCAGATCCTCAGAGAGTTCTTTGCCATGAGGTGCCATGTTGAACTTCCAGTGACCAGTATGAGAGAGTGAGAGCGATAACACCAAATTTAACACACCTGCTCCCCATTCACACCTGAGACCTTGTAACACTAACAAGTCACATGACACCAGGAAAAGAAAATGGCTAATTGGGCCAAATTTGGGCATTTTAACTTGGGGGTGTACTCACTTTTGTAGCCAGCGGTTTAGACATTAATGGCTGTGTGTTGACTTATTTTGAGGGGACAGCAAATTTACACTGTTATACAAGCTGTACACTCACTACTTTACATTGTAGCAATGTGTCATTTCTTCAGTGTTGTCATATGAAAAGATAAAATAAAATATTTACAAAAATGTGAGGGGTGTACTCACTTCTGTGAGATACTGTATATTCCTGTCATTCGTTTGGCAAAAAGGTTTTGTTTACTATGCATTTTACCTTTTGAAATCTAAGACAAGTGCAACTCTGGCATCACGTGTAATTATGTGTATCTTACGTACTTCTCGTTAGCAGCTTTTCCACAGTGGAAAAAACGTTGTCTTTGTTTTACTTTACCGTTCCATTCCATGTCGATCCGGCCGGCACGGATATGGTTTCGTTTTCCACTGTGGGGCTGATAACAGAGCTCTTCAGTCGTTGCCTTAGTAATGCAAGAGTTTACACACGATATGAAGTGTAAATAGTGACCGCGTTATGTAGGATGATCAATCGGTTCTTTTAATTGTGATTAATTTGTGTTCACGTTGCCCAAATTGCATGTTAGCAAGCTACGGAGAAACTGGCAGTCAGGCAACAGACAAGTGACCGATCCATGACGGCGTCTCTATTTGCGTTTTAGCAGCACTGTTTGGCACGGTTGGCCGATTCCGGGTGGAGAACGGTTTGTAATCGTGCTGTGCCGTACCAGGCTCAAGTGGAAATACAACTGGAACCGTTCCTTACCATTCCGTTCAGCCCGACGATGGAAAGCAGATTTTGTGAGCAGTGCAGTGGTGTAATGGCAGTTTACAATAAAATCTTTCATTATAGATTTCGTTTCCACGCCTTGAACTTGGTAAAAAGATAATCCGTTAAACACGATTTTTAATGTCAATTTTTCATTTATTTTTGCTAAACTTTTACATTAGCGTGCACATCCTATAGTGTTATTAGTACAGGGATCGGCTGGAAATGGCAACCTCTCCTGGATTGATTTAGTATGTACAAGAACGCAAACTTTACATTACTTGCTTTTCAAATGTTTTATAATTGATCATCCGAGTGATCCAGCGGGCCGTATTTAGAGACATTGCGGGCCGTATGTTGCCTGTCCCTGCTATATATGTTGAATAATTGTAATAGATCTAACCGTACATTCAGTGTGATTTTACAGTAAAATACTGTTAAATTTTCAGTTGTTGGAAGTGAAAAAGAGCATCATTGTGTGATTTACAGTGAAAAAACGTAAATTGACATTCCCAGAATTCCCTGTGTGACACGTCACATTTGATGTATTTTCGATAACTGTTTCTTCTTTTTTTTTTTTTTTTCCTAATCAGTAATGTACATTAGGGTGTTATGTTACAACTAATGTTGTTAAAGTAATGTTTATTGCATTTTTTTAATATGTCGGTTACCATAACATTGAACATTTACCTTCTCAGCTTATGGAAAAGCTGCTTGTGAAGATCTTTGATTCATCATGTGACTTTCTCATCACCACCTGTTTTTGGTAGTTGTCAGTGGATTACAAAGGTACAAGACAGATATGGTATATTAACATTATATCAGTTAACGAAAAGGTGTTTTCTGGCAACCACAGCTTCCAGCATTTTTTTTTATTGCAAACTGAACACTCAGAAGTAAATTTAACAAATAATTACAAAGAAATCGTAACACATTAAAAAAGTGAAATAGTATTTTATTGTAAAACAAACTCGAATAATCCTTGATTTATTTACAACTGCGAAAAAATGTTTACAGTGACAAATAATGCTTTTATTGGATCTATAAAGATGTATAATTTTTATTATTATTCAGAGTGAAGTTAGTTTTGAGAAACCGTTTAGCATTATTTGTTGTTTGAATGTATATTTTGTTATCTAATAATGCAAAGACCTTCAGACACTTTAATATGTGATTTAAATCTCCAAATGACCACTGAATTTCTGCATTATGACATTTTGGGATGATTTTTATCTTGAGAAATTTTACAAAATGAACACAGTCTTACTATAGAAATATCATGCTCAATACCTGTTTTCAGTAGCTCTTCATCAGCTCTTCAATAGCAGTTCATCATGTATTACCATTGTGTGCCGTCCCCACATGCACCTATACAGTGTGAAATGTCTATACAACTCAAAGGCGAAAAGCTCAAAACATTCTGGCACGGCACACACTTTTAGTCTTCAATCAGAGCTAAAAGCTTTACATAGAAAGAGAGAGAATACTGAAATTTTACACTCAATAATAGGCACTTTGTCAAGTCGGTTGACATATCCTTGACAAGTTTCATCTCTGTTGAGCATCTGAATGAATACTGTGTGCTGACAATGTCATGCCTGATTATTGTATTCCTATTCCACAAAGCATTTATATTTAACCCGTGCTTTCTGGTGGTGAATGAAAGAAATGTGCTACTTTTTATTTTCATCTTCAATTTCTAATGGGATAAGCGAACGTGATTATATTTAAGGTTTCATTTGGTCAGTGTCCAGGGCCACATAAATATCTTTTCATTTCAAATCTACTGATATTTATGGTTTCATTTCCATCACACACACACATATATAAATACACAAATTCATTATTTACGGCATGATAAATTACAGACATTATGAATTGACCTAGTAATGAAAATGTAGACTGCCTGAATTTTAATTTACTTAAATTCGACTCACAGTAATATATTGGCCCTCCTTATAATGAAAGGCTGAATCAATGAATACACATTCTACTAATATTGGCTTAGATTTATACACTGTAAAAAATTATTTTCTTGATTTATGACAACATTTTTTCTTTTGTCAGATCAACTTAGATAATTAATGTGGTTCAGATAACATAATTTCTTGAGTTCTGTTGAACTAAAATTTTTAATTTCAATTAACTCAATTTTAAGGCAACCAGGTAACTTACTTTCTTAAAGGGTTAGTTCACCCAAAAATGAAAATTCTTTCACCCCTAAGACCTTTGTTCATCTTCAGAACACAAATTAAGATATTTTTGATAAAATCTGATGGCTCAGTGAAGCCTGCATTGACAGGAAGGTAATAAAAACACTTTCAGACGCCCAGAATAGTACTGAAGACATATTTAAAACGGTTCATGTGGTTCAACCTGAATGTTATAAAGCGACTAGAATACTTTTTGTGCACCAAAAAAACAAAATAATAACTTTATTCAACAATATCTAGTGATGGGTGATTTCAAAACACTTGAAAGGCTTCGAAGTTTAACGAATCTTTTGTTTCGAATCAGTGGTTCAGAGCGTGTATCAAACTGTCAGTCACGTGAACCACTGAAATTTCGAAACGTTTCAAAACACTTATGACGTAATGAAGCCTCGTCATGTGACTTTGGCAGTTTGATACACGCTCCGAACCACTGATTCAAAACAAAAGATCTGTAAAGCTTCGAAGCTTCATGAAGCAGTGTTTTGAAATCGCCCATCACTAGATATTGTTAAATATATTGTTAAATTGTCGTTATTTTGTTTTATTTGGTGCACAAAAAGTATTCTCGTCGCTTCATAACATTAAGGTTGAACCACTGTATTCACATGAACTGTTAAATATGTCTTTAGTAGCTTTCTGGGCATTAAAAGTGTTAATTATCTTGCTGGCAATAGAGGCCTCACTGAGCCATCAGATTTCATCAAAAATATCTTAATTTGTGTTCTGAAGATGAACGAAGGTCTTATGGGTGTGAAACGACATGAGGGTGAGTAATTAATGACAGAATTTTCATTTTTGGGGGAACTAACCCTTTAAGTTAAACCAACAATTCTTTTTTACAGTGTGTTTTATATTTACAAATATATATATGTATATACACATTTGTATTTTAAAATGAAACTCTAGATATAATCATGTTCGCTTCAACATGCTTGCAAGTTTTTGTCTGCTGGATGATATAGTTAGAAAGCATTGTGACATTTTTGTTTTATTTTATTTTCAACTCAACTTAAAACACAATTTCCCAGTGGATTTTTGACATTAATTCTTAGAAAGAAATCATATGGTGAATGAACCAGGATCATATTGTGAGTGACTTTACGTGTCCTCTGGGCATTTTTAATCCTGGATTTTGAATCAAAATCTGGAATTAGATGTAATCCGTGGATTTTTGGATGACAAAGGTAGCTCTTGATTTTTAAATGTGGCTCGGTGAGATGCAAAGGTCATGCTACGACCTCATGCATATTAAAAAAAAAATGAATCTAATGGTACAATAAATCATTAAACCATTGATATCAAATCCTGAATGCATTAACAAGCTTGTGTGCTAATTAGAATACTAAAGCCAGAGATAATTAGCAACATATTTTGCTATTCATTTATATCTGACCCATGTCCATATGAAATGGTTGAAATATTTCATTGTTCATGTCCTCACTGACTCATGATTGCGCATGCATAATACATCAGCAAATCTCTCATGGTCGTTTTGAGCACCATCTCTTGGAGTCCAGTAAAACCGGAAACCTGTTCAGATCAGTCGATATTCGGCTCGGAGTCAAAGCGAGGAGGCGGGTGTTCTTAATCTACAGCCCCTCTTCTGTGGATTCCCCGCTGATGGGAGCTCAACGCCTGCGGCACGAATCTCACTTCCCGCTGTGTGAGCATGTTAATCAGCCGCTCTGAGTCCGTCACGTTAGCCTGGCGCTGACCACCCACCGCTGTGCATTAGTTCTGCAAACACTGTGGTCTGGGGACACTGAAGTCCTGCTGCTTAATTATAAAAAAAAAAAGTTTGAAAATGATTGAAAACCAGGCTACAGAACTAGTTCTAGTAGCCCAAGTTCAGATAAAAAACTTGGTTCACAACTGATTTTATTGCTTGGTTTGAAACTGTAGTTTTGTGTGTATATGCACACACCCTCAGAGCTTCATTTATCTGAAATACAGCAAAAACAGTAATATTATTCGTTTTTTTTTTTTTTTTTTTTTTTAATTTCTGTGTGAATATATTTTAAAATGTAATTTATTCTTGTCATCAAAGCTGAATTTTCAGCATCATTACTCCAGTCTTCAGTGTCACATGATCCTTCAGAAATGATTCTAATATGCTGATTTGCTGCTCAAGAAATATTTTGTATTATTAACAGTGCTGAAATATTGTGGAAACTGATTTCTTTTAGGATTCTTTGCTGAATAGAACAGCATTATTTTTGTAACATTTTGAATGTCTTTACTGTCACTTTTGATGAATGTAATACATCCATGCTGAATAAGTGTTAATTTCTTACTTAAAAAATCTTACTCTAATGGCAGTGTATCACAGTTTCCTCAAAAATATTAATCAGCACAACTGTTTTCAAAATATGGCAATAAATAACTGCAAGCAGCAATTACGAGGCCAAGCACAAAAGCGGCACAATAAGTCATGCTAACATGGCTGGGAGCATCAGACCAACTGCAACAGTGAGCAATTAAAGATCTATTAAGATAGTTTTAGGCAAAATAGCTGATAAATGAAAAATACAGTCAATAATAAAGATTTACTGGTTTATCACTTTTGAACAATAGTTGGTGCTGTGACCAGATTAATATGGTATGGTCAAAGTGAGGTGACAATAACACTCGCAAAGTTTGGTGTCTATATGTCAAAGCATTGCAGAGATACAGACTCAACAGTGATTTTGGCATCAAGCCTCTAATTCGTTGATGTGGTATATGAATACGGTTTCATCTATCAACACAAAATCCACAACTTTTTACCAGCATGGTCTGAAGATAATGATTCGATTTTGGTGAAAATTGGACCAACAGTCTAGGAGTAGTTCGATACATACATACATACATACATACCAAGTTTCGTAATGATATACTAATGTGTTCATAAAATATAGCATTTTCGTACAAAATTCAAAATGGCAAAAAATCACATGATGATTTTCGGGCAAACCTATCAGGAGTTATAAGCAAAAATATCTTTTTTTTTTTTTTTTTTTTGTGCATCTCCAGACCAGTAGGTGGCGCTGCACCGAAACGCTGCACGTTGCCTCTGGTCATGCTGACATGTCCATGTTTGATCTGAATACGATAAAGTGTTGTGGAGATATAGCCTCAAGTCTGATTTGGCGAGCTTTTCGTCTAATTTATTTGTGCAGTTTTCGAGATTGTTTTTTAATAACTTTTTGCAAGCATGGTCTAAAGATGATCTGGTTCAATTTTCGTGATACAGCCTAGGAGGAATTCGAAAAAGTAGGTGTTTCGGAAAATTAAAAATGGCGGGAAAAATTTCATGACGGAAAATGACGACATAGCGTGTCGTCTTGAGTCAAGGAATCAGAGGAAAAAATACATTTGTTTCTAGCCCTTATAGTTTAAAAGTTATTAGCATAAACATGCGTGAAATTTTGGACAGGTGGTAGCGCTAGAGGGATTGCGTTAGAGACTCCAAATTTGCTATGGACACAGTTGAGACTGGCCTCTATCAGTGTGCCAAATTTCACAACTTTTTACCATACGGTTCAATTGCGGAAGTGTAGTAATACGAAAACTAACGATTTCGGTGCTTGCCCTCTAATAAGAAAAGTTTCTTGAGCAGCAAAGGTACCGAAGTCGGTACTTTTGACAGCACTACTATAAACTTACATAGGTCAACTATGATTTCTTGTGCCTCAATGGTTTTTGAGTGCAAGTGGATAATTCTTCAGAATAAGCTGCAAATTGGTGTGGATTTAATGCCCACAGTCAAGATTCTAGTACTAAGCTGCACTATATAGTCAATATACTGGCTTTGTCTTAAATAGACTACAACACTGGCATAGAGTAAGCGTTGCTCTATTATTCATGACAACTGCATATATAAAGAATGTGTTGTAAGATAACCAGTGTGAGCTGCTCAAACTCAAGCACTTTAAGAATTGTAACACTTAGAAATGCAGCCAAAACGCTCTGATCTTGTTTAGTCCCGTAAAGTCTTTAGGATATTACAGGTCTATGACTGATGGATTAAATCTCCACCATAGACTTGCACAGCACATCATTACTAATCTCTTCGGCACTTCCATGAAAATTGATTCCGATGTATAGCCCGGGCCAATAAGTCATAAAGTGCCTTGATTCATTGTGCTCCGGGGGACGGCAAAAAGACAAACTCGCTAAAATGTTGGGATAAAAAAAGATTGTCTAATGTAAGTGGGTTAACAAAAAGGCCTTATGAGCCCACAAGACGGATGCGTTTTACTGCCACTGAGGCACTTAGTGAGAACTCTATTAAAGTTTTATTTCTGAAACTCCACCCAAGCATGTAAATCTTTAACATTCCAGCATTCTATGGAGTTTGGCATCGGACAAGCAAAGAACTGGTGCAAGAAAGGAGTGGAACTGGAACATAAAGGACGGAGAAATACAGTAGATTTTTCTGGACGTTTCTATACTGCAGAGAAATGCTCAGGTTTGTCCAGTGGGCTTAAAGTCAGTTGTAACATGTAAAATGTCTTCAGATGAATCACATTCTCAATAAAATTCTTTGTGAAAATCTTTCAACAAAAAAATTATTTTGAGGTATAAAAGTGAGTATTTTTGGATGTTCAGTATTTTTCTCCTGCTGTCTAATTTTATGGTGGCAAAAAATGGCAAAAAAGAAAAAGAGAGAAAAAAGATAGAATCTTTGAAATGTACCAAATTTCTGTCATGACCAAATTTCTTTATGATTTCTGTCATAAAGCATCCATCCTTCTATCTGTTGTTGCATCCATCCATCTATTGTTCCATCCATCCATCCATCCATCCATCCATCCATCCATCCATCCATCCATCCATCTATTGTTCCATACATCCAATTTATCATTCCATACATCCATTGTTCTATTGTTCCATCCACCCACCCATCCATCTGATGTTCCATCTTTTGTTCTATTGATCCATCAATATATAATTCCATCCATCTATTGTTCCATCCATCCATCTATTGTTCCATCCATCCATTCATCTGTTGTTCTATTGATCCATCCATCTATTGTTCTATTGTTCCAACCATCATCCAATCTATCATTCCATCCATCCATCCATCTATTGTTCCTTCCATCCATGTATCCATCCATTGTTCCATCCATCCACCCATCCATATGATGTTCCATCCATCTATTGTTCTTATTCCATCATCCATCCATCCATCCATCCATCCATCCATCCATCCATCCATCCAATCTATCATTCCATCCATCCATCTATTGTTCCATACATACAATTTATCATTCCATCCATCCATTGTTCTATTGTTCCATCAATCCATCCACCCATCCATCTGATGTTCCATCTTTTGATCCATCAATATATCATTCCATCCATCTATTGTTCCATCCATCATCCAATTTATCATTCCATCCATCCATCCATCCATCCATCCATCCATCCATCCATCCATCCATCCATCCATCCATCCATCCATCCATCCATCCATCCATCTATTGTTCCATACATCCAATTTATCATCCCATCCACCCATCATCCACCCATCCATTGTTCTATTGTTCCATCCATCCATCCACCCATCCATCTGATGTTCCATCTTTTGATCCATCAATATATCATTCCATCCATCTATTGTTCCATCCATCATCCAATTTATCATTCCATCCATCCATCCATCCATCCATCCATCCATCCATCCATCCATCCATCCATCCATCCATCCATCCATCCATCTATTGTTCCATACATCCAATTTATCATCCCATCCACCCATCATCCACCCATCCATTGTTCTATTGTTCCATCCATCCACCATCCATCTGATCTTCCATCCATCTATTGATCCATAAATATATCCTTCTTTCCATCCATCCATTGTTCTGTTGTTCCATCCACCCATCTACTGTTCCATACATCCAATTTATCATTCCATCTATCCATCATCCATCCATCCATTGTTCCATCCATCCATC
The DNA here is from genome assembly GCA_037101425.1 of Elopichthys bambusa. NCBI lineage: Eukaryota > Metazoa > Chordata > Actinopteri > Cypriniformes > Xenocyprididae > Elopichthys > Elopichthys bambusa. The sequence continues at coordinate 28,745,795 of CM074446.1, read as the reverse complement.
ATCCATCTGATGTTCCATCCATTGTTCTATTAATCCATCCATCCATACTTCCATCTATTAGTTTAGTTTAAAAATCCCATTTCAAATATTCAAAATATTAAATCATATTTATTATATAATTAATGAATTATTAATTAATTAATAATAAATCTATTAATACTTGTATTATTAATTATTTTATAATGATAATCATTTAATATCACAATATTAATAAATTAAATAATGTTAGTGGGTTTTTTTCTTTTTTTTCGTCAAGTGTTACAACTGACCCCTTATGTTTTAATAAAATGATATCTTGTTTTAAATTGAATGATTTGGCCTTTCTCAGTGTAATGGTAACATTCCTGTATGCACACACGTTTCTTGTACCAATCATGTCAGGTAGATTTGCAGTAGTTTGTTACATGAGGAAAATGTGCAAAAATGCCCAAGATCTCCTATATAAATGTTTTTTTTTTTTTTTTTTTTTTCTTTCTTTCTTTTTTTTTTCCCACTTCATGGTAGATATGATGTTTTGGAGGCAGCTTGACTCTAATGATGTGGGTTGGTCTGTCGCACGCTGACTCACTGCCCTCGTTTCAACATGGGTGTTGTACTAGTTCTATCTGCTAAACGAAGCGTTCAGCACTCTTGTTTAGATTTCAGCATTTAAGGGGCTAATGCAATTAGACAGTTCAGTGATTCTGGGAAGAAATATCTCTCATTCAACAAAAGCCTCGTTTGTATGATTCAAGCCCTCATCATCTTTTAGCAGGTCTCACACTTGTGCTCATTTGCATAAATATTGTATGATATTGAATTAGCGTTTATTTAGGGGTGATATTCTCTTCACGCTTGCTGCAAAATCATCATTGCTTCGGGAATCTTGAATATTTTCATACTTACTTTTGTTCATTTAGATAATTATTTAAGAACATGATCAGCTGTTGTTGTGTGACTATTTTCTCAAAATACCAGCTGCTAAATAATGAACCTTTGATATGGGAATCGCTGTGAGAACATGTTGTAGTTTAAATTCAGATATCAGAGTTTGGACTCCTTGTTTGTCCTCAGCTGGATTGTTAGTTGGGCAATGTATTGGATATTCAAAGAATATTTGTGATGATTATTTCTATTTTTTGTGGAAATGATACACTTATACATGTTGTTGCAGGTCATATATCTGTAGATGTCTCTCCGTCCACCATTTTTCACTTTCTCGTGTCCACTAGTAAATATGACATCATGTAATATTCACTGATATAACACATTTGAGCCCTGAAAGGGTTAAATGTGTTATATCAGTGAAAAACGCTAAGGATGTTTTTATGGTTCAAATTTTTACTTTCCTGTCAAAACTTCCACTGGCCCGACCACAACGTAATAAATTAATAAAATAGGCCTATTATTGTCTGTCTATCATTGTTTTTGACCTTAATAAAAAAGGTTGTGATACCAAAAACTACTAGCCTAGCTCATATAAATTTTAAATATTGTTAAGTAAAATGTCAGTTATAAAATAAGAACAAATAATCAAATTATAAGAAACAGCACATACAATAGAACAAACATACATACAAATAAACACTGCTTTTCATGTTTATCAGGTAAGTCTAACAGTAATTTTCAGGTTGAGAAAATGAATAATCGATTGTAAAATAGCACTGCACAGTCTTCACTGAATAAATTAAATATAGATTAATCCTTATTAAAGTTACAAAAGTTATTCAGCGAAGAACAGTGAGTGATTAAAATACAGCAGCAGGTTTATTAGGCTGCTGTCACTTTAAATCCAATATACTGTTACACATGCATTTTATTTCTCAACTGTTTATTCACTGAAGATATAACCGACTATGTTTACTAGGATACTCGCCGAAACTGGAATTTTTTTTAAATGTAATTTTGTGTGAATATGTCCGTTCAATTGCAAAAAGACGTGAAAGAAAGCACAATTCAGCATTCACACGCTGTCTGAGAAGCAGCTTTCTGAGCGCATGCTTCGGATGTGTGCGCTTTCGCATCTTTTTGCGCTTGAATATTTAAATTGGCAATGCTTAAAAACGTGCAATTGATAAACTTTCGTGATGCAGCACTGGCCGATCAGGCAAATGAAAGTTGCGTCAACCCAGATAGCAAGCACATTTGGCCCAATTCCGGCTGAAATGCGGCACTGGCAGATCGGTGTCGGCATCTTTGAAAAGATAATGTGCCAGAGCCGTGCCGACTGTACACAACACTTCTGGTTGACAGATGGCTTTTTCTGTATGGGGACAATCTCGGCTGAAAGCAGTTGTACTCGTGGTAGATGCATGTTAAATGTTCAAATATATATCCCATGTTGAAATATTATTTTATTAAAGGTATGTGTAAGTTTTTATTTTTTTTATTTTTTTATTTTTTTTGTTTTGCTATATTAGTGCATGTAAATGAATATGAGTATATGATGATCTTTCTTCATTCTCTTTTGTGTTCATTTAGGAAAAAACTGGTGTGTGTATGTATGTATGTATGTGTATATATATATATATATATATATATATATATTTTTTTTTTTTTTTTTTTTTTTTTTTTTTAACTAGACTTTTATTTTACCTCTTGTATTTAATGTGAGGTCTGCATTTTCTGCACCACAATGAATGGCTGCGGTTGTCTTTCATTATTTAATGAAAGAATGCCCTAAATACTTTGACTTATTGAATATTGTAATCATATGTAAACACGTTCATTTTCAGAACGCCTGCTTTTATGCCAAGTCAAACATTTTGTCAGTTATGCAAACGCAACAGTTGGAAATTTATGGCGTGTTTGACTTTGCTACGGGGAAAGCCGCCGTTTCCTTAAATGGCAAAGCTTTGTCAGCAACTTTTTGAGTAGCTTATGAAAATGTTAAAGACTACGGAGCATGGAGATGTTAATGGGGTCTTTTGAGAATATCTCAAGAGGTGTGATTATACGGGCAAAAGACCCTCTCATCACCTGTGATCAGATGAATGAATATACGGCCTCCATTTAACTCCAGTGCTATTGATTACTTTATCTTGCGCTGATAAACCATTAAAGCTTTTCATCCAGTTCAAGGGAAGCATTGATCTCCTGAAGATCTTCAAATTATGTGAGTGATGTCACGAAAAGGCCTGCAAGACCTCATGTTACAAGGCCACTGCAAAGGTTAAGGAAGGTAGTTTGATTTTAATACTCCAACACTAAACCCAAAAGACCATTTTATAACATGTCTTGACATTTTTATGATGACATATTCTCTGCATGTGCATGATCATCCATGCATGATTTTTTTTTTAATATAAATAATTATATAAAAAATTACAGTATTATCGCCCTGCATAGTATGCATTTATTGTCGTGTAATACTCATTGAGCTATGTGTCAAAAAGCAGAAATTAATCAAACAAACACCTATAAATATGAATGAGATCATGATATATTATTTCATTTGATTCAGTTGTTGAAAACCCTTCAGTAGGGCTATTACATCGCAAAGTTCTCAGTTTTCTTCCTAATGGTCTAGTTAAAGGTCTTGGGTCATCATAATATTTAATTTATACTTCTATTATGAGACCCTCAGTGGCAAAAAAAAAATCACAGTATATACTGTGATAAAACAATTTGAAGAGTAGGCCAATCTACCACACAGCATGAGAAAGAAACTCATTCTGCTGCCTAATGGCTCTCAACACTTTCTGTGTGGACTTAAGCAAGGGTCAAAAGTAGTTCAAGTAAATAATATTATTAACTCATGTGGTCTGATTATTGTATCTGTGCTGTTGCTGTGTTGATGAGCATGTGTTTTTCCTTATAAGGAACAGTTATGTAAGGGATCATGTATATAGTGAGGCACTTATTATCACAAAATAAACCTAAATCAGAAGGCGCCAAATGAACAATAATCATAAATAATTATTTGGACATTGTTAGGGCCAAAGCCCTTGATTATTATTATTTTTAAGGTTTTGGACACTTTTGGGGGCCTAACATGCTCATAAACTCTTGAAACTATGCATACACGTTGGAATTATTGGGTCCGTGCACAAGTTGACGTGGGGGGGCTCTGTGGCGGGCCCTTTTATGTTTTTTGAGGGTCTCTATAGCGCAGCTCTTTTCACCTGACCTACACTAGCCAAAAAGTGACCTACACTACACTACACTAACCAAACTTTATACACTTATAGATCTCATCAAGCCAAACAACTTTTGTGCTCTAAGTTATACGGCAGCCTAACAGGAAGTCAGCTAATATGGGGAATGTAGACCTGTGAAAAGATTCTTGATATCTTAAACACTGTTGCCATTGCAATGCATCAATCTTTAATATTCATTTTGGATGCTTTTAAGACTCTTAGCATGCTTTAAATTGCATGAAACTCGACACGTCAGAGATGTCAGCCAGTAGACATAGGCAAAACCCTAGAAACGGGCGTGGGGAGGGAGCTCTTTAGCGCCACCTTTTGAGAAAAGTGGGGTGGTTAGTTTTACCTTCAGTCACCAAATTCGGAACGTATATTGGTCTCATTAGGCCAGACAACTTTCTAATTTACAGTCATTAGCTCCGACCAACAGGAAGTCAGATATTTTGAATGTACTTTTTTTTTTTTTTAATAATCAAGCTCTTAATTTTTAACTACTCCTCATACGGGATTCATGCAATTCACACCAAACTTTCTGAACATGGTGGCAAGACACTGAAGATGTCAAATTGTGAACTAATGTTGGATATCTCAAACGTTGTTGCCATGGCGAGCAATTAAAACAATGACATAAAGGGAAACAGGAAGAGTCTCATATCTTGACATTATTCACCCAGTTTAAATGCATATTGCTCATCATGCACAGTTGCCCTAAAGCCACCGGGTTGCGGTGGGGCCGGGGCTTGGGCCCGTCATCGCTGCTTGCATCTATATTTTTAAATTGAAATTACTGGATTATGTAAGAGAATGTGGATTGATTCAACTATGTTGGAAATAAGTTTCCATGGGACGGTGGTAAATTATAAAGTTTAGTGTCATAATACAAAACAATTTGACTGCGGAATGCTCTGATTGACCAATCAGAATCAAGCATTCCAGAGAAATGTGCATTATGCAGAGTGAAATGGAGAAACAAGGCAGTTCAGGAACGAGACCCAACCTTGATGTATCGTCACTGTGGTCGAAAATCACTTGCCAAAGGAAATAAATGTTTGCAAATAGAATAAGCAAAGACTTTGCATTATTCTGGCTAAGCGAGCAAGGTCAAAAATCAACGCCTGCCCACCCTGTTGTAAATTTCATCTGGTCCACTGATCACATGCATATGTAGATATCAGGGACTCTTAAAGGCCCCGAATTTAAATTCACTCAAGCATGAAAACATTTCTATTTTCCAAACGTCTCTAGACCTTGTGTATGAGATCCAGCTTCAGGACTTTTTTGAGCTAGCTGACCTTATCAATTCACCTCAGCATGCTTAGACATAAAGTAAATAAAAGCTTACTAATGGACAGTGTAAAGAAAGTGTATTCTGTTCAGTTTAATGGAGTACAATGTTTTGTAAGATGAAGAAAAACACCATTCTTTATATTCAGACTAGATTTTATGAAGGCAGCCCCATAGTTCAGGGTTTCATACAGACTAATCTATCTCCTATTAACCTTCGTTTGGCCTTTTCTACTGATTTAAAGTTAGCTGAGATGTTAAGATTTCAGAGGAATTAAAAGAGCTGACCTCAGATTTCCCTTTAAGGGCAAAGAGTTGCTGTATATCAGCAGGAGACTAGGCAGGCAGGATATGAACATGGCTGCTGTCCATGGTGCTGATTACTCATGTAGTGCTGAATGAATAGCTCCTTTTGTAATTTCAAGTTATTCTCAACTGGTTTTGCGTCAGGACCTTACACTGTTTATTGTGTAAAAGGAACAATGTCTTAGAGTGTAATTTGTGTAGACTCAAGTGTCTTATCGTTGGAAACCTTGGCTCAAGACAGACAAAATTCATGCTTTGAATTTGTCATCATCGTCATCATTTTGGCAAAATTTTTGGATTTTTTTGAAAGACCTACTTTTGCGAGCTAGTCCTAGGTTTTTGGCCCAATCGGAACCAAACCAGTGCAGCGAGATTCTCTAGAATCTGATTGTATATAGTTATCCAAAAAATTTGAAATTATGATTCACGGTCCCTATGGGCCGCAAAAACGTTCGAAAGTGGGTGGAGCCACGTCTACTAAAACTATAGCTTGTGAACGGAATGAGATATTTTCACTTGGTATAACAGCAAAAAAAAACAAACATGAAAATGGCTATAACTACTTTACCGTTTGTCCAATCGACTTGAAAATTGGCATGCAGTGTCTTTGTCCAAGGTGTCATGAATGTATATGAGGACATTGACGTATATCAAAAAACATGTCCGGCATCGGCCAATGAAATTTGAACAGCTATCAGACAAGGTTAACGGAGGCCAATCGGAACGAAACTCGCTGGGCCTGTTTGACTCAAGGCATTCATACCACATGATAGAACTCATTCTGAGCAACTTTGCCTCTATGGCCGCCACTGTCCATCAAATCATTCGTTAAATATTGGGGATTATTTCAAAAAACAACTTTAGCGAACTAGTCCTAGGATTTTTGGCTCAACCTTGATAACTGTTAAAAACCTTTAAAAACCATATATTTCCTATGGTAAATTGCCTGTATTGCTGTAAATGGTCTTTTCCATATATGATCGAGATGGTTACATGCTTGCTAAATAAAACATACTACCTTTTTACGCATGTGCTTAAAGGCCTTAAAGCGCTTGACCCCCGATAATTCCTGCTTCCAGCTTTACATTTAAGTTTAAAATATTTAGGTTTCTAAATGTCTCTTGAATTTCAGCCAATAATTCACTGCACAAAACACATTGCGGTCCGCATGTTTATTCTTGCTGCATGTGGATTCATATTTAATGCAGTTTGGTTTGTATTTTCTTTTTACTTCTGGAGTTTTGTTCATGGTTGTCAAGAATGAGGGCATGCTGTCCATGATGTCTTCTACTAGCTGACAAATGGATTTGTGTCAAAATACTGCAGAGTTTGACTGGAAGCACCGCCATTGACATCAACAACAAATGCTGTTGTTGGAATTTTTCGTTTGAAAGTGCCTTCATTGTTTTTGTTCATGGTAGAAGTTGATAAATATGTTCTGTCCAACATAATCTCACACTCAAAACAATTACCTCTTGTTCAGTTTAATTAATTAAAATGAGCTAAAGTAACAATTTCTGAACACAGTTTCATTGTGTTCAATCCACCTAATATATTTAAAACCTGATGTTTACTTAATTAATTTGTGTTAAAACTACATGATTCATTTTTGTTGACTGGATGGTGGATCTGTAGTTCCAAGCATGCTTTGCAAGGGAGTGCATTAGTAGAGTGAATTTAGAGATTAATACTGCCTTCAAATATGCCTTCCACACTATATACCATGCGAAAAACCATATGTGAGCCGAGTAGTCTATGTCCAAAATCATAGTATTCATAAAACAGGCGAAAAGTACTTGAATGGCCTACTACTTCCGGCGAGATTCTGAAGTGTGCATACAATGGACACTTTACTATAAGGCCACGGAAGAGGATTTGTGAATAGAAGTGAATCAATGCAACTGACGCCATAGGTCACATGACAATGACATGGCAGATGTAGTACATCCAAATTTAATTCATACTATATAGAACATGCTTTTTTTAACGGTCGCGATGAAAGTTTTAAACCAAATGTAGCATCTACTATACAGAATGCAATTTATGATGCAGTGTATTATTTAATGAGTTTTTCAGTATAGGGAATGACATGTTAAGGCCCGTTCACACCAAGAACGATAACTATATTTGCGTCCACACCAACTAGCGATAACGATGTGGTTTTAAAGTGTGTACATGTTTTTTCTGTTCTTGTCGCATTTTGGGCACGAGTACATTTGCTATTTAAACAACGTGGCGCTGGACGTGAAAATGATAACTGCATCAGGCTGAAACTAGCAAAAAACACTAGCATCACGCCTGGTGTCGCATTGCGCCAGGTGTATGATAGGGCCCTTAAACTATGTGCAATCGGTGTCCAACATTTCTTCAAGTAAAGTGAACTAGTTTTAGTACAGCTATGCCATTTTGTCAAGACAAACTAGTCAAGAATCAACCAATTGTTACTTCATTTGTGGCCAATAGCACAAGGATGCAAAAGTAATGAGCTCCTTATAACTAGACTGCCCCGTCAAGCTGGCATCTTCTCGCTCTGACATGTGTGCCATTAGCGCTCTAAGGAGATCCCCGTATCCTGAAGGCTTAACTCGCGTCCTTTAAATAAAACAACATCTACCCTTTTACCAGCTGATCCGTTCTTACAAATCCTTAGCTTTGAGAAGATAAGCTCCTGTTGTTAAACCGACACAAATCTCGCCATCTCATCACCTACAAATATGCCGCAGTGTATGTGCACTGACCCCTGCTAAAGAGACGCCGCTTGATACGGGGATTATTCAGTGGCCCGTAACCTTCCACCAGTATTCATTACCCACTATCAGTCGGCTGATCTGTTTATGCAGTGTTTGTTTGTTAAATGTCACATTTGTTACATCAGTGCACAATTATCATGTGTCTTCACAGCCTTATCGGATTTCTTTGAGACAGACGGGGCGACGCCAATGACAAACATTTATCTGCGACACGAGTGGATGTTCAAACTGCCTTCTCTGGATTTATCCCCAAACAAAGCCAACTGACTCTCATCGGCGTCCCTTTGAGGATGAGGTCGAATCGGAAGGGAGCGACGCATTAAAATTAAAAGTGCACGCAAGAGTCGCACCTCACCGCCGGTAATTGAGTGGAGCCGTCATTCTTTACACTTCATCTAGCATTGAGATATTCAGGGTCTCGAGTCTTATTAACGTCAGGAGCATGTGGGAGCATCTCGTGTGCATATGACAATCTCAAACAGTGGAATCATTCTTCGGTGACCACAGCTAAATTAAATCATCTGAATGGGAAGGCAGCCCCGCAGTCCTCTTTGTTTTATGGGTTGAAGTGGAGAGCTGGGGAGCTGGATAAACAAAACCTTGTAAAACAATGCTGAGGTGTGTGAGCTGGCTAACAATAGGGCGAACGCATTGGCAGGTCTGACGTTATCGAGCAGGAGAGGAGTTTAATATATAGTATTGAGCCTTCATAAAGGTCATGTTGTGTAAAAGGTCATTTACAACTCAAGTAAGCAACTTTTCTCAGTGTTGTCATCTTTGAGTGACAAATTGGAGGGAAAAGGGGGGTATATATGGGAGTCTGAGACAGTGAGTGAAAAGGTTTCTTTGTTTGGTAGTATGTAAATAAGACATGTTTATTTTATTACAAGTTACACTACCACTGAAAAGTTTAGTAATTAAAGTTAACTTACTATAAGTTAATAAAGTAAGTTTTTTTTATTCTTTTTTTTTTTTTTTTTCAGGATTATTATAGTTACCTAAAACTAAAACCATACATTTTTGTTACATGAAAAAAAAAAAAAAAAAACAACTTTAACTTAAATAGCTTTCAGCTAGTAATGGTTTAACTTGGTGTACTAAAATAACTAAAACTGAAAAAAAAAAAAATATATAGATTTTTTATAGAAACTAATAAAATGATAAAAGAATTTACTAAAACATTACCTAAAATTTTATATATATAACAAATTAAATATATAACTAATTAAAAAAATATTATACAAATTATTATAGTATCTCATTGATACTAAAATAACACTGATTAAAATAAATATAAATACAATTAATTGCATTTATTAGTTACATTTATTTATTTACAACTTGCTAATATTAATAAAATATGAAAAGTATTACCAGTTGTGTATATGAGCAAAACAACAGTAGTAAACAGATCAACTGAAAAATGTAATAAAATGCTTTAAACTTATTTTATTTCTGCTAGTAATAGTTTAACTTGGTGTACTAAAATAACTAAAACTGAAATAAAAATTAATAATAAAAATATAGACATATTTAAAAATAAACTAATGATTAAAAAACACAAAACTACTAAAACTTTATCTAAAATTATAACTTACTAATATAATAAAATGTGAAAAGTATTTGAGGAGTATCACCAGTTGTGTATATTATCAACAAAACAAAAGTAGTAAACAGATAAATTGAAAAAAAAATATTACAGAATTTGTGTCTCAAATACCAATTTGTTATTATGGTATGCATCTCTTTTTTTTTTTTTTTTTTGCATTATTGAAAGCAGAGCATGAGCCGATTTGAACAAAACCTTGAACAAAACCATTTCATTAGTAACCTTGAAATAGTGCTGAATTTAAAATATTTCTTCTATGTTTTTCTGAATAATGTCCCTTTGTTGTAAAGAGCTCAAACTTTTGGACCCCACTGGATCAGTCTACTCACAGATCGGGTTATAGATTACTGTAGTCTGTGCTAATGACAGTAATGAAAGTTTCTGCAACAGCAGACCAGTGATAAACTATTCAGCTGGTCAGGCGATGTGCAAAATTACTCATGATCTTGAACTTGCCGTTTTACAGAGTGTTTAAGAATATCTGCAGCCTGTTGCAATGGACTCCCAGAGAAGGGAAACATTACTTGATTCATATACTATGTGTTTGTCAGTGCTTTAAGTGTGCTGGCCATCAGATATCACGAGAGGAGAGAGGCAGTGTGCTATTACACCCTGAGATGAGAGCTATTTTGCAGAAAAGAAAATCTTTCAACCTTTCGGTGTGAGGAGAACAGTGGATTGCAGACTCACTTATTAATCCTTCATAACACAAAAATGTCAACATAAATGTCATATCTTGAAATACGGCCCAAAGTGCAGAACTCGGCTTTTTGCCTCTGCCCTCATACGGCCGGTCAAAAGGGCGTCTTTCACAGATGGTTATTATCTCTTCTATAAGAAAAAAAGCAAAGAGAAAAGGTGAAGGAAGCTTCAGGTGAGAACATGCTGAAAAATCAAAGACGGACGCCCAGGACAACAGAAATTAGATCAAAGCTGGGACAACGGCCTGGGCTGACAGGCAGGGGCGGCACGGTATTAATATGGATAAAGCTGAATAAAATGTGTGTAGTATGAGAGATTTTACAAAAAAAAAAAATGTCGTTGTATGATCTCAGATGTATTATTAGATTATACACATCAGTGGTTTATACAGGTATGGTGGTTTGAATATTTCTTGGATGCTTCTTTTTAGAATGATTGATATTGGTGATATATTTTGAACGGTTATTTAAAAAAAACAAAAAAAACAATATTCTTTCTGTATGTTATCAGTTGTCTGATTTGTCCATTTTAGGTTTCTATAATGAAAAAAATGCCCTCTGGGAAGTGAATGACACTCTATGTTGCCTTTTTTGGAGTGTCTATTTACACCAAGTGCAAATAGCCCTCCTTGTTGGCAGATGCTATTTACACTAACTCCGCCCACCAATTGTCTGATTGAGCCAGAGGAAATTACAAAAGAAATCTGCTGATAATAGGATCAGTGGCATGGAGAATAAGACGGGTGGCCATAGCTTTTGACGTAACTTCGCTTTTTCTGAACTCATTCTTCTCCCTTTTCAATCGCGTATCAGCTTGGAGAGTAGTTTATTTAAAATAAAAATTAAGAAAATATTCGAAAAGTGGAAATAAAGTGCCTAACCAGTATAGGATAGTGGGAATAAAGTGTTTAATAGGGTTAGGTGTAGATGTAATGTCAAGTAAAAGTAATATCCTTACAAGGCAGCATCTACTTATGATTTTAATAAATATGATTTTGATTTTAAAATCGTATCGTAATCGATTATGATTTTATATATATAATTTACACTGAATATATTATTGCATATTGTTTCATAATGTACTACTATACACTGAGGCCACTATATATGCCACTATTTGCAGTAAGTATAAATAGCATCTAACAACTATTTACATTTAGTGCAAATAGCATCTAACTACTATTTGCCCTTAGTGTGAAGAAAATACTTTTTGATGTTATTTACACTTGGTGTAAATGGCATCTGTCGCTATAGCCGCTGCCCTTTTTTTTTTTTTTTTTTAGTGATGTCCATCTCAAAGTGATGCTAGGGTGTGGTGGGTCGTTGCCAGGGTGTTGCTATGCAGCTGGTAAAATGTTCTAATGGTTGCTAGGTCGTTGATAGACTATTATGGGTTTTATTTTATTGTTTTATTTTATTTTTTATCATTTTTTTTTTTTTTTTTTACTATTTGTATTATAATTTTTATTTTTTATTTTATCCTATTTTATTTATCCAGTTTCATCGTCTGCCAAGTGATGAATTTTCTCAGCAAGCCAATTTTGTTTTGGAAAAATCTGAGCTCAGTTCGAGATGTTATTGAAAATCTTTTCTGAAAACTTTAGTGGAGACACATGCCAGATTATGGCGGTCTTTATCACAGGATAAACCTGAAAAGCAGTAGATGCAATTAAAATAGCCATAAATATCTTTTGACTTGTGGAGCACTTGTCATTCCTATAATAATGAAATGGATTGTGTACAGCTGCAGTACGCCTCCTCAGATAACAGCTGTTGAAGTTATTAATGCATCTTTACTGTTTAGTCGCAAAAGGCAGAAAATGCACGTCAAAGTTAAAATGCAAATTTTGTCACTATAATGAGGCCTGGGATCTCATGAAGATTATAATGCCATGTCACTGTTTTCTCAGGTCATTTAAAATAGAGGTGAACACAAGCCTGTTGAAACAGTTAATCAAAGGAAAAACATCATATTGCCTTTTTCCTTGGCATGTTTTCATTCTTAATGAAATTACTAAGCTGGTGGTGATGGTTTAAAGGTATTGTCTGTATATAAGGCAAAGTGTCTGGAGTTTATCATCAAACCGTTAAGCTGCTAGTCACATCCCATAGGACAGAAAGACAGGAAGCTGTAATTAAACCTAAATACAAGCTTGATGTGAAGGTCTTATAAACCCAGTGGCTGCATTGTTTCCTGTCTGACCCACAGGAAGATTTTATTGCTCAGGGATTACCTTTTTTACAGCTCAGGAGACTAAAGGAGCTGTTTCATTAAAGTGTCATTCTCAAATGTTTCTCCTAAACATCCTTGGGAAAAATAACAATAGTTGTCATACAGCAAGAGTAAAGAGCTATGAAATAATGGATAGCAGGACAGATCATTCGATTTTAATGAATTTGATGAAAAATGTTTGAATTCATATTGTGATCTGAGTTTTGGTATCTTGAAAAGTCTGAGTATAGTTTAAATCATTTCTGATCTATTTTATGTAACTTTATAATTTTACATTGGACACCAAATCCTATGTGTATATATTTCATATGAGTAGAATAAAAAATATTATTTTCATATATATATATATATATATATATATATATATATATATAAATATATATACACAATACTTTTAGATACTTTAAATAGATACTTTTTCAATTTGTGTTATTACTAAATTCTGGTTCTCGAATCTGATTGGCTGAGTGCCGTGCAATATTGTAGTGATAACAGCACTTCTACCTTTTCACCATTTGTATCACTCTACCTGAAGAGGCTGAGCAAAATCCACCATATTAATTGATTGATTTATTCATAGCGCCTATTTTACAATTAGTTTAGACGTTTTCGGAGATGTGAGCTCCAGGCCATCAGTGCGACCGTTCAGTGCTCGTGTACCCGCCGAGAACAGCTTCAACTCGGCCACTGCTTCGGGGATTAGCCACTGTCTCTTAAAGTGGTTAAACATGAAATATATTTCATTTTGGGTACATAAAACGGGCAATCTTTGGTCTTATTAATCTATTAATTGTTCCTGAGCAAATCGAATTGGGCTATGTTAAATTTAATAATTTAATATTAAAGCTATATTTAACTTGCATCCTGTAGAGCAGTGCTTATGTACATTTGACTGAATTGTACAATTGTGTTTATTTCCTGTTGTCATTTATAATGGCTGTTCAATAAATATTATTTGATATAAATATGTTGTATTTGGTATTGAGAAAGGGTCCATTAGTGCATAATATAGATTGAGTGAAAGTTACATTAATACGCCATTAGATGGCAGCAAAGTTTGAGTAAAGGAGTCAGTTGCAAGAGACTTTTAAATTGAAAGGGACTTGTAAACAAAGAACGTTGTTTTAGTGCTGTTATGGAAAATTCTATTAACTGTAAAAAAGACAAATACAAAGATCGCTTTCCTCAGCGGACATTCAAACTTTTTCTATAATGGATATATTATGGACATCGACCTGAAGAATGAATGTTATATCAGACACAGGTAATGCTTGCTCAGGCGATCTCTCTCTCTCTCTCTCTCTCTCTCTCTCTCTCTCTATCAAACGATTAACTCGAGATATTTTTATTTTTTATTTTTTAACCCTTTAATTTTTACTAAATGTTTATCTTAATTTTTATAAATAAAGTGACCCTTAAGTAAAAAAAAAAGTATTTTTCTCGCTTTCTCTTTCACTCTCTCAATAATACTGTACAAAATATAATACATTTCAGTGGAGGGACTCAACATTCCTTCGTTACTAGTTCTAAAGTGATGTTTTAGAATTAGTAACGGAGGTTTGGTCTGTGGCGGAAGGAAGTAGTTCTGCACAAAAGAGAGTTTTAATAACTCAGTTTTTATTTCTTATTTATTTCCACACTCGTGCCGTTGAACTGTTGTATCACACTCGTAGCTGTGCAATATGGCTGTATATCAGCAATATATATTATGGCATAAATAAATATATTTTTAATTCTACTCATATGAAATATCTACTCTATCTACTCTTCAGCTGAGTAGCAGTGGTCTAAAACTAAAAGATGACAAAAAAATTTTTTTGAGAGGCATTTCCACTTTTTTTTTTTTTGTTACCTAGAATTTTTTCCCCCATATTCTCCTTCTCTCACACTAAGGTTTACTGCTGGGCTTGCTTCATTATCCAGGAAAGAATCAGGTTTTTCCATTGTTCAATTATTCACTATGCAGTCACAGACAACCATTCAAACTTTCATAGGTGGCAATTTGGAGGTAGAGTTAGGCCTGCAGTGAGGTGTGTGTGCTTCCGTCTCTCTGTTCCGGATTCTCCAACGACGTGCCGTTTCTCTGCCAGGACCACGTCTGACGGACTGAGACACGCTCTGGCATGTTGAGGAAAATAGATAACACTTCCCGACCTGACAAGTGTTCTCCATGTCTTGGCACTTGCACGCCTGTGGCAGCGAGCGGAGGCAATGATGTCAGCCTAGATGCTGAAGCTGGAAGTGAGAAACATGGTATGTGTGTGAGCTTTTACAGCCAATTCGGTCCACCCACCTCTGCAGGCGCTGAAAATAAACAATTAAATAAATAAAAAATCTACTGCTGACATCACAGCCCCTCAAAAGATGAGCGATCGCTTGACTGAAAATATGTCTGCTTGTGTGTCAGATGTGCTTCTCATCTGGAAAGAGGGATTTTTTTTTCTCTCCCAGATCAAGTGAGGCTTCACTCAAATCGTGGGTGGGATTTATTTATTTTTTTCCCCCTTGTTTATTCTTACTTCTGTTCTACTGTTGTAAGTCGATAAACCAATGACTGCACTACAGACTTGAAATTTATTTTTAATACCTAAAATGTAGGTAACCCTGTACAATGAGGTCACATGACGTTAGTTAATGTACTACTAACATTAACTAAAAATGATCACTACATTTATTACAGTATTTATTAATCTTTGTTAATGTTAGTTAATAAAAATACAGCTGCTATTGTTAGTTCAGGTCCATTATTAACAGATAAAACTTGATTTATAAATGTTGAAATTAACTAAGATTAAGTTGAAGTTAACTAAAATTATTATTAATTATTATAAAATAATTACTAAATCCTTCAAAAGTAATTTTCATTGTTCATTATTGTAGGTAACTAATATTAGCAAACTGAACCTTAATGTAAAGTGTTACTAATATATATATATATATATATATATATATATATATATATATATTAGTAACACTTTACATTAAGGTTCAGTTTGCTAATAAACAGTAAGATTTAGCTACATATGTTTTTATATATATATAATATATATATTTATATAATATTTAGAACATGTACAAAGCCAAGTGGGGGTTTAGATGTTAAGTCAATTCATTGAAATAGTTTAAGCTAATTAATGGAAATAAATGAAACTTACAGTGAAAGTGATTGTGAAACCATGTTTCTGCGTTAATGTGACATTTAACATGGTAAAACAGGATATTCAGTAATGTTGGGCTGATTTAATATGTTTAATATGGAGTTGGGCCACCCTTTGCAGCTATAACAGCTTCAACTCTTCTGGAAAGGCTTTCCACAAGGTTTAGGAGTGTGTTTATGGAAATTTTTGACCATTCTTCTAAAAGCGCATTTGTGAGGTCAGGCAGTGATGTTGGCGAGAAGGCCTGGCTCGCAGTCTCCGCTCTAATTCATCCCAAAGGTGTTCTATCGGGTTGAAGTCAGGACTCTGTGCAGGCCAGTCAAGTTCCTCCACACCAAACTCACTCATCAATGTCTTTATGGACCTTACTTTGTGCACTGATGCGCAGTCATGTTGGAACAGGAAGGGACCATCCCCAAACTGTTCCCACAAAGTTGGGAGCATAAAATTGTCCAAAGTGTCTTGGTATGCTGAAGCATTAAGAGTTCCTTTCACTGTAACTAAGGGGCCAAGCCCAGTCCCAGACTATAATCCACCAAACTTTGCACTTGGCACAATGCAGTCAGGCAAGTACTGTTCTCCTGCCAACCGCCAAACCCAGACTTGTCCATCGGATTGCCAGACAGAGAAGCATGAATCGTCACTCCAGAACACGTCTCCACTGCTCTAGAGTCCAGTGGTGGTGGGCTTTACAACACTGCATCCGACACTTTGCATCGCACTTGGTGATGTAAGGCTTGGATGCAGCTGCTTAGCCATGGAAACCCATTCCACGAAGCTCTCTACGCACTGTTCTTGAGCTAATCTGAAGGCCACACAAAGTTTGGAGGTCTGTAGCTATTGACTCTGCAGGAAGTTGCCGACTTCTGCGCACTGCGCGCCTCAGCATGCTCTGAATCCGCTCTGATTTTTCGTGGCTAAGTTGCTGTTGTTGCTGTGTTGCTGTTGCAATTGCTTCCACTTTATGATACCACTAACAGTTGACCGTGGAATATTTAGTAGTGAGGACATTTTACGAATGGACTTACTGCACTGGTGGCAACCTATCACAGAACCTTGCTTGAATTCACTGAGCTCCTGATAGCGACCCATTCTTTCACAAGTGTTTGTAGAAGCAGTCTGCATGCCTAGGTGCTTGATTTCACCTGTGGCCATGGAAGTGATTGGAACACCTGAATTCAATGATTTGGAGGGGTGTCCCAATACTTTTGGCAATATAGTGTAGTTAGATGGGAGGAGTTAGTAAGCTTGATGTCAGCAGAAAAGGAAATATTAAAATAATATATACATCGTCCAGCACTGATTCCCCGCTAAACCAAATTTCACATAGAAAACATGTTGATTTTCTTTTTATAGTTCTTGCTTTGTCAAGTTTTGCATTTTCTTGGGATTTGCTGGATCAGTTGCCAGCTTGTGTTGGTTGTGTGGTCTCCAGACAGAAGATTCCCCTTCATTGAAGGACGTAACAAACGCTCCACAATCATGCCCTTTGTGCCTGCATCCTTCCAGCCTTCAGAATGGAAGAGAGTCGCATGAATCAGGCTGTGTGGGCCGACTAACAGCGTTTGCCCGAACAAATAACTCCCACTCAACAGCACCTTCACTTCTCTATCCTTCTGCCAACACAGGGACGCTCATTTTATTTCCATAATGTACACAAACACACACAAATAAAGAGACAGATCAAGATAAATAATTATATGAATGATCTAAACTGTGGGAAAAGCTGTTTTCCTTTTACTGAGAACAGCAGTCAAGAGAGAGTTTAAAATACAGAAGCCAATATTAAATCTGATTTACTTCTCAGAGCAGCTTTATTGCTCAGAGGTTGCTCTTTCGTAGCTCAGGAGAGTAAAAGTTTTCTAAAAGTCCTTAAAATAGACACAGTTATTGATGGGAAAATGGGGTTACAATTGATATAGTTCACAGGATTTGACCTTGGCAGAATTGAATGAGAAATGTTTAAGTTCATGTTGAGATCTGCTTGTGACTGATGATTTGGCAAATCTGAGCACATGTTGAGACATTAAAGGCCCACTGAAGTGCCTTGAAACATGCAGCATTATTCAATGTGTTGACGTAATTTCCACTGAAACGGGAAGACAGGGTGGGACATATCGAAAAGCTCCCCCCCTTTTTAAAAATAACGTTTCACAGCTCGGCCAAGCCTCAGTTTCCTCCTAATCTCCTTTAAAATATAGCATTCTATGCAGAATTCAAATTGGTCCGACTCACGGACATGATACCCTCTGTGCTATCGTGTCTCTGGACCAGAGAAGACTGTTTGCAGAGGTTTGTGTGACACTAATGTGAAACCAGACTTCATTCACCCCAATGGAAGGCATATTTACACTGTCTGAATCGGTCCCTGTGCCCTATATAGTGCACTGTGCTATTCACCATGTAGAAAATAATAAATGTGTGAACAAATGACCGATTTCAGCCACAGCTTTAGTGTCTATTTATAATGTAGGGGGCGGGACACTTCAGATTCTAGAAAGCATTTGATTGGACAGAATGCCTAATGAGAAGCTGAAGTGCAGAGTGATGTCATCAAAGTCATTGATCCATATTGGCAGAAGTGAAAGACTAAGTTTTGAATGCTTATATCTTCTAAATGTGAGTTTTGTCATTGTTTTGGAGCACACTAGCTTATAGATAACAGTGAGGCTAACATTCATTCTAAAAGCCAAAAAACTTCATGGGGACTTTAAGATCTCTTCTGAAACTTAATTTGCATTCAGTCTCATTGTTGAGTGTATCGTTTGTACACTCGTTATTGTGATGCATTATGGGATTGAATGAGTGCACCCGATAACGTTCACTATGGTTTTGGGCAAGACTACAAATGGCTGTCCCCTCAAATAGTGCCCTTTTTAAAGGTATAGGGGGCAATTTCGGACACAGCCCTTGACTTGCATTGAAGGAGGGACCTGAACCACATCATGAGACCAGAATATCACAGACCATTTTGACTTTGACCAATAATAAACCACATAGAACATCGTTGAATTGTGGTGGCTATAGTTTTGCACCGTGCACTCACTTTTTTTACATTTGTCATGAGCCTGTGTTTCAAGGACATGCTTGAGTTATGCAAATCCAGTGTCAATCAAACAAGTCACTGTCATCTTATGTTAGGACACAGCGGGACTGGACCACATCCAGAATATGAGCTCGTGCCTAGAATCAAGACGTCTAGGCTGAATAATGTAAAATAAGCAGTATGTGGAATAAAGGGCTGGTAGTAATGTGCCGTGAGGGTGGATGATTTGGCCCCCAGATGAACTCTGTTTGTACTCACAGAGTTTTATTAACATCCGAGCAGCTTTCATTCCCTCTGCAGAATAAGATATTACTGCCCTGTCAGAGCCGAGGTCAAATAACCGGCCTAAAAAAAATCATTTCTAAGGCGATTGCCTTAAAACTGAGAGCATTCTCTTTTATATATAAAAATCAGGTCAGCATTTAATTGACTGAGTTTTGAGTCTTTCTGGGTAGTGAGTTTTACAGATATTATGCAAAAATTAGTTGCTCTAGCACTGAATGAATACCAATGAAAGGAGTATGTATATATATATATATATGTTTTTTTTTTTACTAAAATCTTGAGATATTCAGACAGTGAATTAAACTCTGTCAATTCCAGATAAAACCAGCAAGATCACCTACATTTCCTCACAGATAAATGTTAATGTTAATAACTTAAGGTTAATTCATTTATATATTTATTCAGGTCACAGTAGAAGTGATAGTAAAGAGTTCATGGTGAAATGTCTTATCACTGTTATCAAATGAGTCTTTTCTCTTTTCAGTGTCAGCGAGAAGCCTTTGCATTGATTCTGATCCTCAGTTTGTGAGGTTTTTAATCACTTCTCTGTGTAATTTAACTATGTATTTAAAGAGAAACAGCAGATTTGGCCAGTATGGAAGACCGTGAGGAGTTTCTTTGAAACTTTTTGCAAACAGTCATTATTCTTGCAGTTCTGTTTGGTGGGACAGAAATGGCACACTTCACCTTTAAAGACAAACAACAGCCTCGGGCACCTTATGGAGAGTATAGAAATGATTATAACTGCTTATAATAAACAAAACCCTTTTCCAGCTGATAGAAGATCAAGTAGATCCTGTAAAAAACAAAATGCACATTTCCTTGTGTTTGCATGTCTTTACATGGTATAATTAAATATTTTTGTTGTTTGTTCCCATTAAGATTAGAATGGAGTAATCTCTTCAATACAACATCTGGGCATTTGCTTAGAAATGAAATGGTTTTTGCAAATATAATCCAGTGTCCCTGGATGCCGATGCCAATCCTTTAGCTGAAGCAAGAGAAGCTTCAGAATGACAGCGTTCCCCACTGGCATCTTTATATGAGCCTTTGTCTATTGCATCAATGTTGGATGTACTTACAGAGTAAGAGTATGTACAAATATTGTTTTGGTGACTGTTTAGTTTTACATTTTCAACTTGCTTTAGTGTGTAGTGTTGCTGCTGGAGCATAAAAAAGGTCTGCAAAGCTAAAAAGCAAAGTCATTCGAAAAGGTGTTATTCTCTTTATCACTGTTTCTGAACTCACTGAAGCACCTCCATTGTAGTTTTCTTCCGGGAACGAACATGTCACAGTATTCATCATTTAAATAATTCCTGCCCAAATGCATTAGCAAAAAACAAAAGGAGTGGGGCCTGGTTGAGTTGCATTAGTTTTTGAAATTTGCCTTTATGGGAAAGGGGCGTGGCATTTCCCAAACACACTCAAAGCAGTTGACCAATCACAACACACTGATCCAGCCGACCAATCAGAGCACATTGTGCTTTTCATAGAGATGGGAACTAAACAGCATTACTGACAGACTGGGAAGAGAGGAGCTGCAACAATGTAAAATATGTGAAAATAATGGGTTTTTTTTTAACATTAATCATGAGAACCTATTCTAGTAGAGCCCAAAAACAAAACCAAGACTTTGAAAAAGGGCATAAAAGTTCCCCTTTAAATGGCAGGTTTTTATGGACAATATAAAACTTTTGATCTTCTAAAAATGACATAGATTGTGTTAAATGACAAATGCAAAACTGCCGTGCAATGGAGTTTGATGTTATCATGTATCAAGGATAATTTATTTAATTTTAGTTAATTTTTAATTAGTTTTGAACATTTTATCAATACCTTTGAGTATTAAATGCATTAGAAGTATATCATCAATTCTCTTCACTTATCCACCATTATTTTCCCTTGTGATGCATTCTGGGAACAGCCTTTGTCTCAGGATTGCTTTCTAGGTAGGCAGCTCACTAGAAACAAAGCTAACGTTTGTCCTTTTTGTTGGGGGAGGGAACAGCTTGACTTATTGATTTATTTCTCTTGATAGTAAATAAAGATTATATGCATTGTAATCGCAGGACGCCCTGCAGTGGGGCTGCTAATGCCACTTCATTGGTCAGTGGGTTATTTTTCACCCAGGTCACTCATTGATTCTCCTTTGACCTTTATTCGTCTGTGTATTTCTGTATGCATGAATCCAGAGAACTAGCTCAGTCACTCCATGATCTTTATTCTAATGGGTCATAATCTGTGCTTGTCATTCAAATGAACACTGGAGTGTTTACGTGACATGTACAGCTATAAATAAGTGTGAGCAGTAAATAACCTCCTTTATTCATACAGATTACAGCTTTTTAAGCCTGTAATTGGAAGTGATGTAATTAAGAGATTGTGGGGAGTGGATTTCTGAAGTTGTTTGTCTCACAGGAAGGACATTGTGCATCATTGCCAGAGTTTGATTGGCAAATGCTTTTCAAATCCAGTTCAAGTCCTGACATTGATTTGAGGCAGAATTGCAGTTTTGATTGTGATAATAGGCTTGGTTAGAGATGTTAGAGATTTTGGAGATGGGTGAGTTGGGCTCAAACGTAAGCCAAAAAGAGAGGCAAGCAGCACTTTTCCTAATTAAGAGGATCCGTTTGTGCGTGGGAGAGAAAGAAGGAGAATCATGAATTATGAAAGAACCATGTCATATCAGAAGTCTGTGGATGTGCTGTTATCGCATTTTAGCAAGTTTATATCACTGATTGTTTGGTTCACCGCTGGAAGCTGCAAACCCTCCCATTAGATATTTTCTGATGTTTTCATCAAATATTTCTCAAAGTTGTAAATAAAATTGTTGTACTTCAAAATTGCATGGCTAGTTTGTGTTACTTGACGTTTCTTTGTAAGTATTTGCAAAATTTACTAGCAATAGTTTCAAAGTAAATCCTACACCAACTTTTTTTTCAGTGTAGATTTGATATTTAATTTGATATTTAGCTCTGATTTACCACTAGGAACCAAGTATCAGTATATAACCAACATATTTCATGTTTTATTAAGTTTATTAAGTTATTAATGTTTTTTGTGGTGCTGTTTGCCAGAATTAAAATGTAAATTGTTTTGATAGTACTGAATGTATATTTCAGAGAATAAAGAGGCAAAATTAGTCAGAATTGCATTAAATTCCCCGTGTCATTCCAACTCAATATCTTGTGCAATATGGCCAATTCGATTCAAATTTTAACTCTTAAATGTGAAATTTGCCGATCCCTGATAAATCTGTTTCATCTCAAATGCCGGACAGCATGTTGTTCATCTGGTTTGCTGTGTCCTGAAACAAGCACTTTGTTCCTACAGACTACAGCTAACGATGCAATTCACACAAATTGCTTTTTAATGAAGACTCATGACGTCTGTAATTGCTTTTGATGGCTATTATCTAAATGTAACTTGGAATGAAGAGGTTGCTTTCTTGGAATCTTTAAAAAAAATGTGAAGGAAGCATTAAATGTTGAGGTCCTTATAAATCACCACAAGTCTCTGTAGAAATGCAGTTATTTGATACTGGCTTTAACACTTGCTGGCATGAGAACATGGGGAAATGTTGACCCTTTATCCATGTTTCCAGCATTTCCTTGTTTTTGGAAATAAACGGGCAAATGCACCAGGAAGATGATAATTCCATGCATGTCTGATGGGCCCTTCAACTGGCAGTTAATAAGAATTAATGACAAGCTTAACGCTGCGACACAGTCAAGAGAGGAAGATCCAGGGTTTGCCACTAAGTAGGGAGGTCACTTCTTTCTCCAAACGCAAGCACTTTTCTGCAGTAATGGACGGGTCAGTTCAAGGACATGATGCATTCTTGATAAGAACTGAACCTTGAAGCATGTGCATGGAGGAATTGGAAAGACTTCTTATTTCATGCAACAATTCTATCTTTAAAGGAGCAGTGCGTAATTTTTGAGATGATGAGATGATGAATTCCAATATGTTTGGAATAGTTGATCTTCCACTGGTGCACAAACTCATGCTATTGATTGAGCCACACACAACAGAATAATATTGGTGAGTTTTGTATTGGCAAACACGAGTAAATATATAAATGTAATATGTCACTTCCAACTCACAATTTACATCTGGCACAAATATTCTGACATCTCACCTATTATGAGATGTGGTATATCAAAGCCATATGATATTTCACATTTCCAAAGAACCGCCAGTAAGAAATTAACTTTAAAAACTGTCAGGATATCAGCAATATCAGAGTGAAGCATGCAAAATATGAAGAAAGAGAGGATATGGGTCAGAGCTTGCTGTTAAAAATATTGTGTGACAGATGATGGTCACACACTTTCACCCAACAGGAGGTTTCCCTGGCTCTCTGCAGGATGGCATGATGGGACGTTTGCAGGAAATAACAGGCCAAATGAAGGTTAATAATTGGAGAGGAACCCTGCTGTTAATGCTATGTGACAAGACTGGAAAGCACATTGTTCAAGCATGCCAGAAAGATAAGATAAGATTAGGACAGACAGACAGAGATAGATAGAACAGGTGGATGGATGGAACAGATGGATGGAACAACAGACACCAAAAGATGGATGGATGAATGGGACAGACAGACAGACAAACGATGGATGGATAGAGCGACAGACAGATAGATAGATGGATGGACGGGTGGATGGAACAACAGACACAGAAAGATGGATGGATGAATGGAACTACAGACAGATGGATGGATGGATGGACAGGCAGACGGGCAGGTGGATGGAACAGATTGATGGAACAACATACACAGAAAGATGGATGGATGGGACACAGGCAAACAATGGATTGATGGATGGAACGACAGACAGATGGATGGATGGAACGACACACTGAAAGATGGATGGATGGATGGAACAGAGACAAATGATATACAGGTGGGTGGATGAATGATGGATGGATGGAATGGTGGATGGAACGACAGGCATGGAAAGATTGATTGAACAATGGAACTATACATGGAACAACTGACATAACGATGGATGGAACAGACAAAGATAGATGAAACAAACAGACGGACAGATGCCTTTGCTCACATCAGGGCTGAAGCACACACTGTTATATAGGCAGTAAGGCACTATTTAAAGTTGAAGTTGACATGAAAGTACATTTTTATCTGTTTTGTGGTTTAAATGTTCTTGAAAACTGGATTAACGTCCAGTTGCATTTAGGCCATCGTGCTTTTATGGACTGACCCAATAACTAAACCTCTTGCCATACCACTGAGAAACAGAGATGAGGAAAATGTTGATCTGAGGTTGCATCACTGGAATTTCTTTTGGCCTCGTTCAACTTTTAAAATAAATCACACACAACCGTAACAAATAATTTAAAAAAATGTTTAAGAAGAAAGCCATTTGCTGGCCTTAAAGGTCTGAAGGGGTTTAAATGGGGTTGTTTTCATAGTGGGACCAAAAGTGCTGTAGCTGAACTGAAAAGTTGGGAAATAATGTTGCACTAGTCATTTTCACAGCAGTCCCATGATGCCACAGGAGCGGAGACTCTGTCCTAATCAGGTCCCTGAAGAAAAAACGCTTTTGCCTATGGTGACTCTGGCCACAGCTTCAGGAAGAAATGTGTTAGCAGGAATACAATATGAACTAATTGTTCAATCTTTGCAAATAATGATCGCAGTTCCAGCAACATTAACCATTTGTTAATGTACACAGTAAATAATTTGAGCTCACTAAACGTTTAATTGCTACCTGTGAAAAGTGGTAACCTGCAGTGATAAGTTTAGCACACATTTTCGACCATTTTAATGTAATTACTGTTGCAGAAAATTGAGTAGAAATAACAGAAATTATTGTGACAAGCTAAATGGATGGAGACAAAGATGTTGTTATATGCTGTACAGAGCCGCACAATCAACAAAAAACTCCAGGGAAGCTCTTGAAAAAGCGTACAGGTCCCTAAAGAGAATGAACAACATGTTTTGTCCCCCTCCACTCCAGTGACCACACACTCGCCAGACTAAGATGCTTCACTTTCACACTCCTTATTTAAAAACCACACAGAAGCTGACAAATCATGGCCACGGGGGAGAAAACTAATTCCGCTGCATCTCGGCACACTGGAGCAGGCATCTGTTTCTCGCACCTTACAGCTCGGCGGCCTTTACGGAGTCCATGCAACAAATACAATTATCAGCCGGCAATGCCTCGCCGCGAGCTTTGATGCCCAATAATGGGCCTGTGCGGCAAGATTAACTTTGTTTTATGATGCAGAACATGAAGTTATGAGGCCTGATTTTACTGCCTCGAACACTGTAATTATTAAGGAAAGGTAAATCATGAAAGCAATGATGATGACTTCAGTGAAATGCCACTAGAGAAGTTCTTTTTGAAGAGAGCACCTTTCACCACTAATGGTAAATGTGAGGCTGAAGTATACAGCAGTTCTGCAGAATTACAAAACTTGCACAGATTGAATTATACATGGCTTTGATCTGTTGTATGAACAAGTGTTGCAGTATGTCTGTGAGTACTCTATTGCATACTACAGAGGCTTCAATTTAGACACTTAAAATGCCACTATTATGCTATTTTAAAGGTTCTTAATTTTGTTTTTGAGTCTCCAACAACATGCATCCAAGGTCAAAAAGCACTTTAATTTACTCATAACATACACTGCACATCACCTCATTTCTCAAAAAATCTGAAAACGGTTCTTTCAAAGAGTCAGTCTCTCTAAACCCCGCCTTCCTGAGAGCCTACTCTGCTCTGATTGGTCAAATGGCCCAGTCTGTTGTGATTGGTTTACCGCTCACAGTGCGTGTTGGAAACAAATGTCCATTTTCATATCTGAATTTCAGCTCCGGATCTTCTTCAGCGCTTGATACACAGTGATAGGAACGGTAACGATGCCGTTGGTTTTTCCCGTATCAATTCCAGCTCAAGTCCTCATCCGTTTGAAGTGCAGAAAACAGCGTCTTCACAACATGTCAATAACACGAACCAAGCTCTTCCAGGCCTCAGCTATAAATGCCTAGTTCTGTCATGAAACTCTAGATGGCGCAGGCTGATTGGTCCTTAACGCAAGCTGATGATAATTAGAGCATTAACTACTTGGTACAAGCTGATTGGTCCATTACACGTCTGCAGCCAATGAGCTTGTTGCTCATACATTTAAAAAGCGGGTTTCATTCACTATATCAGTTTGCAGTGCGCTTTCGGAGTTCATCTAAAACTCTCCACCTTCCCTAGCTCCACCTGTATAGATCTGCTATGGTTTATTGATTTATGCTATTTGTGCAGCACTATGTCTTACTCGCAGCAGTGTATCGATATATGTATCGGCAGTAGCAAGTTCCTGTACTTGCTCTGCAGCAGCAGCAATAATCTACAACAACAGCAATAATCTACAGCAGCAGCAATTTAGCAGCGGATCTATTCCGCCAAGACCAGTACATTAATATGTCAATATGCCAATACACTTTGTCATATCCATTACCATGCTAAAAATCTTCAGAGAGTTGTCTTGATTGAACTGAATTTCAGCTTTAAGTCTTCTTCAGAGATTGATTCACAGTAATACAAACAGTAACGATGCCGTTGGTTTTTCCGTATCAATTCCAGCCCAAGTCCTCATCCTTTTGAAGTGCAGCAAAGTGGATCTTCTCGACATGTCGCCAATACAAACCAAACTCTTCCAGGATACAGTTACAACTACAGTGTTTGAGGGCGGGACAAAAAAGACGTCATTCACGGGCAGCCAATGAAGACCACAGGCTGGCATTATGCAAATTTGTTACATTGTTGTGGTATGTAACAGGAAATGAGACTGGAATTTCTGCACTGTAAAAAACAATTGTTGGTTTAACTTAAAAAAGTAAGTTACCTGGTTGCCTCATTTAAATAAAAAAAAAAAAATTGAGTTAATACAATGAAGGCGATTGGTTTAATCAACACAAACTCTAAATACTGTGTTATCTGAACAAAATTAATTATCTAAGTTGATTTGAAAAATGTGATAAATCATGATTTGTTCACAAACGGCTATATTACACACTGCGTGAAAGGTAAAGAAAAAAAACTCAATGAAATCTCTTGCCATTGGTCAGTTTTTTGCGGGCAAGTTCACTACTGTAAATTGATTTACAGTACAGAAAAATTACAGTAGTGACCATATATTTTCCCAAAATCCTTTGCTGTTTACAGTAATATACTGTATACACATTTTACAGTATCATACTGTTCAAATTACAGAAATCCGTTACAGTGTACTATTCGAAAAAGCATAATAGGCGCACTTTAAGATACATTTAAAGATATTTGAATGTCATTATATAACAAAATATTAAACCAAGTGGCATTTATATTATTTTAAAGAAATCTCCTGCCTTTGAATGCAGATACAGACACTTGATTTGATATTTTGTTATCTTATGCAGTTAAATATAGACATAACTGTCCCAGTCATTTTTTGTGGCCACTGAATGCGAAGGTTTGAATATTAGAATATTAATTTTATTGAAAAGTATGTAGATTTTGCATGACAGTAATGTGTAGGTTCCTTCTTCTACTCATTCTTCTTCTTCTTCATGAAATCACAATGTCCTAAATGTAATTGAGGATTGATTTTTAGGAATATTCAATCCACTAAGAGAAGTGTGTGGAATTATTATTATTATTATTTCTCATAGGAAATATTTCTTATCGCAAACAGAGGAAAAATGACACTTCGAGATGCTCTTCTTAAAGGTCAGTTTCAATTCTGTGACCATGAAAGCTTTTCATAACAACCCCTTAACCATGACAGCAGTGCTGGAGACAGAAAACACAGTGAGTGCTGTTGGGACACGTCTAATCAGTCCTGGAGCTTCCATGTAATTATTCTGGGACTGCTGTACCTCATTCCTGTGGCCTTGTTGAAGACTGCGGCCCTCCGATTGGGGTAGATGGGGAAATGATTAAAAGGGCTTTTTGTGCTCTATGGAGCAAAGCTAAATCAATCCACATTGATGTATCACCAGGGTGTAATTAGCATGAGTCTACAGAGCAAAGCCGATCATTTAGGTTGATGTGAGCAGGTGTGCCCCATCTGAACACTGCATCAATGAAGAATGGCCCCTACCTCTAAATCTACATACATTAACACTTCTTTGTGCTAAGACCATCCCTCGTCACCCTTCAGCTGGGTTATAAACCTGCTCTCAGGGCACGTAAACACACTATAGTTACCATCTTAATCAACTACAAAGACTTTTACCATGTTCTTTGTTTTAGACCGTTATGCACAATCCCAATTGGCAGATGCTTTTTGAGTGTATGAACGGCTTCTTCTTCTCCTTCTACCTTGTTTTCTTTGTCTCCTCCTCCTCCTTCGATTTCTTCATCTCCTTCTTCTTTTTTTCTTCTTTTTCTCCTTCGTCGTCGTCTTCTTCTTTACTCCTCCTCCTTCTTCTACTTCCCCTTTGCAACTTCATCTCCTACTCATTCTTCTCCTTCTTTGTCGTCTTGTCCTCCTCCTCCTCATTCTTCTTCTTCTCTTTTGTCGTCTTCTTCTGCTCATCCTTCTCCTTTATCTCCTCCTCCTTCGTCTTCTTCATCATCATCTCCTCCTCCTCCACCACCTTCTCCTTCATCATCTTCTTTTCCTCCTCCTTCTCATTCATCATCTTCTTTTTCTCCTCCTCCTCCTTCATCATCTTCTTTTCCTCCTCCTTCTCCTTCTCTTTTGTTGTCTTCTCCTCCTCCTCCCCCTCCTTCTCCTCCTCCTTCAACATCTTCTTTTCCTCCTCCTTCTCTTTTGTTGTCGTCTTCTCCTTCTCCTCCTCTTTCTTCTCCTCCTCCTCCTCCTTCTCCTCCTTCTCCTCCTCCTCCTCTTTATTCTCCTCTTTCTTCTCCTCTTTCTTCTCCTCCTCCTCTTTCATCATCATCTTCTACTTTTCCTTCTCCTCCTCCTTCTTCTCCTTCTCCTCCTCCTTCTTCTCCTCCTCCTTCTTCTCCTCCTCCTCATCTCCTCCTCCTCCTTCATCATCTTCTTCTTGTACTTTTCCTTCTCCTCCTCCTTCTTTCTTCTCCTCCTTCTCCTCCTCCTCCTTCTCCTTCGTCGTCTTCTCCTTCTTCTCAGTCTTCTCCTCCTTCTCCTTTGTTGTCTTCATCTTCCCCTCCTTCTCTTTTGTTGTCTTCATCTTCTCCTCCTTCTCTTTTTCCTTCTCCTTCATCTTCTCCTTCTCTTTTTCCTTATCCTTCATATTCTTCTCCTCCTCCTCCCCTTCTTCTCCTCCCCTTCTCTCCTCCTCCTCCTCCCCTTCTCCTTCTTCGTCTTCATGATCTCCTCCTCCTTTGTCTTCATGATCTTCTTCTCCTCCTCCTCCTCCTTCTTCTTCTTCTTCTTCTTCTACTTCTTCAGTGATCTTCTTTTTCAACTGTTTCTGCTCATAATGATAATCAAATTGAGCAATAAGCGTTTATTATAGTGGTCAAATTGTTTGGAAAAATATTTTAGCACCAAGAATGAGCATTGTTTGTATTTGTAAAGAAACATTATTCATAAGTGAAAGCAGCACTTTTTGTGCTTTAAATCATTGATGATAATAGCAGCTACTAATAATTGAGCACCAATAATAATTGAGCAGCAAATCAGCATATTAGAAAGATTTGTGAAGGATCATGTGACACTGAAGACTGGAGTAATGATGCTGAAAATTCAACTTCAAATCAAATACATGCAGCCTCAGTGAGCATAAGAGACTTATTTAAAAAACACTTTTGGCCAGTAGTGTTTAAAAAAAAATGGTATTTTCCTCAGCTGCTTATTTTTGTTCCCAGAAATATTTTTCAGATGTTGATGTTCATAATGATAATAATGATGCTAGAAAATACAATTTTAGTTTAATACTCAAGAATAAGTATTTATATGTAAAGAAACAGTATTTTCCAAGTGAAAGCAGCACTTTTTATGTTCTAAAATGTCACCTCAAGCAACCAAAACAAAACATTATTTTGCAGTGAATTATTTATATCACTTTTTTTCTCTTTATTTGTCATGCATTGTTTTTTTGTTGGGTTTTATGGATTGCACAGGAAAGCCAGAGATGTCAGGGGAGTGTTGCCGCTGTAGGAGGTGTGCGGCGAAAGCAATGTTCAAGGAGCAACATAGAAACATACTCACATTAGTGCTGTTGCCAGGGAGATTGATAGTCCCTGTAGAAACGTCGCTGGCAGTAATCAAGGATGTGATGTTCCCGCATGCTAGAACAACACTGAAATCACAGAGGGCAGAGAAACACAGCATTATCCTGCTACAGTGACGCTTTTCTTTGGGTTTGAGTCAGCTGAGGATGCTGTAGGGTCAGGATGATTTCATTCCTTTACTGTCGGTGGATTCGCTTCAGATGCGCTTGTACTGGAATGCTCGCTAACACTTTATTTTAAGGTGATGTAGTTGCACATTACTGCATGTACTTATTATAGTAATAACAGTAAATTATGCATAATTACAAGTAACTAACCCTTAACCTAACCCTAACTGTCACTCTAGTAAGGACATGTAGTTAATTAATATTACTTAATACTTGAGTAAGTACAATGTAACTATGTTACCTTAAATTAATACCAAATGCTCAAACATATCTCAACTCATAATGACTAATCAAGAATGTGATGTGATATATAGGCAGTCGTGGCCTAATGGCCTAATGGTTAGTGAGTCTGACTGGTAACCCAAAGGTTGCAGGCTCGATTCCAGCACCAGCAGGAAATTACTGAGGAGCCCTTGAGCAAGGCATCTAACCCCCAATTGCTCCCTGGGCGCCACAGCATAAAGGCTGCCCACAGCTCCATGTGTGTTCACTACTCACTACTCTGATCCTAATGTGTGTGCACTAACTTGGATGGGTTCCCATACTTGGCCTTCACGTGTCACTTTCACTTAGAAATCATTAGGCAGGTATATTTATAGGCTATTTTTTAATTTCATGTATAGTGATCATTCAAAGTGTTTTTAAGCAGATTTTTGTCTTGTTTTTCAGTAAAAATAGCTAAGCCTTCCTAAAACAGCATTTTACAAAATATACTTGCTTGAAATGCAAAATGTAAGATATTAAGATTTTTTTTTTTCTGAGTATATATTTCACTGGCAAAGAGAATATAATGTCGTATTGTTCCTTCTTCTTCTTCGTCTTTTTCATCTCATCTTCATCTTCGTCATCTTTGTCTTCATCTTTGTCTTCTTTGTCCTTTTTCTACTTCACCATCTTCATCTTCTTCGTCTTTGTAATCTTCATTTTTTTCTTATTAAATTTAAATCATGGAAAATAAGTTTCCAATGAGGTTTATATATATATATATATATATATATTCTCGATTCTCAAATAAACAAAAAATAAATAAATTAAAATGTAATTGTATCTATATATTTCTTACTTTCTCAAGCATATTGATCGTGTTTTATATGGATGTTTTGATATATTTTCTGACAAAGAAAGTTTTTTGGGTAACACTTTATTTTGATGGTCCCCCATATGGATAGTCTATATAGTGGACCATCAAAATGTAGTGTTACCCTTTTTGGCTCCCAACTTTCAAAATTTTATATTTCATTACTATGTCTTCTTTAGCTTCTCAGTTAATTGCTCTGTTAAAAGTCTTAATTAAATGAAGCTCTAAATAAATATCCTAGACCTTCAAACACATCAATAATTTTAATAGCTCATATGTAATTATTTATGTCATGGCTCAAGTTGATAAATGAAAGAAGGGGGCTAAGAGTATGTAATAGATTGAAGGGGTCTAATTATCCTTGAGCAGATGGCAGCCCTCCAGAGGTCAATAGACTAGATGGGTCGTTTGATTAGACACATCATGCAGAAATCACTAAATATCCCTCAATGTTTAGGAGCCGTGCGGAAAATCAACAAAGCCAATGAGTTCATGAGGGCACGTGTTTCATGCATGCTTAACATTAATCTTGATCTTCATGGCACACTGGTGATGTATTTTAAAGTTAGTCACATTTATTGATTTTATGGCATGAACTAGTGCAGAATAGCATTTGATGAATGACAGAATAAGGAAAAAAGTCCATATCTAGCTGATTCTGCTCAATTTTATTGCTCTGATGTTGCTCATTCATAGTTCAGGGGACGTAATGGAGTTTATTTCATTAAGTATCAATTTTAGTGTTAAGTCTCAGATGATTATTTTAAAATCACTTAAAAAGTACTTCAACAGTGGCAAAGTGGGCTTTCAATAAAACGTAGCTGCCTGTAAGAGAAAGGTAAAAATAATAATAATAATAATAATAAATTTGTGCTACCTGACTAGAGAAAAAAGTCAGATACTGCCTTGCTTTAGTAGGCAATACTTCTTAGCAAACTTTTAGTCATAATGGTGTCGACTTTGTGTCGGGTGCAAGAATTCAAAGAGTAAACATTTAGTGCGAGTGAGTTATTTTCGGTTTCCAGTGAAGGATACGGCACATTGTAGGCAGTGGCCAAAGGCTGCAAAGAATCATAAATATGGAGAGAACACTTTGATGTAAAATAATAACCCTCTGTCGATCCTACTGTCCATGAGCGGATACAAAAATGGGGAAGAATTTGTAGGCTAGTTTTCACAAAACCTCTGGAGCTGTCAAAAGTCCACCAGATGCAGTGTTTCGCTGACAAATAAATGTGAATTTCTCGGTCCAGATAACACTGAGAATGAGTAAACATTGTTTATTCACATATACTATCGTCACTGTAACAATACAAAGCGGGTTGAAATTCTGCAAAGTTACAGATGTATAGAGCTGTAACATGAATGTCTTAGCTCAGATAAGTAAATCTTGGGGGAATTTGAGGAGAAACATCTAAAAAGCAGTCGTTGCAGAGAAAGCTCTGAGCCATTTGATGATTAGCTAAAATGCGTTGAAAATTTTTTCAACTTTTGTTTGCATGACAAAACCCCTAGTGTTTGTCTTCAATGTCCTTGTGAAGCACCATCCCCACTGAAATCAATGTATTGGCAGCATAATTCAAATCTCAGACAGAAAAACTCTTGTGCTTCAACAAAAACAGAATTGTCCACCTGCTGAATTTAGTGGAAGGTTTGAAAAACTCTTATTTCTTTCTTATTCCTCCTTTTTTTTTTTTTGGATTAGTAGGCTGACAGACAGCAGCTGCAGTATTTGTTCACTTGTATATATTTGTTCGTAGTGTGTAGCCTATGTTTTCATTTACTGTGGCTTTAAATGCAGTTGATGCTCTGGAAAACATCTCTCCTTTAAAGAAAACTACATTTCACAGCATTTGCCTACACAGATCATATTCCACAATTACCTCCACGTTGGAACATGAGCACAGTGCACCTGTTTCTCTTTCTCTCTAGCTCTGTTTCTGCACAATGCAGTATGTGAGCCCACACACCAGTCTGTGTGTCTGCCGTGACCCATCTCAGTCCTCACGCTCCATTAGCCTTGGCCAGTGACAGCTTCCTGTGCAAAGCAGAAGGCCGGAAATCATGGGCGTCACTTTGTTTTAAAAAGTACTGCGGAGTAGGTTGGGTGTGTGCAGACGTTCAGATTTTAATGGGGTGATGGCTTAGTTCTTGACTATTAAATTATGTGCCAACAATTAAATATAATATTTTACTGTTTTAATAAACAGTGGCCTGGTTTCACAAACAAGGGTTAG
The DNA here is from genome assembly GCA_037101425.1 of Elopichthys bambusa. Classification (NCBI taxonomy): domain Eukaryota; kingdom Metazoa; phylum Chordata; class Actinopteri; order Cypriniformes; family Xenocyprididae; genus Elopichthys; species Elopichthys bambusa. The sequence goes on along the minus strand of CM074446.1, from coordinate 28,711,646 downwards.
ATTAAGCCAGGATTAGGCGTTAATTCAATTAGGGCATTCAAGTAGCTATTATAAACATGCCTTAGAATGCATCTTGCAACAAAACAATGCAACTGACATATTTTAAAGGGGACCTATAATGTTATAAAGTCTCTGGTGTCCCCAGAGCGTGTCTGTGAAGTTTCAGCTGAAAATACCCCACAGATCATTTATTATAGCTTGTCAAATTTGCCCCTATTTGGGTTTGAGCCAAAACACGCCACTTTTGTGTGTGTCCCTTTAAATGCAAATGAGCTACTGCTCCCAGCTGCTTTCCAGAAGAGGGCGGAGCTTTAACAGCTCACGCTTCAGTTGCTGAACAACAACAAAGCAGGAGAATCTCACGCAGCTAAAATGAGGATTGTCAGTAACGGTGTTCAGCCTTACATTGTTCAAACCGGAGTCGGACACTGATGGAGAGACTCAGGAAGAAGTTACAACTTTTAGAATGAAACTGGACGTTTCTGAATGGTTAGTGGATAAATATATGTAGTTGCTGTGGGGTTGATTCAACTCATCCACTAACATGTGTCGTCTCTTGTGCAAATTCAGTGTTGAATTGACCCTCGTTTGTGAAGCAGTCCGGCGTAAAGTGATGGCATGGCAACAACACTCTACTACAACAACTCTTCCTCTTCTGTAAAGCAGCCCAACATGGCATCACCCCCTTTGTTGTGCGTTCCTGGGGGCAAGGTTTATGTATATTTTAGGGTTAGTGATGTCACCAACCCGGGCGTCATAACTTTGCAGATGTTGTTTATGCTCAAACAGCAACATTACACACTAACTAAAGTTAAAAAAGTGAAATCATAATCAACCACCCCTTTAAGATCAGTGCAATTTGCTTTCAGTTAAAACGGCTCAAAGATGCATTTAGTCTGGGACTAGACTTAAGCCTGTCCTTAAGCCAGAGATCCAGCCTGTACTTGAGACTTTGCTAATTTCAAAGTCAAAATTAAACATCACTAGAAATGTCCAATAGAATTGTTCAAACAACAATATCAGAAGCGCATTAAGTGCAATAGCACGTTTAAGCATTAGCAGATATAAAGCAGACAGTCTACTAATACTCTAATGACTGCTAGTTGACATGGAGTTGCAAAGTTTAGACAAATAAAATGCATTTGAAAAGTAGCAAAAAAATAATTGTTTAAGGCATGGTAAAATGTTTCTAAGGCTGTTTTAATGTGACCTTCATATAACATTAAAGATAAAGAAAAGTGGAAAATCTGTTAGTTTGAATAAAAATCAACCCATGAACTGGAAATGCATGAACTAATAATGCACAAAGTAATAAAATGTATGACTTGAATGCAATGTACATCGCTTTAGATAAATGTGCTACCAAAAGAATGAATGTAAATGTGCCTGTACTTGAAGAAACCCACGCTTGTGGAGTATGTTTCCCCTCTAAGAGCTTTTGCAGTGGTTGTATTCCTCCTCTCTGCTTTCTGTTGATTATCAGTGTCATCCTTTGCTTGTTTATGTTTGTGAGATGTCAGTCCCCCCCGACAGACCCATCGGATGCAGAATGACAGCAGGAGGAAGAGCCGTTTTGGGCCCTGGTGGAGAGCAATACAGTACAGCAAAGCATTTCACCCAGAACTCCCTCACGGAGCCCTGCACTCCTGACAGCCGAGCGCTCTCATTTTAACCTCGCGCAAACACTCCGCTTATTCTGAATGTATCTTCACGACTGAGGGAGTCGGAGCGCGTGGCTTCTTCTGACAGCTGGTAGGAAAGGGAGGGAGCGTTAAATGGCTGCCACGGTGGATCCAGTGCCTGCTGTGCAGAACCATATTTTGGCATTTACTTGTCAGGCATATACAAACACAGATAACACACCTGGACAGAAATGGCAATGGTTTGTTTGTCCAGAATGAATTTTTTTGCATGGGATTTGCTAAAAGCATGTTTCTCGAAATGACCTTACAGACCTTTCAAAACATCCTTGTAATGTGTGTTCTTTTATTCCTCCTGTGACCTTGAGCCTGAAACGAAAGGACCGTCTGCTAATTATGAGAATTGAACAACTGTTTACCTCTCTGAAATGTGTAAAATTTCAGAAGTCTTGCTTCACAAATACAGTTCAATGTAAAAGTCTTTTGTCCATACTTTATATTGTCTTTCAATAAATCTGTTCATATCACATTTCTTTCTTTCGTAATTCGTTAAAGGGATATTTCACCCAAAAAGGTAAATTCTCTCATCATTTACTCACCCTCATGCCATCCCGATGCATATGACTTTCTTTTTCAGATAATCACAAGCAACGATTTTAAGGAAAATAATGCATCTCTGTGATTCCATATAATGCCATTCAATGGCTGCTGCTCGGTTGACGCTTGAAAAACCACACAGAGCGTTCTTCATGGTAATCCATACGACCCCAGTGGATCAATCAGTGTCTTCTGAAGACAAATGATAGGTGTGTGTAAGCACATTTATAAACCACAGATATAAACCAGGGGTGTCAAACATACAGCCCGCGTCGACCGGACACAAATCGGAATGGTTTTAAGTTTTTATTTTGATCTCTATTCCAGACTTGCACACACAAACTGTTTTGCAATAATCTCCCAAAATGTCATTTTATGTGGGAATATTGCGAAGTCTGTACACAGGATGTTTAACTTTCTGGGAAAATGTTTTTAGATCAAAACAAAGAGTTGTCGGAAGCTGGAAGTGGTGGTGACACTGAAGTTGAGCGACCGTGGTGTAGTCCGTTTATAGCCTACCTTTAGCTTTTTACTTCTGGCGACTTCTGGTGTTTTTTTTCTTGCATGTCATGTGGGGCTCTTTGTATTTAGGCTTCAAACGTTTCATAGAAGTTGTGTTCATCTGTGATAATTATCTTGATGGACAAAACATGTAAGTATCATAAACTTTTGTTTACCGAGCTTATTTTTTTGCCATAATTCAAAAGCCTATGGGAAAATCCTATTGAGTTTTTATCGAGGGAACCAGTGTTATGCTAACTGCCGGTTGCCCTACAAAGTGACGTCATACCTGTACCACTTTATAGGGGTAGGGGTTTATATGAATGTATCTATGAAAGGGAACTGTCTTCAGAATGGTTTTGATGGCATTCCATATAAAGTAGTGTTTATAAGCGCAACTCTGCTTGTGTATAGCAGTAAACAAGGAAACGCTATCTTGCAGCTGTTTCATAAGCACCACCTACTTTCATTCAGTCCGGCTGCTGTTTCTGTTTTGTGCATGTGTCTTCTTAGCATTACATTACTTTAAATGAGTCTAGCCCTCAAAGTTACGATTATGGACACAATCCTCGTCAGAAAGGCAAAGTTGCTGTAATTTATAGTAATATCTTCAGTGTTACTCAAAAGTCTTTAAAATATATTAAATTCCTTCAAAGTGATGGTGCTTTATGTAACGTTATGTAAGTTGACATTTGTGCTGGCTACTGTATACAGGCCAGCAGGGCACCATACAGACTTTATCAAAGAATTTGCTGATTTTCTATTAGAGTTAGTACTAGCTACGGATAAAGTCCTTGTTGGTGATTTTAATATCCATGTAGATAATGATAAAGACGCATAGGGATTGGCATTCACAGACATTATAAACTCTATTGGAGTTAGACAACACGTGTCAGGACCCACTCATTGTTGTAATCATACTTTAGATCTAATATTGTCACATGGAATCGATATTGATGCCGTTGAAATTCTGCAGCAGAGCGATGACATCTCAGATAATTAGTCTTCTGTAGACTACATTTAGCCAAGGCTGCAAAACCACCACCCTGTCATAAATATGGTAGAACCATCACTTCTACCACTAAAGATTGCTTTATAAATAATCTTCCTGATCAGTTTCATCACCTTAGCATACCAGATAGCTTAGAAGACTTCGATGTTGCAACAGAAACTACTGACTATGTCTTTTCCAGCACATTAGACTCGCATTGCTCCTCTGTGCTTAAAGAAGATTAAGGAAACTAATCCAACGCGGTGGTACAACGAGCACACTCAGGCCCTTAAGAGAGCTGCCAGAAAAATAGAGCACAGCTGGAAGAAAACAAAACTAGAAGTTTTCGCATTTCGTGGAGAGAGAATTATTGAGTACAGAAAGGCCTCAAAAACTGCTAGATCTGCTTATTTCTCAGATCTTTTAGAAGACAACCCTAATAAACACAACCCTAGGTATTTCTTTGATACAGTGGCTAAATTAACGAGAAATGGAGCTTCAGCTTTTGATGTTTCCGAACAGCACAGCAGGAATGACTTTATGAACTTCTTATTTGCAAGATTGACAATATTTGAGTCAGTATCGCATCAGTGCACTGTAGTGTCCCTGAGGAAAAATTCCATTCATTCGTTGCTTTAGGACAGGAAGAATTGTCTAAACTTGTTAAATCATCAAAATCAACAACATGTATGTTAGACCCTATACCGACTAAGCTATTGACAGAGATGCTTCCAGAGGTCATAGATCCTCTTCTTAATGTTATTAACTCAATCTTTATCACTGATACATACTGAAAACTTTTAAGCTGGCTATTATTAAACCTCTTATTAAAAAACCACAACTTGATCCTAGAAAATTAGTCAATTACAGGCCGATCTCGAATCTACCTTTTCTGTCAAAAATACTAGAAAAGGCAGTATCATTGCAACTACATTCCTTCTTGGAAAGAAATGGTATCTGTGAGGATTTCCAGACAGGATTTAGACCGTACCATAGTACTGAGCCTGCTCTCATTAGAGTTACAAATGATTTGCTCTTATCATCAGATCGTGGTTGTATCTCTCTATTAGTGTTACTAGATCTCAGTGCTGCTTTTGACACTATCGACCACAATATTCTTTTGAATAGACTTGAAAATGATGTTGGCATTAGTGGAATTGCATTGGCATGGTTCAAATCTTACTTATCTGAACGTTATCAGTTTGTAGTAGTAAACGAAGAGATGTCATATCGATCACAAGTTCAATATGGAGTACCGCAAGGCTCAGTACTAGGACCGTTGCTTTTCACTCTGTACATGCTACCCTTGGGAGATATCATTAGGAAGCATGGCGTTAGTTTTCACTGTTACGCTGATGATACTCAGCTCTATATTTCTTCGCGCCCTGACAAAACTTACCAATTCACAAAATTAACGGAATGCATAGCTGACATAAAAAATTGGATGACCAGTAATTTCTTACTACTAAATTTAGAAAAACAGAGATTCGAATTTTTGGACCAAAAACGTCTTCACATAATAACCTAGAATACTGTCTAACACTTGATGGCTGCTCTGTTAAGTCTTCGTAGTCATTTAGGAACCTGGGTGTGCTCTTTGATACCAATCTTTCATTTGAAAGCCATGTTTCTAGCATCTGTAAAACCGCATTCTTCCATCTTAAAAATATATCTAAACTACGACATATGCTCTCAATGACAAATGCAGAACAGTTAGTTCATGCGTTCATGACCTTAAGGCTAGATTACTGTAACGCTCTACTGGGTGGTTGTTCTGCTCGCCTGTTAAACAAACTACAGCTGGTCCAAAACGCAGCAGCTAGAGTTCTTACTAGAACCAGGAAGTATGACCATATTAGCCTGGTTCTGTCAACAATGCATTAGCTCCCTATTAAACATCGTATAGATTTTAAAATCTTGCTACTTACTTACAAAGCACTAAATGGTTTAGCTCCCCAGTACCTGAGTGAGCTCTTAATGCATTATAGTCCTTCACGTCTATTGCGATCTCAGAATTCAGGCCAGTTGATAATACCTAGAATATCAAAATCAACTGCAGGCGGTAGATCCTTCTCCTATTTAGCACCTAAACTTTGGAACAGTCATCACTGTTCGGAAAGCAGACACACTCTGTCAGTTTAAATCTAGACTAAAAACACATCTGTTTAAACTTGCATACACATTATCTACTTCTATATTTCAAATCATGTAAATTGTTAGGCTGCAATAGATTAGGTGAGCCGCAACCGGGAACACTTCCCATAACATCTGATGTACTCGATACATCATAAGAAGAATGGCGTCTACGCTAATATTAGTCTTTCTGTTTATCCCGAGGTTTGACGCGGCCTGCCAGATCCAGGCCGTATCCAGATGAGATGAAGGACCTGCGCCTAGACATGACGATAACGCAGCCCTGACGTTTCAACCAAATTATCCCCTGCGAAGGCCTTCTTCCCTTTCCTTTCTCTATGTATAGATAAAACGTTATCAAAATAATTCCAGTTCGCATAGATCCGCGGACCCAACTAATTTTTCTGTATTATGCGGACAAGACAAGTAATTTGGCAAATATCACTTTTTTTTTTTTTTTTTTTTTAAAAGACCAAGCTTCTGCGCACATACACACTCAAACACACAAACTAAACACGTAAATGAACGGCAAGAATGCATTAAAGGTATTTGTTTTGTTTTTTTCAGTAGGAAAGGTGTCATTTAAGCGGCCCCTAAAGTAATAATTAACCATTTTTACAACGCAAGTGATTCAATCAAAGACCAACTTTAGCTCGATAATAATTTTCCTATTGTCACGGTGAAGCTGCTTTGAAACAATATGTATTGTGAAAAGCGCTATATAAATGAAGATGACTTGACTTGACTTGACATTATTCTAGCATAATTTCACAAAGTCAGACCATTCTGTTTTTGCATTAAATCTTGAAATTATGCTAATTTAAATAAAAAATAGCTGCTTGTGCTAAATGTGTGTATCATCTTTGTTTGCATCATGATTAAAATGTAGTGGTTGCCTCTAATTTCAAATGGCTGGCTACTGATATGTTTTGTTCAAGGCCAGTTTAGCCTGTTATAGAGCAAACAAACAACAAATAAATGTGCTTAAAGTTGCATTTTGTCACTTTTTTTGGTTAAAGATTGTCCAAAATCAATGTTTGAGCAAGTACGTGTTCGAAACTATCTCCTTACACACATAACTCCTTATCCACATTACACAACAGCTTGTAATAATGTGTTCTAATTCAAGTGGTACTGGTGGGTTTCAAGCATGTACATGATAAAGAACAAGTCCCAGCTAGTAGGCTATATGGCATGTGAGGCGGATCATTTATAGCCTTTTCTCACAACAGCTGCAATAATTAAACGTATCATTTTGATGGCGGATTGTATGGTATGACAAATTAACGTTAGAGATTAGACTGTACAGAAATTGAAACCTACAGGTAATGCTAACACACTAAATACACGGTCACGCGGTGCTGATGTTGTTAACATTAACAATTTGAGAACAATAATAATAATTTGCTTGGTTTGATGTGATATGAGCTAAGAGATTGTTAGATTTGATTACCATTGGTAGCGTGATTTATTGTAATGTTTTGTTTTTTGTTTTTTTCACTTGGTCAGAATAAAAGTGGTAGATTTGTTACTTGTTGAAATGACATTGTCCGGTAAAAATTCTTATTTTGGTCATACTTCCAAGACTACAATCTGTCTTTCCGAAGTACGTTATCCACCGGCGCGGTGACTGACAGCCTCACATTCTCCTCAAAACATTAGATTCATCCGCGCTGAGGAGCCGTGCCGATGCACAACCCACATAAAGATGATAATTCCACAAATAACTGAAATTGCAGGGTTCGAACAGAGATGGCGACAAAGAGGCAAAACTTACGGACTCCAGCTTTAAACAAAGAAATAAATCTGCAGCCAATATCGGAATCGGCTAATTTGCTTGTAAAAAATTTAAATCAGCCATTAAAAATCATAATCAGGGTATCCCCCCCCCCCAAAAAAAAAAAAAAAAAAATTATTAAAACATGTAATATTAATTAAATGTAATAATTTGTAGTTTGTATGGTTAATATTAATGTAGGCTAATTGTCAGCGCACTAAAGTTTAAAAAAGGTAATTCGGCCCGCACATGGTTACATTTTTTTCCCATCCAGCCCTCAACCTAAAATGAGTTTGACACCGCTGCAAACCGTTGCTTACGGCCAGCTTTCCTAGGTGTTTAGATTGACATAAACATAAATGCATTGTGAAGTTTGCGCAAGAAGTAACGTGGAAGCACAGAGGACTGCCTCTTCAAAACGCACTTATGTCACGTGTCACAATGTCCCTCTAATGATCTTTTGTATAACAATAGACTGGAAGCAATGACTTAGTTTAAAAAGTTAAAAATATTAGTATTTTTCTTACACACACATATTTTCTGTCATGATCGCTGTGGTTTTTTAAATGTCAACCGAGCGGCAGCCATTCAGCGGCATTATATGGACTCACAGAGATGGATGATTTTCCTAAAAAAAAAACTTGTGTTTATCTGAAGAAAGAAAGTTAAATGCGTCGGGGATGGCATGAGCGTGAGTACATTTTCTTTAAACTTTTCATCCAAGAATGCTAACATTATTTGAGATTTAAAAAGAAATGGGTGACTGGATTTCATGATATCTGACCATGGCAGATATTTTAGCTGTTAAACTCATTTTTCCAACCTAACCTTCCAATGGCTTTTTTCTAACTAATAAGTCCACTGGCCTTTCTAACACCTTTCTTAATGACTGGTAGCTTTCCTACACTAGCTTTATGGGTGGCCGGTGATGCAGCTCAAGCAACATCCTTATTAGTACAATAAGGTTAATTAGTGTGCGATGCCATTGAGCAAATTCCATTTTCTGTTGTAACCTTGGAGGATTTTTCATGCAGTTCACAAAATGGACGTGTCACGCTGATGGCTGAATACCGCAGCTGAATTAGTCAGTGCAAAGGTATAATCATAAATCTGATTCGAAATTACTAGAGATGTTCGTAATAAAAAAGTTCTGTCTGTCAGGAAAATTGTGTGATCGTTAGTGGACGTCTTTTCAATTTTCTATTTTTGTTCTGCAGACAGGCGTGAAAAAAAGACTTCTTTACATGCAATTTGGACACACTATTTTTTTCATCATTTCCAGATAAACAGTCGGCACGATACAAAAATATGACTGTTTGGTTTGAATAAACTAGAAGCCTTATTTGCACCTGAAATTATTTTTTGCAGTGTAGATTTTTGTATCCGGCTGAATAAAGGCAGATGCAGCGATCAGGCTGTGTAATGCTTGAAGAAGCATAAACGCAATTGAGGTTTTATCTATTTAAATACAGATATCACTCTGGGAAGCAGACAGATTTGTATGAATATGGCAGCTTCATTATACCTGACAGTTCAGGCAGGTTTGCAGTGAATAATCTGCACCTTTATCATTTTCATATTATATCTTTTAACTTCAAAACAAATGTTTAAAATGGCATACAATATATTCTTTATGTTTGAATTTAACAGTTTGACTGTAAAGTGTTACAGCTAGTCATTTAGAAATAAGATCACAATCCTTTAACGATTAATCATGCAGCTCTAGTGTCCTTTTTGTTAGTATAAAACTAAGTTTATTTATTGGGGTTATTTAGTCTAATTTATATCTCAGTGCTGTAAATTCTCCTTCTTGTTTTCCTCAAATACCTCTTATTGTGCATACCCACCATGAATACGTGGATTTGTTTTTCCTGCATCACCGCAGCGTGTCCAGAGCTCATCATCACAACAGAGACCGGCCTTCTTGAGTCTGAACGCACCAACAACAGACGTACAACACAAACAGTCTATTCCACAGAGGCCTAAACCTGCTGTCTCCTTATTGTCCTTGATCATCTGTATCCTCAATAGCGATGGACAGATTCCCTCACCATCCAGCCTGTTGCTGAGTAGCGGATTTGGCGTGATTGGTGCTTCCCAGCTGTATTTTCTGGAGCCAAATGCAGCATATTACAGATATGAGCTCAAGTGTCCATTATCTCTAATTAGATGGACCGTACGGGGCAGATACAGACAGCCACTTTGGAAATTATGGTGTTGACCCCGACGCAGAATGACATTAGGAGGTCATATTCTCTTGAACTACTTCATAAGGTGAGTGGGATGTTTGTTAAAATGGCTTACAAACAGAAGTGAACTGTTTATGTAAACCACTGAACCCTTTCCCCCTTTGTTTAGCTTGCTTGCATTAAGGTTATTTGCATCTAAAAGTTAAATTATTTTCAGATATATATAACTTTTATGTTACAGCTGGGCAGTTGTTTCGAATACAGACCTCTTGCTCTCTTTTGCAAGCTGATGTCACGATGGATAAAGGTCTCAGTGTTGCTTGGCAATAGTTTTCGTCCTTCCAGATGGATGCACCCTTGTTCATGCTCCACAGTGGCCACCAAAAAAAAAAAACAAATGGACATGGACACACTTAAAAATGTATGAATGTAATTTGCAGTGGGTAATGAAATATCAAAGCAGGTAGCATCTGCATAATAATTTGATCACATTTCATCATAATAACTATGGACGTGATCCACTATGTTTGGTATTTATTCTGAATGTTATATCTCATATGAAATCTAACAAACTTGTTTTTGTGATAGCTTTTTATTTTCATGATTTATCACCACTTTTTTTCTTTTGTTAAATCAACTTAATTAATGTAGTTCAGATAACATAATATTTTGAGTTTCTGTTGATTAAGTCAATCGCCTTCATTGTATTTACTCAATTTTTTTAGTTTAAATTAACTCAATTTTAAGGCAAGCAGGTAACTTACTTTTTATTTTATTTATTTATTTATTATCTAATGCAATGGAATTTTTGCATTTTTTTCAGTGTGATTTCTGGCAAAAAAAATATAGTGTTTAAATATTATTTGAGAACCACATTATGAGGGGGAAATCAGTTATACATAATATACAAAAATAAATCTAAAGTATGCAAGCATGTGCGTATAAGCCATATATATATATATATATATATATATAATGTGTGTTTGTGTGTGTGTGTGTGTGTGTATATATATATATATATAATTAAATATACAGTATACAGACTATAATTAGCCTACAAGTAGCCTATAATTAATGGTGTATGCAATCTAATATTAATTAATGTATTTAAAAGAAGCACCACAGAATAAATGCTAAGGACCTTTAAACCTTACATTTACACCTCTAAGACACAATGAATCACGTGTAGCCCTATAAATGCAATTACCTCATTTTAATATTTTATGCCGTCATTTCAAAGACGCGCTCAAGAATACTTAGCCTCACTGTTAACGGGCAAATGCTCTGAACGGGCGACGCATGTCTCCTTTTCCCACCAGAAGAGGGCAATCCGATGCATAGCACTTGCAAAAGAAGGTTAAGCAATGACTGCACCAGTGCTGAGTGCAATCACACTCACACACTCCTCTTAAAAACCTTCTTCTGTTTTTGACAGATGTTCGGATAAAGAATAGCGCCCTGAATGTGGCTTATACAGCACCATCTCTGAGCTCCCGTAAGATCAGCAGATATCAGGAATACATCACTCATCCTGCGCACAGCTTTCCATTTTTTTTTTTCTTTTTTTTTTTTTTTACAGGACATAAGAAAGATGTTTGCATCCCTCGCTTGGCTTTCTTCCTAGCTGCGCACCTTGCCGAACATCCAATGGTGCGCTTTTGCGCAAATCTCTCCAAACTTTCCAACCAAGTGGAGGATATTTTAATGTGAAGGATATAGCTGAAACGCACACATACGCGCTGGAAATGTTCTTTTCGGACGTTCTCATATAAGTAAACCTCAATGTTTGTCTCTTACGCTGGGAAGAGCTCCGTTGTTCACTTGGACATGTTGCGCAGCGGCGCAACTGCGGAATTGAAATAACGCTGCTGTCGCTGGAGTTTCCGAACCTCGCCAACATCTCGGGCACCGCAGCTTTGGGCAGGTGCTCCTTTCTGAGTGTGTTTGAAGACGGTGCCATGCGGAGTCTGGAATCGCACATCGAAGGGCTGTAATATCTGCTGAAAACGCGACATTTACGCAGAGATGGGTATGTTTCCGTTGATTTGCATGACTCTGAATAAATCCATACATTTAGTAAGGTTGTTTTTTTGTGATCTGTTGGCTTTTTGGATACAGTTGGCAGTCCTGTGACGATATGAGGTGGATAAAAATAAAAACCTGAGACGCAAACCTTAAGATCGTTTCTTAAAATAGCTTTGCTGTGGGTTTTATAAGTGCGTTGCATGTGTTTAAGGCAAACGAATGAAGCATCTTTGAGTATGTCCTTGATAGCACGCAACTTTCATCATGCACACCTGTGCAGACATCATACTGAACGGCATTTATTGCAACATATTACATTTTGCGCGGGTGTTGTGGTGGTATACGATCAACAGGCTGTCTCTCTATCTGCCCTGATTGGATTCTCTAATGCTCATAGATAGATTCTCATAGATAACTCACATCTGTTGGAGAGAATCTGTGCTGTCTCATATGTGTCCTTGTGTATCAAACTGAGTAAATGCAGATATCATTTTAGGAATATAGCACTCAATAATTCACTATATAGGACCAAATAACTACATTCATTTTATAAAGGGCAGGTAAAATCTACAGTTATGCACAGAGAATGCTGTGTCAGTTCCTGCATCTTTTAAATCCTACAGACTTTGATTGATGCTTCAGAGCAAAAACTGCTGTCATAGTGGAAACCTGTGATTTACTGTTTGATTTTATGCAGTCATTCATGTTGCTTGGAGCGCAGAGGTTTTATTGTAGTCTCTTAACTGTTGCTTGTTTTGTAAACCCCCCCCCCCCCCCCCCCTTTTTTTTTTTTTTTGTTGAAATTTGAGGAAAGAAGGAATATCATCCCATTAGACGCCTTAAATCATTCTGTAATTATTGAGAGCACAGATGGTTGTCCCCATCATAAATAATCATAATCAGATCATAAATAATACCCCGCCCCCTTCCTTTTCCAGTCATTGCCCTGTATACTGTATGGAAGAGTCATTCATTCAAGTATGACTTAATGAAATGATACTAAAAGCAAACAAGGAAGTGTGTAAGAGTGAATAGATTGGACAAATGTGATGCTTGTATTCAGGATATGAGTATTGTCATCATAATGGCTTGATGTCGTAGCGTCTTTATGGCTGTTTACTGAGCAGATGATGTAGGTTGATGTTCACTCCTGCGCCTCACAGGTGTGCTGTTCGCTCAACTCGGTCAGCTCAGCCTCAGTCTGGTGACATTTCTTATACTGACTAGATTGATAATAAAACACATTCAGCAGAAATGTTTGGGTGAGCCTCACAATGAATGATGAATCCATATTTCATTTTGAGAATGGCACAGCATGTTTTCGCCTCTTTCACTCTACCCCTGAATGCAGGGCTCAGGACACCCCAAACATGGGTCTTAAAGCAACATACTCCCAGACCATTACAATCTGTCACCCTGAAAAGACAAACGCTAAGAAGAGAGATATGTTGCATAAAGAAAATGAAGCATATTTTTAAGGCTATAAAAAAATTGACTGCATCATAACAATTAAGCACCCCCACCCAATTCTCATTACTTTAATATGTAAAGAAAATAAACAAATAAAGATTCTCATTACTGCAATACAGTAATGAAAGTCATCCTTTGTGGACAATGTTTTTTAAAATAATAATAATAATAAAAAAATCAAATGAATCCAACAATTATAACTGCAAATGTACATGTCTAAAAATATACTTTTTGTTACAGTAATGCATTATTTTTGTAATACAGCAAGCTACTGGTGGTGCTTAAAGGGGTAGTTCACGCAAAAAATGAAAATGTGCTGTTAATTTACTCACCCTCAAGCCATCCGAGATTTAGGTGACTTGTTTTTTTGTTTTGTTTTTCCTTCAGTAGAACAGTAAAGAAGATTTTTAGTTGAAACCGTTGGTCCTTTGTGATTCATATAATGGAAGTCATTGGGTGACGTCACTTTGAGATTCAAAAAAACATATGCAGACAAAACAAAATGATACATTGAGGTCTTAAGAAGTGAAACGATCAGTCTGTGCAAGAAACCGAACATTATTTACAATATTTTTACCTGTAATCCACAGCCTCTGCAAACTATTAAATTTAGTTCATTTCATCTGTAAAGCAGTTCTGCAGAAAACAGTGATGTCGTCCAGGGCTGTGTTTGTTCCCCAAAAGCATCATAAGCCTAAATTGATCGTATAGAGACCATTTGTGATAATTGTTCTACGATCAACTTAGGCTTACAATGCTTTTGGGAAACGCAGCCCAGCTCAGTTCTCATCCATTTCTTATAATACTGAGGAAAGTTTAAATGAAAAAAGTATGCAATGAAAACAATAATGTATTATTTCATTTAATTATTTATTATTCATTTATTTATTTTGAGAAAGCCAACATATTAAATGCTATTTAAACTTAAAATTATTATTATATTTATTCTGAGACTAAATCTTCTGACTGCATCTCCTTCTAGAGTTTTAAAGCATTAAGCTACAAACTCGCCATAGACCTCGGGCCTGTTCTAAAGTTTGTTGCTATATCTTTTCTAACTGATCAGAACTACATTTTTCATATAAATAATAATCAAAATCCATACATTTCCCATAGACCCAGAGCAAAAATGACAGTACTGTCCAGTAGAGCTAGAAATCCTCTTTTATTTCATATTCAATTCATTGAAAATGACAAATAAATGTATATTCCGTAAGCGCTCCACAAGTTCTATTTTTTTTATACCATTATTGACCGTCTGAATGCATGTTTCACAGTTCATTGTGCAGATAAGATAATCGCTGTTCTGAGCTACTGCGCTGATTCACATTAGCTCTGTAGCACACATACAGACAGCTTGACCTCAAGAGCAGATCGCAGGCACACGGAAAGATGCGAGCCCAGAAGCCAGATCGCTTTCTCTTCCGTCCTCACGAAAGTTTGTCATTTGTTTTATTTTCATTCAAATTCATTTATTTATTGTGGTGGGACAGCCCCAAAACACCAAACAGCTTTGGCACTTTTAAGGCTGCCCATTCAAGCTTTCTCAAGCCAACATCAAAGTTTGTAGTTTTTTTTTAAATAAAGAATAATTATAATAGTGTGATATTCATCTGTTAAATCTATGCAAATGTGTTTTGTTTTTATGGTAGTATCTGCACTGTGAATGCAGTGTGTGCAAGGGAAATGAATGCCATAATATTTACCAGAATTTCAGTACCATGTTATGTTGCAGTATCTGTCACTCTGTTATGATACCATTGTCCCACGCTGGCACGCTTAAACAAGCTGTAAAGAAATTTTATAATAGCCCAGCATGAAGAACAACTACTTACTGTCATATTCCTGTTAAGTACCTCAGTGCGATATTAGAGCGCTACATAAAGGACCCGAAGCTAATTCCTCAATCCCCATCCTCTCATTCTCGCTATACCTATCTCACGTTACCACAGCCCACTGAAAGACATCTGGACACATCAAGTGTCCCTTATTAAATGCCTAAGAGCTTTCCCAGGTAATAGAGTGGAGAGGGTGTCAAAACAGATAACTGAGGAGAGAGAGACGGAAACATGTCAGCAAATGAAAAAATGGATGCGGGAAGTAGCCGTATCTGTTTCTTGGTTTTGATTGCCTAAAATGTGAAGATAGTTTCTCGGTTATGACCTGTGCTGTCAGGGGAAATTAAAAATGTGGGTAATGGAAATATCATTAAGTTTGATATGAGGAATAATAGTAAAAAAAAAACTTTAGATGTGAAATCTCTTTTGTCACTGTTGCGTGTGGGCTCCTATTTGAATGTGATGGGATTAATTCAGAGCTGTTCAGTTTTGTGTCAGATTATCTTTGTGTGAGATTAGCACTGCTGTTTTGGGATTATGCTTTTCCTGCTCACACAGAAACAAATCACAGATGGGATTAGCGCTGAAAAGTTGGCCACCGTTACAGTGATATTTTCTGCAGGGCTCTGGTGATGCTGTATGTACTTTAGGCTATGCTTGTAGTTTATTGTATGCAATGTAGAAATTGCATGAGAAAGTACTCATACTCAAGACATAAAGATCAAATGTGTCTACCAACAGGAAAATTGTGTTGCTCAGATATTGCTCTTTCATAGCTCAGGATTCCTCAGTTACGGTATGTTATATAGATAATGCTATATGAGAAAGGAAAATCAAAATAAGATCACTTTTTTATCTCACTTATTTCTCTTAGACAGCAATGACATGAGTTGGAAAGCAAATGTAGATTATTGATGACGTCTAATGATGATCTCAGATGTTTCTCCTGAGATGAAGACGTCTCATCTGTTTCCTTTCAAATGAGATCTCAATGAAAGTCTACCTTCAGAACCAAATTGTCTGAGCTGTGACAAATTTTATAGCTTTTTTTTTTTTTTTCTTCTTCAGTGGTTTCTCTTAAAATTGTTTAGGATAAATACAAATAGACACAAATGAGTTAACAGTTGTCATACAGTAAGAATATTGAGCTATAAAATGAATGTGAATAGCAGCTCAGATCATTTGACATTGGGAGATTTGATGAGAAATGCTTGAGATTGACTTTTGATTCATTGTAAACCCAAATAAGTTGGCAAAACTAAAAAAAAAAAAAAAAAAATGAAAGAACAAAAAAAAAAAATCAGTTAAGAAATTCAAAGTTTAAGTAACTTCATTTTATACTCATACATTTTACTTGATATGTTTAAGTAAGCTAATTCATATACTTAAAATGATCACGTAATCTCAACTTAAATATTTTTAGTAGTGGAAACTTGGCTAGCTTTAACTAGCTAATTTAGTAAATGCTAACTTGCTAATTGGTAAAACAAAGCTTTGATAACATTAGCATTTATAACATACATTCATTTTTCATTTGTAGTCTTTTAAAAAGGCATCTGAAATAATAAACTAAGTACAATGTAGTTTTGTAGTTTTTCAATGCTGAAATATCTGAAATGTTCCAATACTCATTTTCCTCAGAATAGATAAACAATACCAGCTGCTCTTTCTCTCTCTCTCATCTCTTTGACAGCGAGTCGACACACAAACCCACCTCCCTTCACTCACTCGTTTCATTTGCTCCAGATGGATATTGTTGGTGTCACAGGGCTTGAATTTTGGCGTGGGATTGCTCATATTGTGCATAATTTCCTGCAGATTTTGTACTTGCACCCAAAAGTGCGTGCAAATTAAGCCACCTCAGGATAAAATTTAGTTATTTTTCACTGCTTATTGCTCTTAAACAGTCAAATACACACAAAATAATGTCAAAATGCCGGTCTTCGCGAGTATTCACATAAACACAGTTATGTTTTGAGGAAATGCATGTGTAACAGTTTAATGGATCTGTGTGTCAGGTCTTAAAGAGACAGCAGCCTAATACACCTGCTGCCAAATTGAGATAATATTAAAGATATCTTAAATGGTGGTTTTTCCCCATGGTATTGATATCAAAATTGTGACCAGTGAAAATGCTTGTAACTTCAAGTTAACATCAAGCCCTGCTTGTCACCATGATGGTAGCCCAAAAAAACCCCCCAACATAACAGAAACTCTTCTAAATTAGCATACCAAAACATTAAACACTACTAAATCTCCCACTTAACATTAATCTTTACATTAATTTAGCATTTACTCTCCCTTTTGGGTGTCATGGCAAAGCATGCTGGGCAATTAACATCCCAGCCCAGTTTCAGTTAAATTTAAGTTTGTCTAAATTAAAAGAAATAAGTTCTACCAGAAAGACCCGGGAGGCAAGAAAACGTAACAATGTAATTTATTAACAACCAGTAAGCTACAAAATGAGATAAAGTTCTTTGGCATAGGCCCTGTCCGTAGCACACATCCTAAGGGTTGTAGGCTCTGCATATCCTGCCTGGATTAAGGCAGGGGCGTAGCCGACCCCCTGGGAGGTATGGACAGGGACCATCCTGGTGGTGGTGGGGAGGATGGAGGTGGAGGTTGGCGTCAGCATTTGCAAACTCATGTATGTGTAAGTACCGATGCTTTATACCCCAAGTGTTAGATAATGATTGGTTAGATCTAAACTGATGAATGACGTAACATTAGAGTCTTCCCGGCAGAATTTACGCTGGAGCTTTCATTTCATAAAACTCAAAACAGTGAAACAATTCAGATTACTTAAAATGTGTCAGTTTTGTGAACTCAAAAGAAAGTTCTAAATACTCATAAAAGTTAATTTGATTGAACTAATTAGTTTAATGTAAGTTTACCCTACTCAAACCAATTATTTATTTTGATTATTATTTTATAAATGTGAGATTACTGAGATTCTTTTTCTCAGGATAAAAGAAGCCGGAGACACTTTGTACACCATTTCATCTGTTTGCTGTGTAGGAAAAACAATTTATATGATATTAAAGGGAACTAATTTAGTTTTTTCTTTCCCATGGGTATCTAGCATCCAGTTGGTGGGATTGCTTTTACAACAGAAAAGGCTTTGCAGAAACTGCGGTTTTGAGACTTGGATGTGGACACGTTTTAATGTTGGTGGCATGATGAATGAGTTTTAAGATCAAGGGCTGGTTTACACGCACTATTTGACTGCATCTTGGCTGCCGTTCCTTTATCGTGATGAATTGGATGCAGGAAGGTGGGAGAGGCCAAGATGCACTTATGCTATCATGCATATATGCAGCAAAAGACAAATTAAATGGAGGTTTTCAGGTTTGGTCTTTTTGTACGTAAAGCGTGACTCATGAGGGTGACTCCAGCCGTTACGCTGTGAGAGTTAATTAAAACTTTGAGAATTTGCATGCAGACCCTATTGGGTTGTACAGTTGCTCTTTGTGTCCTTGCGTACCTTTGCATAACTTCATGTGATCTTGCCCAAGGTGTTTTGTGTAGCTGGTAATATTGCAGAGACTAAATTGATTTACCCGTCTCTCTTTTTCTAATTAGGCTGTTCTTGCCCTCCCAAGCGACGTGGACAATTTTAAGGGCTAGAATGCTTTACAATAGTCTAAATAGTGTTCTAGGTGGTCTGTTGGACTTTTGTCACATGTGAAAACAAACCTAGAACACCCTAGCAACATACTAAAAACATTCAGAACACCTTAGCGACCGCATAAAAATGCCCTGGCAACCACCTACAGCACACTGGTATTTTGGTGGTGAGTTTTTCAAAGACAAGACAACCTCAGTTTCTTTAGAAAATGTACATATCGAGTTATTTGTGCTAGGGCTCTTTTTTTTTTAGATTTTTTTTTGGGGGGGGGGGATTTTTAGGACGGTAAGCAAAGTTGGAGAGAGGATGGGATCAGGAAAGGTCCGTGAGCCGGGACTCGAATTCGGGTTTCCCAAAGTGCAACGGCACTATATGTATACATATAGGACTATATATATACTAGGGCTCATTTTTAATTTTTCTAGTTATTGTTCTAGTTTATTTTTATTTTTCATATGAGCAAATATCCTTCATTGCCTCACAATGTGAAATAGAGGTAAAGCTATGTTTCTATGAAGCTCAAAGTAGGCTATACCGTACTGTGTTTAGCACTATATTTTCATTTATTGTACAAGCAGCCGTAACATGGACTTTTACTAGGAAAACTTTTACTCTTGAGTAAACTCACTGGGAAATAGGCTTTCCCAGTTATATAACCATAAACCTCGGCTACTTTGCGCTATAACACATTTACTTCAGACTCTTCACAAGAAGATTAGGGACTGTGTTTTTCTCTCATTATTTCAAATGAATTCAAAGGCAATTTGCAATGCCACACAGAACTGATTGTTCTGTAGATAACAGGTTGTTCAGTCGGCCTACGCTCTGTCTTCAAGACTATTAGATTAGCCTTTTTCATTCAATTGACCTAAACAAAATGTTTCGATTAGATGTGGATCTGGAGGCTGGTAAACAGTGGCTGGATGGTTCAAATGCATTGCTGCTCACCATTGTACATTTATACAATTACTTTTATATTTACTCAATAGTTGTAATATGATTAAAGGTTCAGATGGTACAGCTTTGAGCTGGCTACTCAAGATAAACCAATAATTTCCTGTTTTTGCTCCAAGAACAGCAGAAAAAGGGCTGTTATCAACTTTGGCACACCCTTAGCTTGAAAAAAATGTAATTTCTGCCTAAATTGAGAATCTGATGAAGCATAAAGAGACACTGAGCCAGCCAACAAGGGAATGGAAATTTTCACTGTCCTTTATTGATCGACAAAGAGGTTTTCATTTATTTAAAATTTTACGTCTTACATCTTTTTTTCTTTTTCTTAAAATAGCAGTTTTGTCACTCTTATTTGCAGTATGAAACCCATATTTCTTCTAGGCCTAGGGAATACAAAAGGAGAAATACTTTGCTGGTCGCTGTTTTTCATGCAATTACAGTGAATGGGGACTGAAGCTTTCAAGCATCAAAAAGAACACAAAAGCACTATAAATGTATTACAAAAGTAGTCTGACTTATTCACTATATTCCAAGTCCTCTGAAGTCATATGATAGCTTTGTGTGATGAAAGGACCTAGATTTACATCATTATTCACTAATTATCTTTTTCTCCAGTGAGCTGTTAACCTCTGCGACCGGCTCATTGAGTCAGTTATTTGAGTTTGAGAACCACATCGGTCCAATTTGTGAACAAATCATTTGAATCGCAAATTATTTATACCATTCATTTTGGAACTGGATTAACCGATTTATTTGACTCAAAAGAATGATTCGCTCATGAATCATGACATCACTACTTCTCTCATTAACACACCAAAGCAGTCAGGATTTTTTAGTGAGGACTTTAAGTTTCAGTTTGTTTCCCACACAAAGCTATTGTACAAGTCATTTGAACAAAAGTCACTTTAATGGTGTTTTGTAATTTGTATGGCTACAGTTCTCATTTTATATATTCAAATTTAATATAAAGTCAAAATGTTTTGGAACTGCATGGGTGAACTATTTACCCAACTGAAGTACTTTTAAGATTTTGGTACAGCACGATAAAGCAGAACTGATCAATAGCAATATATTTTTGTTTGTATCATTTTTTTAATTTTTTTTTTTATTTAGAGAACAAAACAATCACAAGGACATGCAGGCATCACTCAGTTCTCTCTCTCTCTCTCTCTCTCTTCTGTATTGTTGTGATACTTGTATCTCTATTTTTCATCTTTAGCTTACCTTACTTGACACAGTAGTCTTTTTATCAGAAGATTTTCCATGTCATTTTTATGTAGTATATATGTTGATTTCATACTGTGAAAAATGAACATAAAGAACAGTATTCTTTTAAAGCAACAGTCTGGTTTCCCTACCACAGAGACTGTTCATAGAGCCAATGTGTGATTATGGTTATTGAAGAAACCTTAAGGGGAATTTATTTAAATAAAGTTACTCTTGCTTATTGAGCTCTTTCGGTTGCTTCAAGGTAAGGGTGTATATTTGCTTTCATTTTTAATTAAAGTACATGAACTAAGCAAGGAAAATCAATTGACATTGGCATCTTTTAAGAATGCCAAATACAGTTCTAGAAGAACAATTTGCATAGCAATCACATTAATGTAACATGAAGAGAAGGTAAATAAAATTCTGACTTGAAGCAACACATGTAAGTTCATACTTTCCTCCTACATACAAAATTTTATTCAGTAAACATTACTATGTAATTTCATAACCTACTTAATGCAAACTGTGTAGCGGGACTAATTAAGTATTTACTAATCCTTGTAAGCAAGTTATCATCAGTTTTTGACTAAATGCAAAATGCCAGACTAGGATCAGAATTGACCGAATCATGGCTTATCCCTTCTTTCTCTTTGTGTTTAATGCAGGATCCCTGGTGAGATCCCGTTGGCTGATGATCCCCCTGCTTGTGCAGGCCTGGCTATTGGCTTCCCAAGGCAGAGTCCGAGAGAAACCATGTCCCCGAAGCTGCCGCTGTGATGGCAAAATAGTGTATTGTGAGTCAAATGCCTTCCGTGATGTGCCAAAGAATGTTTCCGTAGGATGCCAGGGCCTCTCTCTGCGGTACAACAGCTTGGTGAACCTCAGGGCTGGTCAGTTTGCCAGTCTTAGCCAGTTGGTCTGGCTGTACCTAGACCACAACTACATCAATGCAGTGGACAAACAAGCTTTTCAGGGTGTTCGAAGACTAAAGGAGTTGATCCTCAGCTCCAACAAGATCACACATTTGGAAAACAGCACGTTCCATTCAATCCCAAATTTACGCAATCTGGACCTCTCCTACAACAAACTTCAAGTCCTACAGCCGAATCAATTCCAAGGCTTGCGCAAACTTTTGAGTCTCCACATCAGATCGAATTCCCTAAAGACAGTTCCCATGCGAGTGTTTCAGGATTGTCGAAACCTAGAGTTCCTTGATTTGGGCTACAATCGACTGCGAAGTCTTACACGTAACGCATTTGCGGGACTTCTCAAACTGACTGAGTTACACTTGGAGCACAACCAATTCTCAAAGATCAATTTTTCTCATTTCCCAAGGCTGAACAACCTCCGTGCTTTGTATCTGCAGTGGAATCGGATAAAGTCAATAACCCAGGGAATTACATGGACATGGACATCTTTGCAAAAGCTGGATCTCTCTGGGAATGACCTGCAAGTGTTGGATTCAAGCATCTTCCAGTGTCTCCCTAACTTGCAGACTCTTAATCTGGATTCCAATAAGCTAAGCAATGTGTCTCAAGAGGCCATATCAGCTTGGATCTCTCTTACTACCATAAGTCTTGCGGGAAACATTTGGGAATGCAGCCCCAGCTTATGCCCCCTAGTAGCCTGGCTAAGAAACTTCAAGGGGAACAAGGAAACCACAATGATTTGTGCTGGACCAAAGGAGGTTCAAGGTGAGAAAGTCATTGAGGCTGTTGACACACATGGTATCTGTAAGACAACCCCCACCACTTACCTACTGATCTCCTCCACTGTAAGCTCCCCATCCAAACCTGGACGCTTCCCTCTGCCCACCATGTTCAGGGTGAATGAGAAAATAACTCGCAACAACCCTGTTGCACCTTCCCCGACAACTGCCTCCCCACTGATCCCTGAACAGGACTTTGAGCATGTTTCGTTCCACAAGATAATAGCCGGCAGCGTTGCCCTCTTCTTATCCGTGGCCATGATCTTGCTAGTGATCTACGTCTCCTGGAAGCGTTATCCTAGCAGCATGAAGCAACTGCAGCAGCATTCCATGGTGAGAAAACGCCGGAAAAAGGCACGGGAGACAGAGCGCACCCTCAGCTCCCCACTTCAGGAATTTTATTTGGACTACAAACCCACAAACTCTGAGACCATGGGCGTACTGGTCAATGGGACAGGACCCTGTACCTACACCATCTCCGGCTCCCGAGAATGTGAGGTATGATCCGTCGCCCTCCTAAAACCCATTACCACTGCGGGGAACAAGAGGTAAATGTCCAGTCGATGTGAGGCAAAAAAAAAATGTGTTGTCTCCCCCCTTTTCCGCTGCTAGCTGTTCCCCTATAATGGGTAGGAAACATGGGTCAGTGCATGGCAACTTGAGTCATATGTTTTCAGGCTTGTAATCAAAGTTTTGTTTACTTCTTTTACCTCAGGTATAGTAAGCTCTAACATCCTCGAGCCAAAAACACCTTGTTATATATCAAACAGCAGCACTGGTTTGGGGAATTTTTACTCTCTACTGGCTTAAAGCAAAACATTGAATGCTGCTTTTAAAATACACCACTGATTGGCTACAAAAAAATGTAGTTTCATATACTGGTTCAAGTCTCTGTGCATTGCTCCTTTCCTATCCTCTGTGTGTTTTTACATTATTATCAACATGCAACACCCCAGGCAAATTGCTGTTGTTTAAAGGAAAGAGACCGAAAAAAGACATTGATGAAATGTGAGAGCTAATATATTGGTCTAGTTCCTAGATAAATATTTGCCTCATTTTGGATTCAAGGTAGCAGTGACCAGATTAATGAAGGGTTGGAGAGATTTTCCTTAATCATGCACTTTGTCAGACAAATCACCATTTCAGGACGTAATTAAAGGTACACATCGCTGATCCTTGTACGTAATCCTCCACATGGCTACTCGTGGCTGCTAGACATGTGTCTCGTAACTGCATCCCATAATTTGTGCAGTGTCATAGGTTCTCCTCATGAAATGTGATAAGGCACATGTACAGACATGCAGGAGCTTGAGAAAATAAATGTAAAGCCTTTTGCTGTGAAATAGGTCAGAGGAGACAAAGTACACATACAATATATATTACATTTCTATTCTAGCCATAATACAGCAAAAGCAAAGGCAATCTTCATGGTAGAAATAAATTCACTGTCTACAGGTCTAATTATGCATGGCTTTCAGCAAAGGTCATTTTGAGTGTCGTCTCCATCACATTGCCAGAAATGTTAGAACAAGGGTGAGATCCGCTGGGTGTCGAACTTATGGGACAGACATCATTTCGTCTTGGCTTGTTGATTCAGTGGATTGTAGGTAAATTCACATGGCAGTTAAATTCCCATTGTAAGTAATGAGCAAGCCCAAGGGATGCATTTCAACAGCTCTAAAATATGATAAAGCTGGTTTCCTTTCAGTTTTGCACAGGAAGTAATAACAAGGACTATGTCTCATGAAACCAGGTCAGATGAGATAATTGTCGACGTGAATTAATGAAATTCACAAATGGATGGAATTTACAAGTGTTTGACTAAGAGGATTAGCGATTTGTTTAGAAGTGCTATGGTGATTGTCTTTGCTTTTGCACCAGTAAAAGGTAATATTTCATTTTAGTGGTTTATTCTGAAATGTAAACGAGGCGCTGTGCTTTTCCACTTGTGTATTGTTGCTGTGTTGATCCATTTGCTTTATGGTCTTTTTGTTGTTAGCGTCCATCGTGTCCTTTGCCCCCTTTGTTGCTCCTGTTGATGTGTTTTTCTGCCTTTTGACAATTGTGAAGATGTTTCTTTGTCCATAAATGAAAACTGTAGAACTGAGCCCTGCATTTTAACAAGTAACCCTTACCACTAATGAGTAACACAGTGATATTGGGTGATTTTGTGTGCATGACCTTTTGTGAAGCATGTGTTTTCCCTATTGCTATGGACCCAAAAGGGAAAGCATATAATTTAACGTACAGTATTATGTATTCTACATAATGCTAGGATACAGATAATTACAGTTTTCAGTGACTATCAATGATTTTAATGCACAGCATTGGAAGAGCATACCAGAATCATAGATGCAAGAAGAGTTTAAGTACCGAGGCTTTTTTTGTGGTGCGTAGCATGCTAAACACAGCAGAAAACTTAGCAATGCACTATTAATCTATTTTTATCTTTTGCAATATAGGCTTTTATGAAGCCCCAAAGTGAATTGCTCACCCATTGTTTGAAATAAGTTGTCCTATATGCAGTGATAGATGCGCAAACATTTCTGACTGAATCCTAATGACTTTAGTACTTAGCTACAGTTTGAGGTACATTAATATTGGGATGCAAATTTGTTCCTTCTTTAATCTGGAATATTTGGTTACATCCTTGTTCTCTGGGAATATATCTTCAACTACAAGGTTTTATAGTCTGTCTAACTCTCCATCTCTCTCTTTAATCATGCGCTTGCTTCTTGAGTTAGATGAGTCCCTGGCAGCTTTTTGTTGACAAGGCAGAACCACAGGAAGTCCAGGCAGTTGGCCATTACTGAAGCCCCTTGTTGTGAGCAGTCAGCCTGCCCATATTTACAGCAAGAAGGACGGTGATTCTATCTCGGAAAATTGGAAGTGTCAAAGAGAGAGATCGGAGACATAAAGCTACGGCTGTCAGAAAGCCATTTTTATCGAACAGTGATAACCTGTGACCTCCTGTGACCGTGGTCAGTGGCATTGCTCACACGCACAGATACACAGAAGAGAAGAGGTGTAGAATAAGACTGAGTTTGAACATTGCGCTGACAATGTTGTGTGATTGACGACTGGAGTCTCTTCTACACTCACAGCGATAGATCTGTTTGAATGGACAGAGAATAACAGACGGAGGACGAAGGCTCTTGTTTCATTTTGAAACAAATGCTTTGCACAGTCAGTATTTGGAAATATGATTTATGTCTTTTGTAAATGTATGGTTTATATTTCAGTTGTAGTTTAGCACAAATGAGGAGCTTGACAGCCCCTGGTCACTATACGCAATAAAAGCAACCTACATTCTGCCTGATATCTCCTTTTATGTTTAACGGAAGAAGACAAGAAAGTCATGATACGACATGAGAGTGTGTAAATGATTTTTTTTTTTTTTTCAGGGGCAATTTTCTTTGCAGAAATGCTGCGAATCTCTTTGACATTTCTGGTAATGATGTAAGTTTCATATGTGACTAACTAGGAGCAGCTCACTTCAAGTCTACTATGATAATTATTTGGCCAGATCAAAAAATATGAGGATGAAAAAAGGAATAGTTTGATTTTACAACTTCCTATATGTCATTGCAGATGTATTAATGAGCGATTCATTATATACAATGCCGCTGTGAATTCCCTGCCTAATCATTGTGACCATGTTTTGGCGTTTCTCCAGAAGCAGAGATACTGTAAAAAGCCAGTGGGCTTTGGCAGCATTGTTTCAGCGTATTAAAATGAACAACAGCTTCCCTGAAACTACAAATGTCCTCTTTAGCAGAACAGGGCCCTCCCAGAGCTCTCTGTTGGGTCAGCTCCTTTTGCTCCAAATGGCGAAGCCTTCGTCCTTGAGTTCTGGACTGCTTCCCGGTGTTTTCTGGCCCAAGCAGTGGTGCTTCACCTTTTTCCACAGCAACTGTCCCGGGCAACCCGACCTTACTCTATGGGCTGCGTTGCTTTTTTACACAAACAGCGCTGGGACTTAGACATTTGTGGGTGTGTTTGTGTCAGTGTGGTTGTGCATATGTTTTTCAAGGACTTTTGCTAGGAATATTTAGTCTGAATGTGACTCTAGAGTGATAATATCTCTGTTCCAAGAACCACCTAGTGAGCTTCTTACTTTTAGGGCAACATAGGCATGTTCCTGACAAGAAGGATAGTCTATATCAGGGGTCTCCAACCAAACTCCCGCAGAGTTTAACTTCACCCCCAGTTAAACACACCAGCTAATCAAGGTCTAATTATGCATAGTAGAAACTTCCAGGCAGGTGTGTTGAGGCAAGTTGAAGCTTAACTCTGCAGGACAGTGACCCTCCAGGACTGAGTTTGGAGACCCCTGGTCTATATTATAATCTATTGTTTAAATGGTTCTTATTATTTTCAATGCTGCTTAATATTTTTGTGAAAACAGTAATACTTTTGTTTTCAGGATTCGCTGATGAATAGAAAGTTTAAAAGAATGGCATTTATTTGAGATATAAATCTTGAAAACAATAATTGATAATACTAAACTCTAAAAAATGCTGGGTTAAAAACAACCCAGGTTGGGTTAAAAATGGACAAACCCAGCGATTGGGTTGTTTTAACCCAGTGGTTGGGTCAAATGTTTGCCCAACCTGCTGGGTAGTTTTATTTAACTCAACTATTGTTTAAAAATTACTGTATTGTTTGCTTAAAAATGAACCCAAAATATGTTGGAAATTAACATTTATTAATTTGTTCAATAAATTAACATTTAGGTTTAATGAATGATAAATAAACATTTGCTTATTTTCACCTTTTGATTATTATTGTTGCCTGTATAATTATGTGTCTGATTTTTCCAACCTAAAGCCAGCCATATAGTAATTTTTAAACAATAGTTGGGTTAAATAAAACTATCCAGCAGGTTGGGCAAACATTTAACCCAACTGCTGGGTTAAAACAACCCAAACCCATTTTTTAACCCATTCTCAACTTGGGTTGTTTTTAACCCAGCTTTTTTCTAGAGTGAACCATTATTAATATTTGAGTAATGTCATCTAAAAATCTGTTGTATTTATGTGTGCTTTGCTTGGAGTATTGTGTTGTTAGATTAGCGACATGCTAATTCCAAACTCTATTGAAATGAATAGTTAGATGAGTGACCTGTACATTTCATGTCTTCAGTTTCACTGTAGTACAATATACTATGTTTCAAATCAGACATTTATCAGGTTCCAGTTAAGTTAGACATCTGCCTGAGTAGGCAGCGGACAGCAGGACAGCTCACTAGGTTTTGGAGCAGAGCTGGTGTGTATTTATAATAAAAGTGATATTCTCAGGGAAGACATGGCATATGAATGCATAAAGAGTATGTTCGCTCATTTGGCATCTGGGATGCTGTGCTAAATGAACATATGTCTGCTACAAACAGTCCTTTATGAACAAGAAGTGAATGATAATGCTGCAGCAGAAAAGTTAGAAGGAAGCATCTAAACAGATGTCTTAAATTTCACAAACTTTAAATGTACAAAACTAGGCCGCAAGGTAACAAAATATAACCTGGAGGCAATACAGCTTTAGTTGTTATAGTGTCTTGTTTAATGAAACTTGCCAGTGAAGGATGCTAAAGGCTTTCCTGTGGATTGGAAAAACAAATTGCCATGGGATAATTTAGGACTTAGCTACTGACCTTGATTGTAAAAGTAATGCAGGGTACATGCAGCCATAATGTGTCCTCAGGCTGAATGTGTCTTCATTGATGTTACTGCTAGTCAAGTAGGTGTAATCTTTATTTTATCTACCAGGATTTGACTGGATTGTGAAAAGTAGGTTGTGATATTATATGTTCATGTTATTCTCTTCCCGTGTGGCCTTGGTTACATCGAGGCATTCTAATACAACTGGAGGGAACTTTCCCATTCATCTCAATAGCAGTTGTTTACCTGGCACTACAGTCCTGGACATATTTTATTTATTTATTTATTTTTTAGAATAGCATGTACCGATGAATTGTGTATGATAAGACCAGGAGCATTTATTATTAAAGTAAAGTTTGGCCTTTAACAACTCTTGACTATAGAACAGCTTTAGTGTTTCACTTAATTTTCTTCTTTTCTCTTTCTATAGTAAGGAAACAGCATTTTATAGCACTGACCTGTCAGGTCAGATAAAATAAGTCACTGATGAGTGTTTAAAGCCTAAGCCACAGTGGTGGCTCTCAGGCAAAGTCAGACCTCTAGTGAATTAATGAATTGATAATGAAATCCAATTATACAGTTCCATTCAGGCAAGCGTTCAAGACAAAAGGTATCATTCAGAGGGTTGTCGTAAGTTTTGACCCTGGATGACTGGAAAGCTGCTGATACTGTCAGAAATATGGTTGAACCAGGATGAAAGCACTTGTGATATTGATTCTAGGTGAGTCCATGAGAGATTTCATCATTTATTTGATTCTGGTAGATAGATCATACTTCAGCAAACTCTGCAGATGTGCCTAATGAATTGAAACCCTTCTGTTCTCTCTTAGTTTGTTTTCCTTTTTTATTACATAAGTGATTTAAGCATAATTATCTCCTGAATCTCATAATCCGAAAATGATTTAGATACGATCTAGAAAACAGTGTTATTTGGACACTTTTGTCACTCTTAAAATTGCCTAAATTGCCTAGATTTCATTGAATTAGATAACAAACTGACAAAAGTGTTGAAGGATCATTTCTCTTCAAACTTTTTGCTCAGTTACGTGTTTATTTGGTGATTTTTAGTAGCAAGAAATCAGCTCTTTTTCGATTTTACTTCCATTTCTGAGTTGGAAGAGAATATTCAGTTTAAAAAAAAAAAAAAAAAAAGATTGGCGGGATTTAATATAATTCATCGGGAATTGCGTAGATTGTGAAAAGGCTCAATAAAACGTGGTTGGGGAGGTTGAAAATCATCAATCAATCAATTTCCCCCCCCCCATTGGAATAACAAGCACTGATGAACTGTTCATAATAAGACAAGAAATGAGAATTAAGAACATAATTGGAGACCATTTTGTTTTCATGTTGACTTTCATCACATTAATGATATGTTAATGAGTACATGGTTGTGATGTCATAAATAAGATGATTTCTGAATTGTTTTTGGAGTACAGTTTCCAACCCTGGGTGGACTAAAGGAGGGAGCTTTGCATGTAAATATTTAATTTAGTACACATCTACATAGTGGATTGAACTAGTTTATTTCAAAATAGCAAGGGAATCCTGGTTTTCCATTATATGACCCCCTTTAAAGACCCTTGTTAACGTACAAGGGACAGGAAAAGAAAGTAAATACATCCCCCTTCGATCTCCTTCTCTTCTCTCCCGCGGCCGCCCTGGTTTTGGCAGTGTTTTTGGAGTGTGATAAACAGTGCGAGACACGCACACACACACACACACACACACACGGTGTGGTGGAGAAGCACCCTTGTCTGTCTGTGCTCTCATTGCCTGGCAGAGAGGCACGCAGCTGTGAGGAGGGCATCGCCTTCATTGTTGCAGTTGAGTGTAAAAGCTTTGTTTTGGCTGGCCACATGGCTCAGGTGCCTTTATTGAGCGTGGGACTGAATCCAGACCCACAGCTGCATGCGTAAAGGAACTCAAGAGCACCTCTTCTGGAGCCGATTAGTTTTTTACTAATCACAGTTTGATGGAAACAACTAGTTAGGTATAGTCTGATTAGAGAAAAACTATTCAGCACTAATCTCCTAACTACGCTTCAAGTGCAACATAGAAAATGTCAATTTGATCCACGCTTTTGCATTTGGGAAGAGGGTCAATTGGCAAGGTCTGTTCTCTTTAGTGCTTAATGTGTAAATGTGGATTCCTGGACAAAGACTGGATGACGAATCCAGTGTTGTGCAAGAGTCAGTCAAATGTTTTTTGAGCAGCAAATCAGCATATTAGAATGATTTCTGAAGGATCATGTGACCACTGAAAATTCAGCTTTGATCACAGGAATGAATTTCATTTTAAAACATATTACAATTGAAAACAGCTATTTAAAACTGTAAAAATATTTCACAATATTGCAGTTTTTACTGTATTTTTGATTAAACAAATACAGCCTTGACGGACATAAGAGACTTCTTTCAAAAACATCTTCACCAACCCCAAATTTTGAATGGTTGTGTATGTAGAAAGTGACATTAAATGAGAGAGAGTTCTTCTTAGCCATTTCATTTTCTAAAGTTAATGTATAGAACCATACTGTGAAGTGTTACTGATATACAGTAGTCTGTAATGTTACATTATATAACCAGAGCTACAAATGGTCAAATTAAACCTTTTTTAATAGATTGAAATTGAAGTCGTCATTCACAGATTGGCCTTTGCTGCAGTTCTCAAATCAAATATGCTTTATATGTTATTAATTCTTAGGTTGCAAGACACTTGTGAACATGTTATTTATCAACCTGAACAATTTTAATTATACTCTATTTTTCATAAAACATATGTACAGATTATGTGGGTGAAAATTAGCTTTTATCTAAATCCGTTACAATGCATGAAATGGAAACATTTATGTAAAAAATTGTACATGGTCCCTTTACGAATAAGTAAAGTAAAGTATTAGTGTTAGTGTCAAAAGTACCGACTTTGGTACCTGAAAAATGTAACAATACCAGCATTTTCCCTTAGCACGGGAGCATTTGAAAGCAGGCATCTATCAGCGGATCCCTAATATATCCTATAGACGCCTACTTTCGTAGTGCGTAGTGCATTGACACTATTCCTTAAGAGCTGCTGTGCAGCCAAAATAATGTACCAGTTATCACTGTAAAGCTGCTTTGACACAATCTACATTGTAAAAAGCGCTATATAAATAAAGGTGACTTGACTTGACTTTCAAACACTCCTGTGTGTATCTGTGTAAGTGCTCGGTGAAGAGCGTCATTGATGTCTATTTACAACATGTTGAAGCGTTGATCATTGTAGCCAATCACAGACATATTTGTTGAGCTTGTGAACACAAAAGCCAATCAGAGGTGTTTAAGAATCCGCCCAACAGCGCTAAAAAATGCTAAGGGGAAATGCTGGTATCATCACATTTTTTAAATTTCAGTACCGACTTGGTAACGAAGTCGGTACTTTTGACAATAAATAGTACTGGTTTTAGCGTCTTGATGTTATTAGGTTGCAATACACTTGAAAACACGTTATTTACCAACGTGAATATTATTATTATACTCTATTTTTCATAAAACATATGTACAGATTATAGTATACATTTCTTTCAAAGATACATGAGGTGATGGATCTGGCTTGTTCTGGTACAAATGAAGTCCTGGACCTCTTCACACAAGACATCTTTCTTGGACTCTTTGCTCAAATGCTCTCACATGTCATTTTTCCACTTATATCAGCACTGCATTCGGTTCTCTGCTGTGGTCCACTGAGTTGATTGACAGGAAGGTGATTTCATTTTAATTTAGGGCCCAAACCCCCAGTTGATCCAGTTCTGACCAAAGTAAGTCAACCGTTAACCGTCTCTCGCAAGCCTTGACATGTTTTTTTCTCTGGCCGTGCAGTGTCTATTAGACTGAATCCATCAGATAGTTTTGAAAGAGAATATGTATGTGTGATAAAGACAACTTAATGATAATATTATTTATTTATGCAGTGATATTCCTGTTAAGTAATATTTCATTTTGCTCTCTTAAAGAAACATCTCTCTATGTTGGGAATAAACCTTGAATATGTAAGCAGGAAAAAAACACATGGATTCAGATATTCTCGGATCGGTTTCAGGCCTCATTCATATGTGGAATTAAAACTGATTTGAGTCGGATACGTGCATTTGCGACTGCAGTGCAAGCGGACAGATCAGATATTCCCGGTCAATGCGAGTCATACGTCATTGAAAAAGCGACGGTGATGGATGATGTCAACTCAGGTGGATACCAACCACAATCACATGACTCTTTTCATTGGTACAATGGAGGACGAAGGCACAAGCCAATGTTTTGCTGACTTTTAAAGGGTTAGTTCACGCAATAATGAAAATTCGGTCATTAATTACTCACCCTCATGTCGTTCCACACCCGTAAGACCTTCGTTCATCTTCGGAACACAAATTAAGATATTTTTGATGAAATCCTTGGATCAATGAGGCTTCATTGACAGCAAGATAATTAACACTTTCAGATGCCCAGAAAGCTACTAAAGACATATTTAAAACAGTTCATGTGACTACAGTGGTTCAACCTTAATGTTATGAAGCGACGAGAATACTTTTTGTGCACCAAAAAAAAAAAAAAAAACACTTTATTCAACAATATCTAGTGATGGGCGATTTCAAAACACTACTTCATGAAGCTTCGAAGCTTTACGAATCTTTTTTTTTTTTCGAATCACTGGTTCAGAGCGTGAATCAAACAGCCAAAGTCACGCCCCCCCAGTGGTGAACCACTGAAATTTCTAAACACTTATGATGTAATGAAGCCTCGTTTACTGAAATCACGAGGCCGAGTAATTGACGGCATTTTCATTTTTGGGTGACTTAACCCTTTAAAGATGGTGCAGAAAGCAAAAGCTTGTATTATCATTTCATCTGCATCCATTCGTGCTGTTTTTCCTGATTTTCTGACTTTTCTGTATTTTGCCAAGTGTATGTAAATGCAGATATTGGATAAACGCAGATGTTTAAGTCACAGACTGAACTGATGAAACCTGCAATGATTAGTCTACTATTAAATCATGAATTCGATGTAAACAGTAAGTCTATATAATATAGTTTATATCACAATTCTGAGGGGGAAAAAAAGTCAGAATTGCGGGATATAAACTTGCAATTCTGAGGGAAAAAGACAAAATAATGAGTATATCTCACAATTCTGTTTATTCCTTCTAAGAATTGTGAGATATAACCTCGGATTTGCAAGAAAAAAGTCAATTGTGAGATGTGAACTCAAAATTATCTTTTTTTTATTCTTTTATTCCGTGCCTTCCGCAGACTGCTACTGCAGAACTGTCATTTTCTGTCACCAGGTAGGCTCCGCCAACAAAAAAAACGTCATCGTTGTTTGCAAACACAAAATAGGTCTACTGTATATGTCAACGAATCGGAATTAGGCATCAAGACCTGCAGTGTGGCCTTAATGACTCCAGAGCCACATGATTATATCATGAACCATAAAACGCACTTTCATGCCAATGCACAAACCAGCACAAATGTGATAAAGATGTTTCTCAGCAATACCCTAAATTATTTAACATCCAGGCAGCACAGCAACCATCAAACTAATGCAACGTGTTGAGTCTGTTCGGAAGAGGTTTCGGTAAGAAAGTGGCCTGTCTATCAATCTTGGCTTTCGTTTGGAAATGCAGCATGGGACCAATGAATGTTAGACCCTAATCATGTTTCCTATAGCTAGAATAACTAATATCTCCACATCCTTTTCTGTGATCCAAAGGCCTTGCGGCTCCTTAAGGAGCCGTTAAAACCTAATAAGATCTTTTTTTGTCTTGTGTGCTAGAAGCAACTCTCATCGGTTTGGCCCTAACATGGAGGCATTTGCTATTTTTCGCCCCTGAAATGAGACGATTAAAGTTTTAACAGCACTTTATGCATTTGTGACTGTCAGGTGGAGCGACATCTTGTCTGCGTCCCACCTTTCCACTTTTTTCGGCCCACCCGTTCCTGCTCCCACATCTTCTAGCTGTAAAAAACAACACTCTGTGTCTTGGAACCGCAGTGGAATGTCAACGAGTGATGAGTCACTTTGCACCCGAACACATTTAATGATGCGACCCGAAGCGGGGCAGCTAGACGCGCTGCAAGAGTCCCTTTTGCCTTTTATTTCTTTCTCTGCTTCTCCCTGTTTTTTTAGGTCAGTCTCCTGTTCCCTTTCTTCCATTTCTGTCCGTCTTTCTCCTCAGTCAGTGAGTGATTCGCAACTGTAGATTTGTCTCTAAATTATTTAACTAGTTCAGCTTTTTAAGTTTTTATCCACTTTTCTTTAGGAATGTATGTATTTTAATCAGATCTGGGCACAAATGGGATTGTACCACTGTTTCTGCCGAATATGGGTAACCTTAAAAGTTATCTTCCATCAGAACATAGAACAGAACATCTTTAATTTCATTTTATGATTTTTAAGTCACCATATTATCAAAATGTACATATTTACTTTTTAAAATACACATTCTTGGTCTTATTCTATACAAATTTGATCATAATGTAACTATTTCGGCTACTTTTTGGCTGGCATTACCTCAGCCATGTGGGTTACTTGTTAAAGGGATCTTGAGAAGTTCAATGACATTGCTGTCTATAGAGGCCTCACTGAGCTATCGGATTTAATCAAAAATAACTTAATTTGTGTTCCTGAAGATAAACAGAGGCCTTACGGGTGTAGAACGACATAAGGGTGAGTAATAAATGACATTCATTTTATTTTTGGGTGAACTAACCCTTTAATGTGTTATTTGTTTTAGGCTACTGTTGTAGGTGATCCATTGTTTAACACAATAATTTGATGCTGATGTTAATTTTATAAATAAGGATAGATTTTTATAAAGAAGTGCAAACTTGCATTCAGGTGCACACTTGTGCATGTAAAACTTATCATAAACCCCCCCTGAAAACCTATCCTCAAAAAAAAAACATGACTAAAGTTTGGACTTTAAGATGCCGTCAACGAATTTTTCAAAGAAAGCGAATGGAATGTGGATGAACGGCCCCAATTTAGGTGTTTTGTTTCTCACAGACAAAAATATTCTCCCATTCCTTTTGCTTTAATTAGATCTGTCCGAGACACAAAGCAAAAATCTGATGAAGTGCCTGACGTTCGCTTTAAGCCTGAAGCGCAAAAGAGTAATTACCTGGCCTACTTTGCTCAAACCTATGTTCCTTCTCGGTGCTCTGTGAGCATTTTGCATGCTGTAAACGCTTCACTTATTTTTAAGCGCTGCCAAGCATTCTGACAAAACAATTCAACGTCTGCTCCACTTCATCTTTGCGCCTCTCCAGAGGTGAGGGAGCCTGCATGGATACTTCACATGCTCTCATTGTGCCGCTTCTTGGCGTGGAGCAGCGACGCACCGGATATCATGAGTGCCTGAAAGTGGAGACAAGAGGCAAACCTCTTCATTACAGTGAGTTTGGCCATCATCATTTAAACCACATGGCACAATTGAGAGCCTTCTGTGCTCTGTGA
The DNA here is from genome assembly GCA_037101425.1 of Elopichthys bambusa. Classification (NCBI taxonomy): domain Eukaryota; kingdom Metazoa; phylum Chordata; class Actinopteri; order Cypriniformes; family Xenocyprididae; genus Elopichthys; species Elopichthys bambusa. The sequence continues at coordinate 28,675,842 of CM074446.1, read as the reverse complement.
AAAACAAACAAAACAAAGCCATCACATACCATACCTAAAACTCTTGGCTTTCATTGTTAAAGTGCTTAGTGTCCCTAATGTGACGGCCATTATGCTTGACTGAAATACATTTCTGAAATTGTATTCATATAAGTGAAATATACCATACAAGCTGATGTAATATACCATGTAAGCTTATGTGCTTGTATCATATAAGCTGATACAAGTAAAAAAATATATCTGTCTATCGTTCTATCTATAATTCTATCTATCTTTCTATCTATTGTACTACAAGTCATTTTGCAACTACATGTCAACTAACTCTCATTAGAGTATTAGTAGACTTAGGTTAGGGTTCGGGTTAGTAGAATAAGTTGATGTAGTTGCAAAGTTACTTGTAGTTAGTAGAATGTCTAAAGTGGATAAAGTGTTATCTCCATTTTCCATCCATCCATATTTTAGAAATTTGAAAAGTAATGTAAATTGCAGCCAATTTAATTTATCGTTAACAATATTACTTGATTAATTTATTACTCAGACAAGAAATAAAGCATCACCTCTGTGTTTGGCATACTTCTATAATACTCTTTTTCTTCAGTACAGATAATAGCGTACGCACATTTTCTGTAGGCATGGACCATTTACTACACTTTCAAAAATGTGTTGTAAACAAAAGCCAGCGTCGCAAATTAACCGGAAGTAATTTTTAACATCTCTTATTTGATTATTTTTGACTCATGTGACAACAGTTTTTGAAATGTTTAGCATCATAATGCTTTCATTTCGCATTCTATAAAAAAAAACGAAGCTATAAAAAACTAAAACTAATACTAAGTATTCCAGTCCTAACACAGCCAATGACCTCAACAACACTCGACACAATCAGCACTGAAAACACTCTAGAGGCAGGTTTCCAAACACGTGCTAGGAAGATGAAGTCCATTATTTCCCATCCTTTTAGTTTAGCATTGTTTAAATCACCTACGCATACCAAAGAGGAAGCTGTGCGGGGTCTCACTTAAATTGTAGGATTCACACCACAGGCATCGTTTCTGAAGACTTTTTAAAGCTTTTGTTCCTCCATTTGGGGAGGATTCAAAGTTTTTGTGACAGGCCGGCTTTAAGGGACGCTGTCTGGCTGGCTTCTCAGTAAACTGATTCCTCTTGGCAGCTGGGAGAACATCAGTGCCAGCGCAGACAATGCCGTACAGATCATCAAGTGCTGCCGTGGAGATAGCGGGAGCTCGATCAGTTACTGTGGTTACCAGATTCCCTCAGCCAGAGGGTGTATTTAAGAACGAGTGTGTCGGTTCACGAGAGGGACATGTCAGCAGAGAGAATTCCTACATGTCGGCATATCGTTTGTGAGACTGCCTGACAGCCTGCATGATAAATATGAATTTGCTAAAGAATGTGCAAACCAGGGCAATGAATAGAATATAAAACAGGTGAATATTTTACATATCTTCAGGCTCATATACTGTATATTCATATTAAATTCATAAACCTTTATATACAGGAGACATAAAAAGTATTTGCACCCTCAAGACATGTTTAAAAATATATGCATCTCATTGCATTCAAAACAAACTAAACAAGTGGTGTCTGCAAACAAATGATGCCAAAACTTTTTTCTCCAAAATTCTCGTTGTAATGTTGATAGCCAAAGTGTCAATGTTTTCACTTTCAACAATATATCTCGAGTGTTTTCATATGCAATCCAACAAACCCCTTTTTAATTGAAATGGCTTGCTTTTAAAGAGTGTATTGAGCTGTATTTATTGAAAATGAATGACAGTTGGCTTAATATTTTGTTTATAATGCACAGATGTTCTAAAATTGTGTCTTGTGTCGATAAGATATTTATGTCTGTGTATGTGTGTGTGTGTGTATATATATATATATATATATATATATATATATATATATATAGTACATTACATTAAGAAAATACTATTTCATTATTTCTAAAATTTCACATTTAATTCAGTGTTACTTGCCATTCCTTTGTAAACATTTGTGAAATTTGCTAACAATTTATGGGTGAAAATTGTTTCAAAGTAAATCCTACCTTTTTCCTCTTTTCTTCAGTTATGGGCTTTAAATTTTATTATATTTTGTGTGCGTGATGCATGACTTTGTTACATTCTTTGAGACACAGTGTAAACGCTAGTCCTTCATTTTGCCATTTTGATGTACTTCCAGGAAGATTTGCTTCACATCGTATGAAGCAACATGCACACTGCGATTTCTTAACAGTGCTACATGTTCTCAAGTGGACTGAGAAGACTATATAGGCTATTGCAACAATGTTAATTTAGCCTCATGTGTATCCCACTGAAATATTTTTATTTTTTTCTTAGCAGTCTGACATTGATTCTCGTGCAATAGCTCCATAAAGTTTGCACCATCCATTCTTCCTTCCACTTTAACAAGATGTCCAGTCCCTGCTGATGAAAAGCCGCCCCACAGCAGGATGCTAACAGCTCCATACTTCACTGTGCATATGCTGTTCTTCTGAGGTGTGGGCAGCACTGCACATATAGCTTTGAATTTGTGGCTAAAATAAGCTCTATCTTGGTCTCATATGACCACAGAATCTTTTCCCACTCTGCAGCAGGTCACTGTTATTCTTATGGGTAAACTCTAGAGGTGCTTTCACACCATTACTTTAGAGTAATGGCTGCTTTTGTGTCCCTCATATAGAGCTGTATTATACAGAAAACTGTACTGTATATGGTTGACTGGTCCACCTTCATCCGTTCACAGTTACTAGACTTTGTAGCTCCTTCAAAGTCATCCTTGGCCTCTCTGAAGCTTCTCTCAGAAGTCTGCTTTTTATTCGCTGAGTGAGTTTTGGGGGACAACTAAAAATATGGTTGTTTTGATGTAGCATACACTCCCTGACAACCAAACACTTATTTATTATTTTTGTACTAATTTCCTCGTTAATGTTTTTATTTAAAGGGGACCTATTATGCCCCTTTTCACAAGCTGTAATATAAGTCTCTGGTATCCCCAGAATGTGTCTGTGAAGTTTCAGCTGAAAATACCCCACGGATCATTTATTATAGCTTGTCAAATTTGCCCCTATTTGGGTGCGAGCAAAAACACGCAATTTTTGTGTGTCTCTTTAAATGCAAATGAGCTGCTGCTCCCGGCCCGCTTTCCAGAAGAGGGCGGAGCTTTAACAGCTTGCGCTTCAGTTGTTCAACAACAACAAAGCTGGAGAATCTCACGCAGCCAAAATGAGGATTGTCAGTAACGGTGTTCAGCCTTACATTGTTCAAATCGGAGTCGACACTGATGGAGAGATTCAGGAAGAAGTTACAACTTTTAGAATGAAACTGGACGTTTCTGAATGGTTAGTGGAGAAATTTATGTAGTTGCTGTGGAGCTGATTCAACTCATCGACTAGCATGTGCCGTCATGTTAAACTTTTGTGCAAAACCCGTATGGACGCCCACTATAGCGTACCTGTTTGCCAAACAGAGCCATACACACCAGGCTAACGTTTATGATTGCTATCAAATGCTGTGAATGGTGTAATATTTTTTCCAAAATATCGCTCTGACAGAAACACTCCTTTTTTAGCAATCGAGCTTGTGAGGGTCAACTTGCAGACTATCCAAGGTAATGAGACCCTAAATAGTGTTCTGAGCTCATCTGTGCAGCCAACGACAGAACGGTTAGCATGCTTTGCTCGAACTTTTGCCATGGCATTAGAACTGGTACACCGTTTTCGCTTGCGAAAACAAAAAGACGGTGCCATGGGAGGAAACTTGCAGATTAAGGGGCAGTAATATTGTAAGAAGATCCCCTTCCTACGTCACTAGGGGAGCGAAATCTGAGCGGCTCATTTTTGCACATGCTTGCAGAGAAAGGCTTGCCAAAACAAAGTTACTGGGTTGTCCTTTTTCACGGTTTCTGGGTTGGTAGATGCACCGGAGACCCAATTATAGCACTTAAACAGGGAAAAAGTCAGATTTTCAATGATATGTCCCTTTTTAATTTCTTTTAACTGTTAGGTTATCCAGCTGTCCCTGATTTGTACAACCTAAATAATTAACTTTTTGACTAGAGTTTTCCTCTAGAAAACATGCTACTGTAGTTGTAGTAATTATTAACGAGTTGAGTTCTCGTTAAGGCTGTTGTTTTTTATCTTAAATTAGACAAACTTAAGTGATAGTAATTTTAACTTCTTTCTCAAATAATCTTGCACTAAAATAATAGCTGCATTCTTCAAATATTTATTTAGAAAATAAAAATGATATATGTATCATATTATATCATAAGCTGGATATGTATGTGTGTGTGTGTGTGTGTGATAACCAAATAAATCCTTTAAAATATTACAGAGAACTGAATTTAAAGGATTTGTAATATGGTACATTAAGGCTTTGAATGTTCCTGCAAGGCATTCTGCAATATAAATAAATGGTAGCATATAAAAGAAGCTTTGGGTTGTCAGAAAGTGCTGAATTTAACTGAAAATATTCTCTGCTGATAACACTTGATTTGAGGCCATGGGTGCAAGAAGAAGTGGAACAGGTTGCTGCCAAGTGAAAAAGTAAAAAGACTTCAAAGACTTGTGAAAATGATACCCAGAAGTGCTATATCACGGTAAAAGCAATTTAGTAAGGGATAGGACATACTTACAGCCCATCTGCCAGCAGCTGCTGTGTAAATAGAAAGTCTCAAACAAGCCTTTGAATTTTGACCTTTTTCTTCTTTCTTGACTATCTAGAGGAACAGTAAGAGCACTTTGTGAAGGCTGTAAAGTCCTTGTTGGTTGTGATTGGAACTTTTGAGAGTTGAGAGTGAGAGTTTGTCAATTTCACTTCTTAACTTTGACATCGTCAGCCAAACAACCTCCACTGAGAAGAATGTGAATGCGAAATGCTAACGGCTTTTCGTTATAGACCCTACAGCATAATGGAAAATGCAAATGCAAAAGGAAGGAATGAAAAGAGAATGAGACTAAAAGATGGACTGAGAAAGACAAGAAGACCAAAGAAGAGTAATAGATATGCGAGAGAAAAAAACGAGGGATGAGAGAGATGAGACGGCGAATCGATATCACATGTTCGGTAAAACATTCCCTACACAGATAAATCAGGATCTGAGATTATACCAAGAGCAGAAAGCAGAAGCTTTTCATCAATTGCAGATCAGGAGCTGGTATTGATCTCCACGGCTGTGCCGCATGTTTGACACCGGCCGCATCTCTCTGCCTCATGCAATTCATTTAGCGTTCCCTGCATCCCGCTCAGCTGATTGAAAATGCGTTAAATAAAAGATTGAAGGAGAGCCGGCTGTTATTTTCTGCCAATGGCATTTGAAGCCGCCAAGCCTTTTGCCAATCAGGTTTTGATTAAGGATTGTTTAAGCAAATGCAAGAGACTAAATGTCCTTATTAGAGCAAAGCCGCATGCGTCCATCACATCAAAGATTCAACAACGAGCTTTCACGCTGAGCAGAGAAAGGGCCAATTGTCGTTCAGTTTGATTAAATGATCAATGCTTTCAGACCTGCATTGTATGTACTGCACGGCTGAGGGTGTATTTATGCCGGACGCCATGACAGTTCAAACTGCCAATCCTAATTACGACATAGGTGGACATCTCTGTCCGAAGCAGTTTACTTGACACTCAGATCACATTGCACGCCTGTCATGTCAGATTTGTCCACTAGTTAGAGCAGTGACAGTGTAGTCAGGGTCAAGACCGAGTCAATGCACAACATCCTGTCACTATTAGGCACAACAGGAGTGATGAATGAATAACAGCCCAGTTTCAATGCAGCTTTGATTGAAGCATAATTGTTTAACCCTTCCCTTTGATTTGCATTTACATTACTTTAAGCATATCAGAATGCAGTATTTATTTATTTACTTATGTATATTTTTACATTTTGTGCAGAACTACTTCCTTCTGCCATGGATTCAACTCTCAAATTGACAGTTTGACCAAGGCTCCATTACTAATTGTAAAACATCATTTTAGAACTAGTAACGAAGGAATGTTGAGTCCCTCCACTGAAACTCATTGTATTTTGTACAGTATTAGAGAGAGAGAGAGAGAGAGAGAGAGAGAGAGAGCCTGAGCGAGCATTACCTGTGTCAGATATAACTTTCATTCTTAGATCGATGTCCATAATATTATATCCATTATAAAAATCCGTTTGAAAGTCCGCTGAGGAAAGCGATCTTTGTAATTGTCCCTTTTATAGTTAAGGGAATTTTCCATAACAGCGCTAAAACAACGTCCTTTGTTTACAAAAGTCCTTTTCAAATTAAAAGTCTCTTGCGACTGACTCATTCCCTCATAAAGTTTGCCGCCATCTAGTAGCGTATTAATGTAACTTTCACTCAATCCATATTACGCTCTAATGGACCCTTTCTCAATACCAAATACAACATATTATTTATATAAAAATTCAGTCAAACGTACAAAAGCAGTGCTCTACAGGATGCGAGTTAAATATAGCCTTAATATTAAAGGGGTCATGATCTGCGTTGTTTTATTGTTCTATAATGTTTCCTGGGGTGCGCCTATAACGTTAGTATGTTTTTTACATCCAAAATTGTTATAATTTAGAAATAAAAGGCATTTTTTGCTACCCTGATTTTAGCCCTCTGATTTGAATGCTCTGTTTTAAGGGGCATGTCTGCTGTGAGACTTAAGTGTAAATGCCTACTGCTGTGATTGGCTAGCATCTTTCCATTTGAAATAGCCAAGTATTACTCTCTCTGTTAGCACGTTTTTACTATTACAGCTCTCAAGGTTAACTAATCGTGAAAAGTGCTGCATTACATTTAGATCTATGGCATTATATTTAGATTGTGGCATGAAAGGTTGCAGAGATGAACACTGTAGCCGAACTCAGACATGTTTAGCTCATGAAAGCAGTGATCTCGTCATTGCAACTCAATTTCTGTACACTAACAAATTCTTTTATCGCCACTAACAGTGCAAACGCGATATAATTTGGAGTTTTTGCACATGTCCAGAACTCAATCACTGATAAACTCGCGCTGTTTGATTGACAGCTTCAACGCGCGCTCCAACGATTAAAAAAGGGAGCTTTCTCTGATCGCTTTCTTATATAATTGAATCACCGTTTAAATAACTGATTATTTTTCTTACACACGAAGAACATGACTGAATCATACCAGATCAGGCATTAGAATTAACACAGTTACTTATATGTTGCATTACTGTCAAATCCAGGCACTGCACAATATTTTGTAATCCTCAATGGCATGTTTATTGCTTGGTAGCTCTATAGCACCACGTAGGCCTGCCTATTACATGTCATGCGTGAATCGGTGGGCGGGGCTAAACAGGCAGTGATGAAGTAGGCGTTGATCTTCTTCTGCGGAGGCAGTACGTGCTGCCCTTTGACATCATAGATCCCCACTTTGAAAATCCTGGGCCTGGTGTCAATAAAAGCTTTTATTGGACTAACAAGGAAGTTTTCAGTTCTTAAACTTACAGGATATTCTTATAGTATGATGACCTCTTATATATCAAAAGCTCAAGGAAAATTTGATTTCTCAGTTCATCACCCCTTCAAATTATTCATTTTAACATAGCCCATTTCGATTTGCTCAGGAACAAATAATAGATTAATAAGACCAAAGATTGCTCGTTTTATATTCCCAAAATGAATTATATCTCATGTTTAACCACTACAAGAGCCAGCAGCAAATCCCCGAAGCACTGGCCGAGATGATGTTCTCGGCGGGTACACGAGCACTGAACGGCTGCTGACGACCTGGAGCTTGCCTCTCCGAAAACGTCTAAACAAATTGTAAAATAGGCACTATGATTAAATATATGTCACACATTTCAGGTCTAAACAACTACATTTTCACCTTAGAAACTCTTAAAACTACAGTTCGTGGTACAACGAGTGTAGTATTCGTAAAAAATACGGTGGATTTTCTGCTATCACATCTAACTATAAGTATAACTATAAGTAACTTTGCAGCTACATGTCAACTAACCCTCATAAGAGTATTAGTAGACTGTTTGGTTGATTTGAGCTTTGGATATTTTTCCCATGTCTGCTGTCTTTGACATCACAGCTCTAGATAGTCATTAGTAAATTGTTTGGGTCTGTGTGTGTGTTGTGTTGTGATACTATCAGCTAATCAGTGTTGTCATGACATCATTTTCCTGCAGCTACAGAGTAATTAGTCACATGGAATTTACGAGTTAGCTGATTGGCTCAGAAACAGAATCCATAACTGAACTCAATGCCCATGGGCTAAGATTGCATTGTTCAGATTGTGTACTGCCATTAGGATGAATGGTAATAACTGTCTCCTCCTGGTATTATAGACCTCCTTTCTGGTATTTATGTGTTTTAAAGTCTACTAAACTGTGGGTTCTTTTACCCACAGTTGGTAATGGAAGGTTTCTATAGGATTCTTAGAACGCTGCAGCATAATTACTGGACAAGAGAAGAGAGTGAATGTGAGAGTAAGGGAAGCTACTGCTATAGTCTAAATTGAATATTGAACACAAGTCCTTCTATAAGGCCAGAGGAATGGAAACGTATGTGTCTGATATCCTTTAATGCAGCGTTTCAAATTCCAATTCTGCAGCAGTGACTGTTTCATTTTCAAACTCGCTTATATATCGCCTGCCCTTCCCTTGGCATATATACAGACACACACGCGCAATAACAGCCGTGGAGCCTCGCGAAGAGACCCATGAAACCTCTGGTGTTTTATGATTGTTTTAAAATACACCATTTCCCCTCACTTTTGCTTATCGTTGGCGCACAGAGGCTTATTTTCTGGAATCGAGTCCCAGATCCGCCATGTTCTGGGGTGTCTCATGAGGCGCTATGCTTTTCATTGTTTGCCTGGAGTACCGTTTTCAAGATATTCCTTCCTGCTAGATATTCCAATTTACGGAAAAGGGGACCCGAGGGCTCCATATTCTCTTTGCTTGTGAAAAGATAGTAACTCTGTTGCAGTTTTAACCAGCCAGTGGAGCAAATATCTGCATAACCGCAAACTTGAAGTGTTGCTTTCAAGTGGCTGGCAAACAATGACAGTCTTTCAAGGAACCGGCTCTTTGTTGGTGAATGGTACAGAATTGGCCTAATTCAATCTTTGCAGAAAGGAAGCTTTGGAAAATAAGACGAGAATAATAACTAACTCTTTTTCCATGAAAAAGACCCATTTGGTATGTTTACATGCACTCATTTTTCTCAATCTGAATGAATCCGATCCGATTTCAGATTCTGAAAGTTCTGTTTCTGTTTTGTCCCTGAATTTTGCAATTCGATACACATAAACATTTATATGTATTCCAAACAAAACTTTGGTGTATGTGCACTGTGTAGTCGCCACGTTCAGAACGAGAAAGTCACTGTGATAATGTTACTGTAACTATTGTGAGTATTTATTTATTTGTCATTTATTTATTTATTTTAAAAATTTTAAAATATATAGTTTAAATTTTTTTAAAAAGTTGCCAACAAATTAACAATATTATACATATTTTTTCTCTGCATGTCATGTGCAGGGCTCCGTAGATTTCTGTTATGCCATATTCTGCAGCAAAATACACCAAATTACTTCAGTGGTAAATTTAAAATAATTAACAGTTTTATAGAAACCAGACATGAAGAGTTTTGTTGCATTATTATTTGTTGTTTTTGCCTTGATGACATATCTAAAAATAAAGCTGACATTTATGTACCGTATTTTTCTGAATATATGAAAAACGTCTTATACTCAGGGTCTAGACTTTTACATCAATAATACACCCGCAACAATAGGTGGCGCTAAATACGCGTAAAACGAGTGTGCCAAGAAATACAGTGTAATGTTACAAGATCGCGAGCGCAAAAAGATGGACTTAAAACGCTGAAGGGACCGAACTTCCCCCGTACATGATTTTAAAACTTTAAAAATTTTACCCAGATTTCACTTCTACTGTTAATTAAATTTTGGTAGGCTATTTTCATTAACAGGCTATTTTTATGGTTTGCTGAAAAAATTTTTTTTTTGATCGTTGGTACATTTTTACGGAAGAGGGTTAGGGCCAAGCAATGATAAAAAAATTAAACCATCTTGAGATTAAAGTCATTATGATGCAAGATTAAAGTCGAGAAAAAATGTCGAAATACAATGTCCAGAATAAAATCCTTGAATTTCGAGAATAAAGTTGTTGTGTTTTCAACATTTTATTTCAACTTTTTTTTCTTGAAATTTAACTCGAAACATGACTTTATTCTCAAAATTTAATGATTTTATTCTCTTCATTGTATTTTGACTTTTTTTTTTCTCGAAATTTAAGGAGTTTAATATCACATTATAATGACTTTAATCTCGAGATGGTTTTATGTTTTATTATTACTTGATCCTAATCCTCTTCCGTACATTTTACCAGTATTTACCATACTTTCAATACAAAAATTAAAATATTAAAAATATGCAATATGAAAATTATTTTCAAATAAAAGCATTTTCTGTTATAAAAATTGTATATATCCACAAAAAAAAAAAAAAAAAAAATGACTGTAAAAACCTGAACAAATTTACACAGTAAAATACCGTTTTCCATTGAAACAATAATATAAAAACAATGCATTCTGGGTAATATTTAGTTAAAAGAAAAAAGAGGCCTATAGGCTACTTTCTTGAAAACGACAAATAATATTACCCAGAATGCACTGTAATATACAGAAGTAAAATACTGTAAAATCAATGCATTCTGAGTAATATTTGTAATTTAAAAAAAGGCCTATAAGCTACTTACTTGAAAATGACAAATAATATTACCCAAAATGCATTGTAATATACAGAAGTAATATACTGTAAAAACAATGCATTCTGGGTAATATTTGTAGTTTTTTTTTAAAGACCTATAGGCTACTTTCTTGAAAACGACAAATAATATTACCCAGAGTGCATTGTAATATACAGAAGTAATATATTGAACATAAAAACAATAAAATTATAAAAACAATGCATTCTGAGTAATATTTGTCATTTTCGAAAACGACTAATAATATTACCCAGAATGCATAGTTTTTACAGTATATTACTGTTTCAATGGAAAATGGTAATTTGTAAATTTCTTTCGTTTTTTTTTTTTTACAGTTATTTTTTTGAGTGTAAAATACAAGATTTGGTCTACAAAAAGCCTTTTTCCAAAAGGTACATCTTGAAAAAGTGGGGGTCATCTTATCATCAGGGACGTCCTATATTTGGAACAATACGGTATTTTTGAATCCAATAGAGAAGATCATATTAATTTTTTCCTATTGATTGTAACCACCTCTTTCAATCTGACCAAAATTTCATTCAGATTAAGCTAAATCAGATCGATTAAGATGTTTACATGAAGCCTATTCAATCTGATTTATCCATTAATCCAATTACTAATGGATTATTTGGGTGCATGTAAATGTAGTTAGTTTGAACGCAAAGCCTCAACTAATGTCATCTGTGCTGGTTGCCCTGCTGGTCTGATGTCTAATGAGGCCGCTGATAAATCGTAGTGAACTCTAATATTTCTAGCAGAGACACAGCTCTGAAAGCTATAAATAACCGGCAGTCGCATTAGCTGCCACGTCAACCCCCCCCCCAAAAGTCTATTATGATCCAAGGCCATCAGCAGAGGTAGCTGAGTCGCATACTTGTTCCACCTCATCCATTCATCTTTCCCCCCCCTCCTCTCCAATAGTTGTCTTATCGGGACCTGTTGAGGCGCGGCAGTTGTCTTTGCGGTGCTTTTCTGTGATGGGAGATTGAAAGCCATCATCCCTAAGAACAGCACAGGAGGGTTTCTCTTTGTGGAAGGTCATTAGCTGGCCGGCTGGAAATCACAGTTCCTGAGGTGGCACCCCGGGCTGTGATTCCACATCTTTTATTCCTGGTCTCTCGAGAGGCGTGTGTTTTTGATATTCTGAAGCTCTGTCTCCACTCTTCTACTGTCCTAATCCCTGTCAAGAGCCTCCCTGGTCTCTAGTCAATAAAGGGCTTGTGGACCGCATTTTCTCCACCACTTGGTCTGATCATAGGGAGAGTGAGCGGTAAGTGCCTGTCCATTGGCAGGTATGTTAGCATGCAGCCGACGACCACCACTGTGCTTTAGTCCATAAGACGTGCCTGACTCATCCTTGTGATCTCCAGGGATATTGGCTGATGGAAAGGGCAATGTCAAGTCCCAAATTTCTCAAAGGTGCCTCATTCTATATTTTTATTTATGTATTTATTTATTAAAGCATTTACTTAGATGTCTACTTATAATGTATAGTGGTAGCTCTGTAACAATGCACTGAAAGAGTAATAACTATCCACAATAAGGACATTTTTCATTGTTTTTAGCAGTGTTATTTTAGATTTATTAATATTTTGAATTAGCTTTTATGTTTATATTTTTAGTATTAATGTTAATTTTAGTTAAATTTTTAGTAATTTCTGTGTGCTTTTGTCATTTTATTATTATTATTATTATTTTTTTTTAATATTGCTATTTAGGTTTTTTAGTTTTAGTTAGACTTAGTTAGACTGTTAATAAGACTGGTTAGTTTTTATTTATTTTCAGTTATTCATTTTAGTGCTTCAGCTTAAACTTATTTCAGTTTATTGCAAAGGCAACATTTCTAATTTTCATTTATATTTATATTTGACTTTTTTCAATTAACAGAAATGTTTTTAATAGTTTTAGTTCATAATAATCCAGTTTTTTATTAAATGTTGAAACATGTTTAAATATAAATAATGTTTGAACATTTGGTTTATATTTTTACTTTTCTCTCAACTAAAATGTGATTTTTGTAGACCAATATTAGACATTTTTGTCAGAGTAAAACTGACATGATGAAATGTTATGAAAAAAATAATATTTTCATTAAAACAAAACTATGCCTGAAACAAAAAACAAAGGAGAAGAAAAATGTGAAGAAAGTATTATGGATCAAGACTGACATGAGGGTCACTAATTTATGACAATTTTCATTTTAGGATGATCTATCCCTATAGGAACGGATGTGTATAATGTAAATGAGCTCTGTTATGGTTGGCTGTCGTCTTTGCATATGAAATGAGAAGTGAACCGTAATAGTATTGTAACTGAACAGTACATTTAAAGGGATAGTTCACCCAAAAATGGAAATTCTGTCATAATTTAGTCACCCTGTATGACTTACTTTCTTCTTTGAAATGAAAAAAGAAATTTTGAAAGATAAACAATGAAAGTCAATGTTGTTTGGCCCCAAAGGTCCATAAAAAAAGAAATGCATACTGGTTTGGAGCAACATAAGGGTGAGTAAATGATGACAGAATTTTCATTTTGTGGTGAACTATCCCTTTTAGACATGTAGAATTATGTCAATATCAATCTGATACTAGAAATTCAAAGACATGTTTGTTTGATTGGGGATGTTTGATTGGGGATGTCTTAAAGAGAACTGCTTCTGATCAAGACATCAAACAGTGTTATGTCCTGCCAAAAACAGCTCAATACACATGGTTTGTGTATTCACAAACCATGTGTATTGACACCGTGTACACGCATTTGATCAAAGAATCATTTTAGCAGTGAGTTTCAGTGGTGTTTTGTTAATGTTTGGCAGGAACCTCCGTATCCCTGTGAGAGCCCCCGAGATAAAGATTTGTACGACAATGATAGACACTCATCCAACTGTGTAACATTAAAGTGACAGCATAAATTATGAGGCAATAAGCAGGTAATTGAATTGTCTTGAGTAAATCAACAGGGATCGACAAAAGCCCCCACTCAGATTTTTGAGTGCTTTGCTCAAGAAAACAAGAAAAAAGGTGTCGGTTCAATCACATGACCTTCCACAGGTTGTATTATCTGAGAATTGACATCATTTACCATCCTCATTTTATTTGAAACAATTTGGAACACAAAAGGAATTTTCGAAACGTCATTTCTGTTTTTCTCCATATAAAGAAAATGCATGATAAAAAATCATTAATGTTCCCATTCGGTGATAAATGCAAGGAACTTATTACTTTAAAATGAGTAACTTTTCTTAGTTATTACTTTTTTTTTATTTTACTTATTACTTATTTGTGAATAGCTGTAGTATTTATGTTTAAAATGATACAATATTTTTATGTAAAAAAAAAAAAAAAAAAAGTTTCATAGTTTGTCATCAGGAAAAAAAAGGTTTATGCTGATATTTTCCAAAACCCAAATTTTATTTTATTTTATTTTATTATTATTATTTTTTTTTTTTTTTTACTTTATTTAATTTACATTTTTAATTAAATGCAATTTTACTTTATTTTATCATTTTGATGACTCATTTTGTGTTTCAAAAGGAGGGCAGAATTTGAACCCATGATACTGATCTTACTCAAAAAGAACAAACTACTAAATTCTGTCATATCTCATCTTGTAAATAAGTGAGCCCGGATTGTGACTGCATGGGGCCCCCAAAAATTGGTGCATGACCCTGATGATAAATGTGTATGTTCGTATGAAATTGCGTCATGGAGATGAACGCAATTTTGCGTGCATGCAAAAGTAGTTGATAGTATAAAACTGTCTGGCTGTAGTAAGATTCACTCGTTATTGGACGTTGCTCATGTTTGTAGGGGGCAGATTTTTGAGTCAATATATTCCCAAAGCTTGTTCGGGTAACTCTTGAGCACATTTGATTTGAAATCTGTTGTTGCTGATTGGCATGGTGCTTCTCCGCCGAGACGTAATGGGAGCAAGGGAGAGCCAAGGCTAAGAGGCTAATTGGTTGTTCTCAAGTGATTGATGTCAACGTTGCTCGGCAATGCCAAATTAGCAGAGCCCAAGGTGAGCCGAGTGCAGGCAAGGACCCGCGAACAGGCAAATAATGGCCTTGATGCTCATAAAAATGTGCACAGACACCAGATGCCACTCAAAGGGCTGTCAGATACCCCTTTGCTGATTGATGGCAAAGAGAGAACTTTCGATTTGGGCACGGGGGCTCTCGGCGGGCTGGATTGATTTCATCGTGGGGAGACAGGTGGCCTCTCCGAACACACTTTAATCAGAAAACCCTCAGGTGGGGCTCAAGTCTGCTCGGCTAAGTTGCTTCGCCACTGACTTTCCCTCCAAAAAACGAGGGGGGACCTTGAGCTGCAGTTGCCACCCCATATTTCCTGGCATAGTGTCCTGTAGCAGATGTCATTCAAGTCCCCCTCTGAATTATTGGAAAACTCTTTATCTTTATTATCCACGTCAACCCAGCAGTCGCAGGGCACAACGGAGGGAAATTTGCACCGAAGCATATGTGCAGATGTGTCATTTTACAGGCATAAAAACAACGTGAATTGTGGTTTTTCGCTTAACTTTTCTGTCGAAATGGAAAGAATAAGACGCACTGTTGACTAGATATTATATATAGATTATATATCGTTTTTCCAAGCGAGATTATACTAGTGTTAAAGGAGAGGGAGTAGTATGACATTGCCAAACATCCAAACTCAACAAATTCCCAGCAGGACATTAAGGCAGCATTAAAGTGTAACCTCGCCGGTTTTCAAACCACTTTGTATTGTTACAATGTCGGCAGTATATGCAAATGAACAATATTTACTAATTTTCCGTGTTACCTGGACCAAAAAATTGACGTTTATTTGTCAGCAAAAGTTTGACAGCTCCAGAGCTTTCGTGAAAATTACAGATTATACTTCCGTATTTTTGTATCCCCACCCACAGACAGTCGGATCGACAGAGGGTTATTAACAGAACAGTTATTGTAAGGGTGGTTTATCACTGAAAGTTGTATTGTACTATGTCTACTCTTTAAACAACAGCATAATGTTAAAAATAAAAAAAAAATGAAATACTATGGCAGCAGCTTTCTTACCTGTATGCGAAGGCAATTTTTTTCAGTTTTTCTTTCAGGAACAGTACTTGTCGACGCTTATGACTAAGAAGTATTTCCTACTAGAGCAAGGTGGTATTTGACTAGTAAGTGTATCCATAGCAGACTGGTGGGAGTGGCCTTGAATAGCAACATGCCCAGGGCATTATGGGTGTTGAAGTTGTCCTACCTATTTGGCAAAAGGCAGCAGCAGCCTTTTTTCTGTTTTCTCTAGTCAGTTAGTACCCATTTCAACAATTGTCGAATTTCTACTGTATAGACTGTAACGTAGACTCTATAGTTTTATTAAAAGCCCATTATGCCAACAGTGAAGTATGTCTTTAAAGGTGCAGTGTGTAAATTTTAGTGGGATCTAGCGGTGAGGTCGCAAATTGCAATATAGAGAAGCTACGGTGGCCAACACAGGAGAAAGATGTCGTCGTCTGAGACAGCAGAGAGTAGGCAGTCAAGCAAATGTACTCTGTAGAGCAGTTTGTCCATTTAGGGCTACTGTAGAAACACTGCTGGCACAAAATGATGACTTAACGTGATCCGCGGTGTATGTAGATAGAATTGGCTCGTTCTAAGATAATAAAAACATAACGGTTTGTTATGTAAGGTCTTTATACACTACTGAAAACATAGTTTTGCATATTATATTGCATTGCTGTATGTACACATTGTACTAAAATGTACACTTTGCACCTTTAATATAGTAAGTTGAAAGTTTTGACAGCTGAGATTAATCTGTTTAGCAATCATGGCAATAACCACATAAAAAAGCTAAAAAGCAGTTTTTAAAAAGCACATAAAATAAAAATAGAATTAATATGCAGTTTGCAAAGTTGCAATACAAGAAAACTTGTTTTTTTCTCCTTTACCACTGTAGATCTCACAGTATTACAACTTGTGATGGAGTAGGGGAAAACTGAGATTCGGAGCGCTGCACATCTGTCACGCTTTCTGTTTTTCCCTCTGACTGGCCGAATGAAGGCGTAAATGTGAAAAGCAACAGGAACTTATGAGGTCTTTTGCCAGTAGAGAAAGAATAAACTGGCGTATTAAACTTGTATTTCTCATTAGAAATTGAAGAACAAATGTTCCAGTGTTTGTTTAATAAATTATGAAAGGAGTGGGTCCGCTGAGGCTCAAAAGCTATGAAAAAAATGTGTGAAATGAATCTAACTAACTGAACTTAATTGAATAGCCTGGAGTACCTGCGCTTAATCCAAGAAATCCGATAATTCCCTTGTGGCACAACTCTATGTTAGCAAACGTGAGCTTTGCGTTAAAAGCATTAAAGATTCCAGCAAATGCATTATAGATAGCTAAAAAACCTAAAATCATAAAAACATTTTAATTACTTAAAGTAAGCGTTAACTGAAATTAAATAATATATAAAACAATCTTATTTTGTTTCAGCTAGCTGTCAAAGCAACATTTCTCAGGGGGACATGGTGATGGAAAAATATATATATATATTTTTTTTTTTTTTTTCATTATTTTATATATATATATGAGGGAGGAAAAAAAAAAACTTTTGCAGTCCCTCGAGAATCTCGAGAAAGTTTCTCAAGGGAACACAAAACATTTGCGAGAGAATGCAAGCGCATTGAAATATAGGTTTTGTTTCTCCATCACCATGTGCCTTTAGAGGCTCCGTAGGATTTTATTTCATATTAGGCTTTTTTTGACATTCTGGGTGTTTCTGTATATGGAGTTCAGCATTAAATGTGGGAAGCGCAAATATGGGTAAAAAAAAAAAATATGAAGACAAGATTTAAGGGCCTGCGCTGATATTGGACCCTAATGAAAGCAGTGCACTGTTACTGAGATCTGGGGTCTGCTTCGAGAATTGACTATCTGTCTGTGTGTACTAGTAATTTAGAAACCTCACCAGGAGAGAGCAGTTGAGTTATAACTCTCTGTTTTGCTTTTTCTGTCTCTCTCTTTCTCCCTGTCTCTCTTCACCACACACATAAACTCTTCCTCGTCCTCCGCCTTCATTCTGTCTGGACTCAGCCTCTCTCATTAATCATGGGACACAGACACTGGCTTTGGCCCAGTCGCTGTGAAGGTCAGGCCCAGTGAATCAGCACTTGAAGTTTGCCGAGCAGTGATGGCAACACTATAGAGCAGCTCTGCGCTGTGACGGCAGCTCGCCGGACCAGCAGCCATCACACAACGGTCCACCGTAAACATGTCACACACTGGACCGAGCCCTCGTGTGCTGCTGGGTTATTGGATTGGCCTGGAGAGCACGGATGTGAAACAGAGCTCAGCTTTGTGCAAGTGTCTGGTCCTTCTTTCTTTCTTTCTTGTTTCCTTACATTAGCGCTTTATATTAACTTTCATTAATGTGTCAGCAATAAAATAGCATTAATAAAATCTGGAATAATCTTTATGTACACTATACCATTCAAAAGTTTGGGGTGGGTACAATTTTTTAATGTTTTTGAAAGAAGTCTCTTAGACTCACCAAGAAATAGTATGAGATACTAACACTGCATTTATTTGATCAAAAATACAGTAAAAATTGTAATGTTACATTTCCTATTGTGATATATTTTAGAATGTAATTTATTCCTGTGATGGCAAAGCTGTCATTCAGTGGCACATGATCCTTCAGAAATTATTCTAATATGCTGATTTGCTGCTTGAGAAACATTTCTGATTATTATCAGTGTTGAAAACAGTTGTGATGCTTCATATTTTTGAAAAAACAATGATATATTTTTTTCCAGGATTCTTATATAATGTATATAATGTAGCATTTATTTGAAATCTTTTGTCTTAACATGTGTTAAAGTGATTTTACTACAATTAAGGCAAGAAATATGGC
Organism: Elopichthys bambusa; assembly: GCA_037101425.1. Classification (NCBI taxonomy): domain Eukaryota; kingdom Metazoa; phylum Chordata; class Actinopteri; order Cypriniformes; family Xenocyprididae; genus Elopichthys; species Elopichthys bambusa. The sequence goes on along the minus strand of CM074446.1, from coordinate 28,657,172 downwards.
TTGTCCAATCAAACTTAAGAGTCAGAAATCAGAAAGTATTTGTATTAATAAATACTTTGTATTTGTATTAATAAAGTATCAAATAATGCTTAACAACAAAACATTTTTACGTCATACAGATTCAGATATTTATTTGATTTATTATTTTCTTTCTTTCTTCTAAAGGACAAAGGAAAAGCCCACATCACAACAGACATGAGAGCATGTCAAAATCCTTTAATCCACATAACCCTGATCATGTCTGCAGAGGATTTTCATTTGTTGAGTGTTGTTGTGGTACAGTATAAGGGTCAGGCCTCTGTGTGTCTACTAAAAAAGCTATTTAAAGTGCATTTAAGGCCTAAATTTTGTCAACTTTAGGAACAAAACACCAAGTTTTACACAGGCAAGCATCTCTCACTTTTTCAGAAAATGTGCAAATCCAGTTTGTGCACAGCAAAAATGTTTTTATTGCTTAGTATGTATGTTTTCTTTTGTTTGAAAAATATCTAGGCATTCTTAAATCAAGAAAAATTTACTTGAGAGAAGTAAACACCTAATTATTTACACTTTTTGCGAGTTTATATCCCGCAGTTCTGACTTTATTTCTCGCAATTGCGAGTTTATATCCCGCAGTTCTGACTTTATTTCTCACAATTGCGAGTTTATATCCTGCAGTTCTGACTTTATTTCTCACATTTGTGAGTTTATATCCCGCAAATCTGACTTTATTTCTCACAATTGCGAGTTTATATCCTGCAGTTCTGACTTTATTTCTCACATTTGTGAGTTTATATCCCGCAAATCTGACTTTATTTCTCACAATTGCGAGTTTATATCCCGCAATTCTGACTTTATTTTATATCCCACAGTTCTGACTTTATTTCTCGCAATTGCGAGTTTATATCCCGCAGTTCTGACTTGATTTCTCGCAATTGTGAGTTTATATCCTGCAGTTCTGACTTTATTTTATATCCCACAGTTCTGACTTTATTTCTCGCAATTGCGAGTTTATATCCCGCAGTTCTGACTTTATTTCTCGCAATTGCGAGTTTATATCCCGCAGTTCTGACTTTATTTCTCACAATTGTGAGTTTATATCCTGCAGTTCTGACTTTATTTCTCACATTTGTGAGTTTATATCCCGCAAATCTGACTTTATTTCTCACAATTGCGAGTTTATATCCCGCAATTCTGACTTTATTTTATATCCCACAGTTCTGACTTTATTTCTCGCAATTGCGAGTTTATATCCCGCAGTTCTGACTTGATTTCTCGCAATTGCGAGTTTATATCCCGCAGTTCTAACTTTATTTCTCGCAATTGCGAGTTTATATCCTGCAGATCTGACTTTATTTCTCACAATTGCGAGTTTATATCCTGCAGATCTGACTTTATTTCTCACAATTGCGAGTTTATATCCTGCAGATCTGACTTTATTTCTCACAATTGCGAGTTTATATCCCGTAGTTCTGACTTTATTTCTCACAATTGCGAGTTTATATCCTGCAGATCTGACTTTATTTCTCACAATTGCGAGTTTATATCCCGCAGTTCTAACTTTATTTCTCGCAATTGCGAGTTTATATCCTGCAGTTCTGACTTTATTTCTCGCAATTGCGAGTTTATATCCCGCAGTTCTGACTTTATTTCTCACAATTGCGAGTTTATATCCCGCAGTTCTGACTTTATTTCTCACAATTGCGAGTTTATATCCTGCAGTTCTGACTTTACTTCTTGCAATTGTGAGTTTGTATCCCGCAGTTCTGACTTTATTTCTCACAATTGCGAGTTTATATCCCGCAGTTCTGACTTTATTTCTCACAATTGCGAGTTTATATCCCGCAGTTCTGACTTTATTTCTCACAATTGCGAGTTTATATCCTGCAGTTCTGACATTATTTCTCACAATTGCGAGTTTATATCCCGCAAATCTGACTTTATTTCTCACAATTGCGAGTTTATATCCCGCAGTTCTGACTTTATTTTTCGCAATTGCGAGTTTATATCCCGCAGTTGACTTTATTTCTCGCAATTGCGAGTTTATATCCCGCAGTTCTGACTTTATTTCTTGCAATTGCAAGTTTATATCCCGCAGTTCTGACTTTATTTCTTGCAATTGCGAGTTTATATCCCGCAGTTCTGACTTTATTTCTCGCAATTGCGAGTTTATATCCCGCAGTTCTGACTTTATTTCTCACAATTGCGAGTTTATATCCTGCAGTTCTGACTTTATTTCTCACATTTGTGAGTTTATATCCCGCAAATCTGACTTTATTTCTCACAATTGCGAGTTTATATCCTGCAGTTCTGACTTTATTTCTCACATTTGTGAGTTTATATCCCGCAAATCTGACTTTATTTCTCACAATTGCGAGTTTATATCCCGCAATTCTGACTTTATTTTATATCCCACAGTTCTGACTTTATTTCTCGCAATTGCGAGTTTATATCCCGCAGTTCTGACTTTATTTCTCGCAATTGCGAGTTTATATCCCGCAGTTCTGACTTTATTTCTCACATTTGTGAGTTTATATCCCGCAAATCTGACTTTATTTCTCACAATTGCGAGTTTATATCCTGCAGTTCTGACTTTATTTCTCACAATTGCGAGTTTATATCCTGCAGTTCTGACTTGATTTCTCGCAATTGTGAGTTTATATCACGGAATTCTGAGAAAAAAAGAATTGTGAGATATGAAGGGGAAAAATGGGTGAAATCACAATTATCTTTTCATTTTCTTATTCCATGGCGGAAACAACCTTCCATAGATACTGTAAAATAATAAATAAGACAATCTTTTTTTGCAGTGTGTGGCTACTGTATGAAGATCAGATGCTCTCCTTGGATGTTATTTGACTGTGGTTCTCAACTTCACACTTTTCACTTGATAACTGCCAATATCCTGTGTGTTTTCAGGCAAACATTCTCCATATTGAGTGCATCTCTGCCTGTTGTTTATCACAGAGTGCTAAGATGCGTGAGTCTTTGTTTACGGATAAACCCGTGTGCTCTTACGCAGCATAACTTTGGACGCTTAAGCAAACCCGGAGTGAATCTCCCCAAGTAGAAGGACTTTATGTTTCCATGGTATTTTAGCGCACGGCTGGGAGCTGAGATTTGGAAGTGGACTGACATTTTCTGATTCCTCATATTTTTCTTCCAAGTGCTCCGCAGCCGAGCATAAGCAATGGCAATTAGTTTAGGGACTGGAGGAGAGAAATGCCGTAAACATATTTGAGCTCAGAAGTGCAAATGGACAGCCTCTCTGAAATGCAAAGTTGCCCTCTTCCCAAGATAGATCGGTTGCCAGCATTCAGCGCCTCAGCCACAGCAAATATGCTCGATCTTTATTATTTTCTACTTCATTTTCTCCCCTTAAGGCATTATCTACCTGTTCGTTCTGTTTCAAAGTCAGTTTAGACCAGAAGGAAGCGATCAACATGCTTTGTTTTCCACATGGAAATCGGAGAAGCTTTCCGACGTTCCTCGGTCACAGCAGCTTTATATCTGTCAAGGTAGCGGAGGATTTACATGAGCTCCACAAATACGCAAAGCCACCATTTTTAACCCTGGAGACAACCCTGCTTTGTAGTAGATGCTTTCTCTATAGCATAATAAATCTATACTGACAGCTACAGCTCACACGGTGAAGTGTAAAGCATGAAAAATGATCTAGTTTGAAACATATGCGTCAGGTTCTTAGAAATGTGATATTAGTATTCATGTTGGCTTCATACAGACTTTGATATAAAGTTATTCAAATCGTTTTTTTTTTTTTTTTCTTTTCTACTTTAATAAAGAATATTACGCACAATATTTTTCTTCTTCATTGTGATCTTGGAGCGGTTATGACATCCTGACATTTTTTGCTTTATGTCCCACAAAAAAATATCCAAAATTGACAGCATGTTCTTCTTAAAAGAGGCATTCAAATCATTGTCTGTGTGAATTTCATTTTTAATATGTTTTTGAATATCCATAGAGCCCCTGAAAAAAAAAAAAAAAAAAAAATGAAATAAGTGTCATGTCATTGACCTCCAAACTAATGAATAAGTTTGAATAATTTAGAAAAGCTGCACAAGTTTGGAGGTTTAAATGGCAGAAATATAATCTACATCCTGTCCCTGCTCCTCCATCCTCCCAGCAGGCACATCCTGAGCATCAGCACATAAAATGGACCTCTGTGTTCATGCTGTGCTGTCAGCCAAGACTTGATCTACAGGCAGCCTTCTTTAGAAAGGCAGGATGGCAGATATGCAGCCGCAGTCTGATGTCTGTCATGCTGAAATCCAACCGGTAGAAAAGGAAAATCACAAATGAGATCTCTTTTAATATGTCAATTATATTTCCTAAACCGCAATAAGATTGAATCAAGGGCAGATGGGGAATCTGTCTGTCTGTCTGTCTGTCATCTATCTGTCTCTCTGTCGTTCTATCGTTCTGTCTATCCATCATCCATCTATCTAGGTGTATTTGTACTCGCGTGTATACCTAAACCTGAAGTACCTTTAAACGCAATTACAGCGCGAAGAACCGTGGACAATAGCGAAAATTGCGTGTTGATCTTTCGCACAGAGTTCCCCTGCAAAAACCAGAGACGAGATCCATCCAAAAACCTTCATCCTCTGTGATAAAGAGCCGGCGTAGCGGACCCTCTGACATTTTCAGGGGTGGAGAGGTGATAGGCTCTTTCTATGAGTTATTTTTACAATGATGCTGCATCCATCAATTTCTTGGGAACGAATCAAATCAAATAAGTGCTGTGTGGGCAAAAAGCAGCGTGCAGCGTAGAGGGTGTACGGCGCATGCTGATGAAAAAGAGAGAGAGAGAGAGAGAGATGTGCCATAGATGCACCTCCTGAATTAGACATGAGGACGGCTGCCATCTTTCCAGGTAAAAAGAAAAAAAAATAAGATCTGCTTTCCATCCTGGTGTTGACAGACAGCCTCTCTACCTGTATGAGAGGATATATAGGTTTGTTATTGATATTCTTGATGTTGCATACTATGTCTTATTGTTTGCCACATGGAGTTATTTGCAAAGTTATGACGGGTCTCCTGCAATTTATTTGAACATAGTTTTGGATCATTCTCATGTCTGCTTTGCATAAAAAACGATTGAGGAGCGCTAGAGATCTTATATTAAGTATTTACTTCACCTTTAAAGTATGCATCATGTGCTTGCTGTTTTTCAGTCCTGGTCTTAACATGCACGTGACATGAAAACAAAACCTGTGAACGTTTATGTGACACAAAAGCATCAAATGCAATGTGTAGAATCTTTCATTTGAGAAGAATGTTTGTGTAAACGCGTAAAGGATTTCTCTTCACACAATCCAGCGTTTTGTGCAATGTTAATTAATGCAGTAAATGCTTCATAAATGCAATGCAATAATTAGCATGAATTGATTTTTGGAGTCAAAGTTTTAGATGAAACGCTGCAGAGAGAGTGTTTGCATTGATATTCCTGTGGTGTATCAAGCGCATGTAGATGTGCATGCATTTTTTTATGATCAGATAAGTCGAAGTGAACAATATAGAAGTATGTACAGGATCTGAGCTTCAGATGAATTGTTTTATTTATAAATCGTGGTTTCTTTTTAGACATATTTCAAAGAAAAGGCCATTCTTTGGGGTTTGATCTAAGTTCTTGTATCGTATTGAGTTCTGAAGGCTGATTGATTTCAAACCTGGCGAATGCCTCCTGAAGCTGTGTGAATTTCCGTTAACAAGAGACCATATGAGCTCCACAGGGCTTTTGAACCCTTTAAAGGGATCATCTTCTGAAGTCACAGTCACCTACGTACATATAGGTTTTCAGTCCATTACATCAGCTTACGTAAATTACCTTCATGGCTTTGAAAGATGGTTTTACCACTAGTGCTGAAGCCAGAACGGCAGCACCTAACCCAATGAAGCACGCTCTATAGAACCCCAGGCTAGGTTTAGAAAAGCATAATACTATAGTACTTGTGCTATTTTTGTAGTACTGTGCACATTATGCAAAATACAATTTACATTTTCTTTTCAGTTATGCAAATTTGCATACAATATATTATAATCTGCTACATTTGCCACAAATGCGCAGTATACAACAAGAGCACTTTGTGTGGAATACGGTGTCCCACAATGCAATGTGCTCAACGTGAAAATTTCATTTCCAATGTGCTGAAGGAACTCGCAACAATATCCACTGTTATTGTGAACATCCCCTTCTCTTTCTAGACTAGATTATTTGGTCAGACTGCTATAACATTTTTACATTTTTAATACATATTACATATCTCATTTTACTTCTAAATGAAAATTTTAAATTCTATTATATAATTATATAAATTTTTCATTTATAATGTATTCATTTATTTAAATATATGAATTATAAATGAAAAAAAATGAAAAAGTACATATGTGTGTGTGTGTGTGCTGGGTAGTTTTATTTAACCCAACTAACGTGTAAAACTTGCTGTATTGCTTGCTTAAAATGAACCAAAAATATGTTGGAAATTAACATTTATTAATATTAAATATAATAATTAAACAATAAACATTGTTGCCTCTAGTAATTGTGTCTGATTTCCAATTTCCAACCTATTTTGGGTTCATTTTGGCCGGCCACAGTCATTTTTAAACAATAGTTGAGTTAAATGAAACTACCCAGCAGGTTGGGCAAACATTTAACCCACGTGCTGGGTTTGTCCATTTTCAACCCAACTTGGGTGTTTTTAACCCAGCATTTTTAGTGTGTAACAATAATGGAAAGATAAGGATTATCAGTATGTCACAATATCCCCCCCTTTGGACTTTGTTTTCTGTTTTGCACCATTTCCTGCCAGTCTTTCATCATAGTTATGCATTTCAGTTCACTAACCTGAAATTCGATTCAGTATCAGTTATTTTGGATACTGTATATCAGGTACAGTACATGGCAAATTTTCTCAATAAAAAAAAAAAAAAATCTCACCTAATGCTGTAATATATACATGGGAATCAGTTGGTACTACATTAATATTGAAGGTTAAAATGAACTGATTTGCATACGAACTTAAACTACACTTTTTGTAATAAAGTTATAATAGGCCTACTAACTTTAAAATTATTTCTTATTTTTTTAAGATAAGGATTATCAGTATGTCACAATATCCCCCCCTTTGGACTTTGTTTTCTGTTTTGCACCATTTCCTGCCAGTCTTTCATCATAGTTATGCATTTCAATTCACTAACCTGAAATTCGATTCAATATCAGTTATTTTGGATACTGTATATCAGGTACAGTACATGGCAAATTTTCTCAAGAAAAAAAAAATCTCACCTAATGCTGTAATATATACATGGGAATCAGTTGGTACTACATTAATATTGAAGGTTAAAATGAACTGATTTGCACACGAACTTAAACTACACTTTTTGTAATAAAGTTATAATAGGCCTACTAACTTTAAAATTATTTCTTAATTTTAAATATAAAACATTTAAATGGTGGCCATCAACTTGACAGATTTATTCAAACATGTATTATATAGGCTATTGAAGACACATTAAAAATTATAATTAATATGTAATATGGTGCATATATTTAGCTAAATGCTCCTCTCTAGAGTTCATTTTTCTAGCTGACTAACGAGTTTATGGTCACTGTTTGTTCTGAGGTAACATTAGCCTGAATGTGACATACAAGCTGTATGCGGTTGAAACGCTGATTACGCGAATACACGAGACATGATACGGATTTCGTTAAGTTGTACTGTATCTTTTAACATACCTTCAGAAGTTCATTCATGTTTATTTCGCGCTGTAACTGGTATTAAAGCGGAGCAGAAGATCAGTTCACGTGCGCTTCACGCTGCTGCCTCACGCGCCACAGCAGTCATGACACATTAAAGAGCGGCAAAACAGTGTGTGTTTTTTTTTATTTCGTAGTAAAATGGGCAGAATTTGAAATATGAGATGTCAAAAGCAACAAACCACAAATCTTATTGTGGTTTATTGGATGGTTACGTATCCTCGCACTTTTCTGAGTGGATATAGAGAATGAGGAGTTGTTTTCACTCCGCATTGCATTTCGGGAAGGCATCACCATGTTGAAAGGATAAGCTATCCGTTACCATGATTAATTCGACAGTGGAATAACAAAACAGCTTGATATTTGTTTGCATTTTTGCGATTCTTGGAAAGAAATGGAAAAATGGAGCCAAGTAGTGTTATTTAGAGAAAATGCTTGACATCAACAGCTAAAAGCTCTCTACTCTGAACGACAAACCGACCGTTGCAAACTTGCAAAGCACTTGGACTAGGTCAGAAATAGATCAGGGAATCTTGTTTATTGTCAGGAATTTGTTGTCGCGCTGCATACAGTGTACACGATATGATATCATTGATTATAATGGGTGCTATTGTCTTTTGACGCGGCGTGTTGTGCCGCTCGCGTCCGGTGTAGACATGGTGTTACAAACCCACAAACCTGTAAACTGCGAGAGCCAAGTCATACTTGCTAAGGTAAGGTTGCACTCCACTTTTATAACAGTTATAATGCTTATTATTGTAAAAAATATATATATATATTAATTGTAAACTGAGTTGTAAAATTGTAAAAATGAAATTATTTTAGCCTACTGAGTCACAGACTGGTTAGTGACGTCAAGCAGTTTCTTTAAATAATGCTGCTTGCTAATAACTTGAACTTAATAACTTCTAATGACTTAAAGCTTCTGAACTCTTGCATTGCGTAGGCACTGATAACATATAAACCAGGTAATTGACAATGTCAGGGTATGTGACAGGTGGTAGTGCTTCTGGGCCTTTCGTCCATTCTGTAGCTGGCAGGTCGATTTTGTTGTTTATGTCAAGTAGTTTCTCTAATTAACGCAGCTTGGGAGTGTTATTTAGTCTCTCCCGATAGAGTCCCTGTTTTTCGCTTCCCCCTTCTCCATTTCTTTCCAAGAAACTGTGGCGTATTGCAAAAATGCAAACAAATATCACGCTATTTTTCTCGGTCTCACTGTCGAAGTAACCATGGCAACGGATAGTGTATCCTTCTAATATGGCAACGCCTTCCCGAAAACGCTGTGATGTCACCTTCTCATTCTCTATAAGGAAATCCTTAACCTTTCCTAGTGGGTATACGGCGTATACCTGCGTATGACGTAGACTACACCACTGGGCCTATATATATAAATACACACACATACATGTATATATTTAAGAAATATTTGCATGTATATACTGTTTATATATTTTATATTATAATTTATATTATATATAAATATTTTATATATAAATATAACACACGTTTATATATATATATATATATATATATATATATATATATATATATATTTCTTGCATTTATTATTTATTTATTTTAAATTATTAATTTTAATAATATCATTTATTTAATAATTGCTATTTTTTCCCTTTATGATTCATTCATTTATTTGTTGGACAATTATGATTTAAAAAATCATAATTTTTTTTAATGATTTTTAATAATTTTATTATATAGAAATATAGTAAATATATATAGTACTTTTTCTTTTTTTGCATTTATGATTTATTTATTTTAAATTATTAATTTTAATAATATCATTTATTTATTAATTGTTATTTTTTACCTTTATGATTCAGTCATTTATTTGTTGGACAATTACGATTTAAAAAATCATGATACATTTTTTAATGATTTTTATTATTTTTATTATATATAAATATAGTAAATATGTATATAGTACTTTTTTTCATTTATGATTTATTTATGTATTTAATGTAGTACTTTTTTCTTTTTTTAATTTATCATTTATTTATTCATTTAAATAAATTAATAAATTATAAGTGAAAAAATAATACAATTTAATATATTATTTACTTTTAATTAGTAATTTTAATAATATTGTTTATTTATTAATAGTTTTTTTTCACTTTATAAATTATTCATTTATTCATTGGACAATTATGATAAAAATCATGAATATTTTAATGATATATTAATTATATAATATTAATTAATTAATTTATTATTAATTATATATTATTATTGTTATTTCAAATAAGCATAAATATATTGTTGTTTTTTTACATAATTTTTTACATAAATAATACAAACATGAGTAAAATATTTAGTAGTAGTAGTAGTAATATCGCTTAATTATCATGAAAATAATAGGCTTTGTTTTCTTTAAATTGAATTTCCTACTTTTTTCATTCAATTTTGCATTAAAATATGACCTGGACAGGTTATTGTGAGATTAACCCATATACAATGCAGTATGCAGTGCTTTAAAATTTCATTAGAAACATATCACCTTGTCTTTAAGCTAGTTGAAGTTTCACAACCTTCCTCTATCCCTGTCTGTTTCTCTCAGCACCGCTAGGCATCTCAGGTGCTTGGGTAAGTCCAGCGGAGGGCGAGAGGTGAGGATACCTGCTAACCATCTCCGCTTTTCTATAAATGAGATCCCTGTCCTCCATCTTCCACCCAAGGTCCCTGAAATGTGGCCACCGTGAGGCTAGCTGGGAGAAATGGCCACCAGGTTGTCAGTGACGTTCTGTGGGCAAAAGGTTCAATTACTTCAGTTGTCGTAGAGCAATAAATGACAAATTAAGTGGCTGGCACCGGCTACTGCTGTGAGGAGTGCACACTGGAATACTAATGTCTGACTGTGTCTAAAGACGGTGGAGGAAGGAGACAGACAGAGAGCGAACCTCCACTGATAGACAAAAAAGACATTTCAGCAGTCAAGACCAAAATTTAGGGAGCCATATCGGTGTTATTCAGTGCTGCTGCAATAAACGGCTCACTTTGAGTTTGTGGCACAAATGTTATCAATATCCTTCTTGTTAAAAATTCATACAATAAACAATGTCTAGGAATTGACTAGAATGTGTATATTCACTAAATAAAACACTACGTGATCGGGTGCTTTTGATTGTTGCATCTGGATTTTCCCTTAAGCAGAAAAAAAAAACATGTGACTATGAGTTGAAATTCAATATTGAATTGTATTTTGTGAATGTGAATCTGTTTATGCATGGGCAAGGAGTTAGTCTGACCTAGTAAGCATATTTGTTCCAGTTAATCTCAAAAATTTTCTCAACTAAAATGCTCACTGGATTGTAAATAAGGGCATAATAGCATGAGAAAATACAATATTTGTCATTCATTGTCCACTTTTGCTCTTATTTATTTTTGTGCCTTTTCACTGGCTTTTCCATTTCACTGTCTTTGCATTTGCCAAACAAATGCCCCATTACCTCCACAGTGAAAAACTCAGCATTTCAGCTGAAGAAAACAAAAGACAAAATAACCTTGAGATCTCCAACAACCAGTAACAGCTAGAGACTAGAGACATCTGTGACCTTACATATTTTGAAATATGAATATTAACTATGCTTTATTTAAAATTATTTTGTTTTTTTACATTGTGACATGTAATGCATTAACTAACAGTGAGAAATCCATTGTTATGGTATTAATTAAAGGGGACATATAAGTCTCTTGTGTCCCCAGAGTGTGTATGTGAAGTTTTAGCTCAAAATACCCCACAGATCATTTATTATAGCATGTTAAATTTGTCACTTTTTGAGGGTGAGCAAAAATGCTCTGTTTTTGTGTGTGTCCCTTTAAATGCAAATGAGCTGCTGCTCTCAAGAAGAGGGCGGAGTTTCAAGAGCTCTTGTTAGCAGCTCTGATTACCTCACACAGACTTACTGAAAATTTCAGAAACTGTTCAGCCTTTTTAATGTTCAAACCGGAGTCGGACAATGATGGAGAGACTCCAAATGGTTAGTTGATGAATTTATGTAGCTGACGTGGGATATCTTAAAGTCATCGATTAGCATATTCTGTCATGATAATTTATAAATCGCTCATGTGGGAACTGTTGTAAGATCCTACAGAGCCAGAGAATATATGTTGCATTAAGATAGAACAGGTATAGTTTAGTTTAATTACGGTTATAACTTATGTTGTCATCTTGCTTTTATGACATGCTGTTGCATTTGCATTAGTTACCGTATTGCATTAACATGGCCTCACCCTCTTTGTTGTATGTTCTCGGGGGCGGGGTCTATGTAAATTCTAGGGTTAGTGATGTCACCAACCCGGGAAGAAGCTCGTTGTAGTCCCTACCAGCCGTTTGTTGCAGTCCTTAAACAGAGAATTCTTTAAAAGAAAATATCTCCCTTTGCATTGAACTTTGAGCGTCGTAACTTTGCAGATGTTGTTTATGCTCAAACAGCAACATTACACACTAACTAAAGTTAAAAAAGTAAAATCATAATCAACCACCCCTTTAATATGTGTTAACATTTATTAAGAACAATACAACTGTTCATTGTTAGTTCATTTTAGGATATCCATTAAATAATAGATAAAACTTTTAGTTTTAATAATGTATTATTGAAAGCTGAAATGAACATGAACTAAGATTAATAAACATTAATGTTTTGATAATCTAAAAAACCTTTTCCCACTATTATGTGCAATGGAAAGCTTCTGTGGATGTTAAAGCTTCTTCATGGAACCATCAATACCAATAAAGAGCCTTTATTTTTAAGAGTGTTTGTAGTGCACAAAGCCTTGACTAACATAATAAGTGAACTTAAGCGGGCAAAACAAATGTTAATCAGTAAAAAGGATAGAGTAAATGAAGTGCTTCCTGATGATAGCTTTATGACTGGACTAAAGCGTTAAAAAGTCACTTTTCTCGAAACGTGTTAGCAATCTTAAGCAAAACTTCCATTTAGGGTCCCATCATTTGTTTTCACGCCAGACAAAATGTATTCTCGGTTCGGCATAGATCACCACAGAGCTTTCTTTCTTTCCACGTTTCTCGTTTTATAATGAGTTTCCTGAGGAAGTGCTGGCGTGCATATCCTGGCACCGCGATTCCTTATGAGAGCCGAGGCATATCATTGATTGACTGTCAACAGACAGCCGCTTCTGCGCCCCTTAAGTCATAGTCGCATCAATGAATCAATGTTTTACCCAAGTGAATGCTGGAACATTACCTGCAGGTCAAAGACCTCATAAATAGCCTAGTTATGTACAAGGGGAATAATCACTTTACTGTTTGCTTCTAGACATCATGCTTTTTTGTGTTGAGTTACCTAAAAACTCCCTTTAAGCATATAAATGCTGTAATGCACAGCTTCACATGGCTTATTAGTGCCACTCACTATTATTATTGCTCATACTGGTTGTGAACTGTTTGTGCATGAATTATTCCAAAAAATTGTGCTGCTTTTAGAGTAAAAAAGAAAAAGATATATATATATATATATATATATAATTATAATAATTATATATATATATAATTATAATTATAATAAATAAGCTTTCCACTGATGTATGGTTTCTTACGATAGGACAATATTTGGCCAAGATACTGAGGGTGCAAAAAATAAAAATATTGAGAATCACCTTTAAAGTTGTCCAAATGAAGTCCTTAGCAATGCATATCCACTCACAAAAATACATTTATGATATATTTACGGTAGGAAATTTACATGATCTTTACTTAATATCCTAATGATTTTTGGCATAAAAGAAAAATCCATAATTCTGACCCATACAGTGTATTGTTGGCTATTGCTACAAATATACCTGTGCGACTTATGACTGGTTTTGTGGTCCAGTATATATGTCGAAATTACTGACTTCAGTACCAAGTCGGTACTGAAATTGTAAAAATGTGACGATACCAGCATCTCTGTTAAGCGCTGTTAAGCAGATTCTTAAACACCTCTGATTGGCCATTGTATTCACATGCTCAACAGATATGTCTGTGATTGGTTATAATGATCAACGCAACGATCCATCTCGATCCGAAAGATCCGTGGATATATTAGGGATCCGCTGATAGAGCGTCAAAGTTTATTTACAACATGTTTATGAAGCGTTGATCATTATAGCCAATCAGACACATCTGTTGAGCGCGTGAACACAGTGGCCAATCAGAGGTGTTTAAAAATCCGCTCAACAGTGCACAAAATGCTAGAGGAATATGTTGGTATCAACACATTTTTAAAATTTCAGTACCGACTTGGTACCGAAGTCTGTACTTTTGACAACACTAATATTTATATTAGTACATATGTATATATTATATATACATACATATCAGGGGAATTTCTCAAAAAACTGGATGAGAAAATATCTGATATTACAAAAATAAAACAATGAAAATATTACTTTAAATTTGACGTTAAAAAGTGTAAAAGTCACTTAGTTTTTCTAAAGTAACAGTCCAACAGCGACACCCGCAGGTGAAGTTACAGCAGGAGGCTTGCCTCCCTTGAGCCCATTGACTTTAAACAGACTCCCTAAAGCGTGCGCTGGGTTTGGCGGGGGGTAATTGAGAATGAATGGGGGAAAGTCACATGAGAGGAGGCAATGCCTTCACTGCACTATGATTGGATGTGATTGGTTATGATTGGAAATGATTGGTTCGTGCAGTAAATCCCGCCTCTTGATTTTGTGTGCATTCCCGAATCTGCCTAAATGACGACAATGATGCCGTTAATGGGAAGGTAAATCAATCAATCAATCAATCAATCAATCAATCTATCTATCTATCTATCTATCTATCTATCTATCTATCTATCTATCTATCTATCTATCTATCTATATCTATCTAATCTATAGAGGGGTCACATGCTTGCTTGAATAGCCATGCCATTTTTGTTTACTAGGTGATTTATTAAAGTCAAGAGGTTATGTTTTTTTTATGGGTGTCACCATGTACTGGTTCCTTCTCACAACAGTTAGTTGCATGATGCCCCTGCTAGCAACCCAGATCACTTTAGCAACTGCATAGCAACCCTCTGGCATCATGGAAGCATGTTTCACCTCAGGAAATAGCACTATTAATTTTATTTAGAACCATTCAGTTGCTTTAATGTCTCAGTCTATAAGAGCTCATTTAAAATTTGGAAAAGTTGGAAGTGTAATTATATGACCATTTTTCCATCAAGGAACATAGAATGATGTCTTGAGTATGACATTTGTCTTCTGTATCTGCTTAAGAGCTGCCAGCACTAATTATGACAAGAGGCGTCTTCTCAAACCATTATTCTCTGTCTGTAACAAGATTTTAAAGCTGATTTCCAGTTCCGCAGAAACTCGTGCCTTTAAAATTACACTGTCAGAGAAAAAACTCATTAGTGTTCTGCAATGCTGTTATTCTACCTTCACAGATTCATAAACAGCGTCTTGAAAATCACAAGTGATTGGAAACCAGTGCCCGTGGTGCTTCTATTTGAGGGATCAATCCCTGAGATTGATAGTATGGAGGACACATTAATCAAATGCACTGTAGGACCACTGCACAATGATAAATAAACCCCACACCCGGCTATTAATCTGCTTACCCTAGCTGTAAATGCTAGTAGGTGGACGTGGGCCAAGGAATACAACATTTACATGGAAATCTATTTACAAAGGCAAAAAAAAAAAAAAGTATTTACACTTGGTCACTTATATTCTGAGGGATCAGATTGTTATTTGTCCCAAATTTTTTAAAACATTAATACTTTTATTAATCAAAAAAGTGACAGTAAAGACATTTACAATGTTACAAAAGACTTCTATTTCAAGTAAGTGCTGTTCTTTTGAAATTGCTGTTCATCAAAGTATCCAGAAAAAAAATAAAAAATAAAATAAAAAATAAAAAAGTGCACCAGCTCATATTTTTGGAGCAGCAAATCAGCATATTAGAATGATTTCTGAAGGATCATGTGACACTGTAGACTGGAGTAATGATGCTGAAAATTCAGCTTTGATCACAGGAATAAATTACATTTTACAATATATTCAAATAGAAAACTTTAATTTTAAATCTTAATAATATTTCTCATTTTTACTGTATTTTTGATTAAATAAATTCAGCCTTGGTGAGCATGAGAGACTTCTTTCAAAAACATTTAAAACAACCCAACCCAAAACTTTTGAGCAGTAGTGTATCTTGGAAACCAACAACCAAGAAGAAAAACACAACCGTCTAATCCAGCGATGTTAGCCGGAACTATCGTGTTGAGAGTGATGGAGAACAATGCACAATAAGCTGTCTGTAGCTAAGGCCTCGTAATCAATTTTAGCTCCAAGGGAGAAGTGCGTATGTCTGGTGATAGAGCGAAGTAGATGGTCCTAAGAGAGCTTCTGGCAAAGCTGATCCTCGCTGAAGACGTCCCATCCCTCACCTCTGATAGAAACGGCTTTAACATGCTGTAGAACCAGCGCCTGTGGGATTCTCCTGCCGCGGCTTTTTGATGAATTTTTCAGCCTTTTCTTCTATCTCGCCATCGACTGTCATTTATTAACAAGTCCCCCAGGTTAAGTGCTGTTGTTGATTGTTTTTTCTGTGCTGTGTTTTTGCGGTTTGTTCTAGACATTGATCGTTTTGTAGCTCATCCTCGTTCGTGTTTGGGTGAGAATTATTGAAATTCTGTTAATTTGAGAACATTGGGTATGTTTTCATGAGAGAAAATCATACTCTTTTGCTATTTTTTGCTATTTGTCTGCTAATTAGTTGGATTTTCTCACATTTACTCTCAATGCATCTAGGAACATGTGTTTGTACATGATGCTCTGAGCTAGATAATCTATATTTTGCCCTTATCCATATGTTGAATGCATATGTTGGATAATATTATATGTATATTCTTCATTGTATATTGCATTGCATGTACACGACCATTCAAAAGATATATTTTTTTAATGAGATTAATACTTTTATTGAGCAAGGATGCATTTAATTGATCAAAAGTGACAGTAAAGGCACTTAAAAGTTTAATTAAAATAAATGCTGTTATTTTGAACTTTCTATTCATCAAAGAATCCTGAAAAAAAGCAGCGCAGCATGACTGTTTTCAACACATTTTATTATATCTTTTCATGTGACAACACTGAAGAAATTACACTTTGCTACAATGTAAAGTAGTGAGTGTACAGCTTGTATAACAGTGTAAATTTGTTGTCCCTTCAAAATAACTTAACACACAGCCATTAATGTCTAAACCGCTAGCCACAAAAGTGAGTACACCCCTAAGTGAAAATGTCCAAATTGGGCCCAAAGTGTGAATATTTTGTGTGGTCACCATTATTTTCCAGCACTGCCTTAACCCTCTTGGGCATGGAGTTCACCAGAGCTTCACAGGTTGCCACTGGAGTCCTCTTCCACTCCTCTATGACGACATCACTGAGCTGGTGGATGTTAGAGACCTTGCGCTCCTCCACCTTCTGTTTGAGGATGCCCCACAGATGCTCAATAGGGTTTAGGTACCCTCAGCTTCTTTAGCAAGGCAGTGGTCGTCTTAGAGGTTGCGGGCTTTTTTGTGCATCAAGAGGCTTCCTTCTGGGATGACAGCCATGCAGACCAATTTGACCGTATGGTCTGAGCACTGACAGGCTGACCCCCCACCCCTTCAACCTCTGCAGCAATGCTGGCAGCACTCATACGTCTATTTCCCAAACACAACCTCTGGATATGACGCTGAGCATGTGCAATCAACTTCTTTGGTCGACCATGACAAGGCCTGTTCTGAGTGGAACCGGTCCTGCTAAACCGCTGTATGGTCTTGGCCACCATGCTGCAGCTCAGTTTCAGGATCTTGGCAATATTCTTATAGCCGACGCCATCTTTATGTAGAGCAACAATTCTTTTTTTCAGATCCTCAGAGAGTTCTTTGCCATGAGGTGCCATGTTGGACTTCCAGTGACCAGTATGAGAGAGCGATAACACCAAATTTAACACACCTGCTCCCCATTCACACCTGAGACCTTGTAACACTAACGAGTCACATGACACTGGGGAGAGAAAATGGCTAATTGGGCCCAATTTGGACATTTTCACTTAGGGGTGTACTCAGTTTTGTGGCCAGAGGTTTAGACATTAATGGCTGTGTTGAATTATTTTGAGGGGACAGCAAATTTACACTGTTATACAAGCTGTACACTCATTACTTTATATTGTAGCAATGTGTCATTTCTTCAGTGTTGTCACATGAAAAGATGTAATAAAATATTTACAAAAATGTGAGGGGTGTACTCACTTCTTTGAGATGCTGTATATTCCTTATTTAAAAAAATAAAATAAAATAAATAAAACCAGCTTGTTTTTTCAGTGAAAACACATTTTAATGATAATTTAGCAGTGTTGTGTTAGTGTTTGCTTGAATCAGGCTAACCATATGGACATTTGGGCACATGCCCAAGGGCACCATCACATCCAGGGGTCACCATGCATGGCCATAGAAATGTTTGCAAACTGCGAGAGATGCGGCCAAAGACATGATCACAGAGTGGTCATGGAGTATAAGGTCCTGCAACACCACCCACTGTGTGTGCATCCGCTAAACCGACATGAACCCCTGCTTGCATGGCTATCTAACTGTCTACAAAGTCCCCATAATAATTGGAAAATACAAGTGTGTGTGTGTAAGCCTAACCTCGGGTCACTCCAATAGGACTGTCACTTTAATATGTTTACTATAAATTGTATACAAGCATCTGTTAAATGACAGCTTGCTATTTAATTTCATACTAAATCTAAGCATGAACATATTTAACAGCGCTTATATGTAATTAGATATATGGACAACAGATGGTAAAGCATTTTTGACCAACATACTGGAAACATGGGTATTAAATTTAGATTATATTTTACTATAAAAACTAAGGGTGAAAGCAAATCGCTCACATGATCAGAATATATACATTAATTAATTTAGCAGATGCTTTTATTTAAAGTGATTTACAAATGAGTAACACAACAAACAGTTCATCCTAAGGAGGCAGAAATGCTTAAACACAAAGTTCAAAAACTGTTTAAAGAAAAATAGTCTTAAACACAGAGTATAGAAATTAAACAGGAACTATAATGCCCCTTTTACAAGATATAATATATAAGTCTCTGGTGTCCCCAGAATGTGTCTGTGAAGTTTCAGCTCAAAATACCCCACAAGTTTGCCCCTATTTGGGTGTGAGCAAAAACACGCCGTTTTTGTGTGTGTCCCTTTAAATGCAAATGAGCTGCTGCCCCTTTCCAGAAGAGGGCGGAGCTTTAACAGCTCGCTTCGGTTGCTCAACAACAACAAAGCTGGAGAATCTCACGCAGCCAAAATGAGGATTGTCAGTAACGGTGTTCAGCCTTACATTGTTTAAACCGGAGTCGGACACTGATGGAGAGACTCAGGAAGAAGTTACAACTTTTAGAATGAAACTGGACGTTTCTGAATGGTTAGTGGATAAATATATGTAGTTGCTGTGGAGTTGATTCAACTCATCGACTAGCATGTGCCGTCATGTTAATCTTTTGTGCAAATCCAGCGTTAAATTGACCCTCGTTTGTGAAGCAGTCCGGTGTAAAATGACAGCATGGCAACAACACTCTACTACAACAACTCTTCCTCTTCTCTAAAGAAGCCCATACACTTACAGACACAGAAATGCGCACAAAAAAAATGTCTGCTAAATGAATAGATGTGAATGATCATTTTTTCTTGACATATTTTGTCAATATAGTTTTGAATCCCCAATTAATTTGTTCCAATGAAATGTGGATTTGAGCGGATTTTATGTAATGTGACAAACATTACTAATCTGCATAGTACATAACTTGAATTATCTATAATAGGTAATATCCAAAATATATAAAATTTATAATATGACTGTGGTACTTAAAGTTTGACCATTCATACTGCAAGTAAAACCTTTTGAAGTCCTTTAGGAACCGTTTTGATGATGGTGCAGGATATTTCCCTGTCAACCTGGCTCTTATAGATTACTGTTATTCACGGCACTATAATGCATTTCAATCATACCATAGTATTACCTTGTCTTTTCCATCGCATATGTAATACAACAGTGTTTTTGTGTGGGAAATAAACCAGAATTACTTGTATTTCCATGCAAAACTTGACACACCACTATTATTATCATGAAATCAGTGTGTTCCCAAACTCTTTTTCTCAGGCTGGCTGGGAAAAGCAGCTTTGCTCTGTCGTCCAGAGGGAGATGCCCCAAGCACACAATCAATTTCACCTCCTCCTTCATTTGGACGGCTTTGTGTGTGATTTCGGACTGTTAGATTATTTCCCGTGTCCCATGAAACAGACCCGTGGCAAGGGCAAACAGGCGGCTCATATTACGCAAATAACATCTTCACCCTTTCTTTTCTGTGGCTGGGTCCAGATGTGATGATTTTTCTGCCTCTTTGCCTTTCTGGGGCGTGATTGGGCTCTTAATGCATTAGCTGTTTAAGAGCGTTATTAGACTGGTTATAGACCTGGAAAGTGTTGAAGTGCTTTTTAAATTCCGTAATTTAGTTAGACGCGACTCAGCAGTTAATGCGTATGGAAATGAAACGTGGACCACTTTTTATATTCAGAGAATTAATGTAATCCATCAGTAAATATCATGTAAATATGAATCAAAAGCTACCATGGAGATGTGGGTGGCTCTTATAGTCCTCGTTCCAGTAGTGATTTACATACAGTACACATTCCTTATTTTACTGTTTTATAAGAATTCATTCATTTTCCAGTCCAGTGAGATTAATTTAGTTTCTTTGGGTTATAGTTTTAAGATGTCAGCCAGGCTTGATGATGTTCTTTTATTACATGTAGTACATTGTTGTTTAAGTATTATTTTTATATCACTCTTAGAAGAAAATATTCTATATAGAACCTTGAAGGGTTCCGTCATGCGCTTCATATAGAATCTTTTAGGAGTTCCATCATGGAATCATTTTATGCTTTTAGTTTTAATTAATTAATTTTGTTTTAAATCATTTTTCATTTTAATTCAATTTTATAAACTAAACAGCTTGTAAATGTATAAACTTTATCAGTAGATCAAGTAGTATCAATTTTTAAGACATTTCTCCTTATATAGAACCTTTTTGGCATAAAGGGCTCTTTAAAATTGAGTCTATATTTTGAATTAATTGATTTAATTTTAGTTTTTTTTGGTTTTTTTTCATTTTATTTGTATTTTTTGTCATTTTTATTTCATTTTTAATATTACTGCTTAGGTTTAATTTATTTTTATTTCAGTTTTAGTTTTAGCTTTTATTTATATTCAATTAGTAATTTTAGTGTCTCAAATTAAACTTATTTCTGTTAGTTGCCAAGACATTTTTAAGTTTTTCATTTTTATCATTATTACACTCTAAAAAATTTAATTAAAAATCAGACATATAATTACTAGAGGTAACATTAATAATCAAAAGGTGAACATTTATTAATAAGCGATTTAATAAATGTTTATTGTTTCATTATTATTCATTCATTATTCATATTAATAAATGTTAATTTTCAGCACATTTTGGGTTAATTTTAAGTAAGCAATACAGTAATTTTTAAACAATAGTTGAGCTAAATAAAACTGCCCAGAATGTTGGGCAAACATTTAACCCAACCGCTGGGTTTGTCCATTTTCAACCAAACTTGGGTTGTTTATAACCCAGCATTTTTTTTTAGACATATTTGGGTTAGTGATTCGAATAAACTTTGATTACATTTACCTGTAATTCATCCAGCAACATTTTTACTGTTAAGCATGAATGATAACTCCAATTATGCAGCGTATTATAGAGTTTGGGCTTTTTTCTCCATCTGACACATGCAAAAATCTAGCTTGTGTTTAACATCTTAATTCTGTTGTCTTTTAAACTAATCTCAAGGATCCCCCTAAACCTTAATAAACTGGTTGAGACATTATAAATCTCATTTAAATTCTGAAGCGGTCTTATAAAGCGCCCATCCTCAGAGTCGCTGGGTTGTTCAACGTCCAAAATTTACCACTTATACAGCATTTTTAAGAGTTTGTAAAGCCCTTGACAAATCCTGCTTTTACAAATTCAGATGTGTCCTCTTAAAATGAATTTAAAACCCTATAAAGCCTCTGCCACATAAATCCCAAGCTGAAATTCATTTAAGATATGATTAAAGATGTGACATGCTCTCTAACTCATGTTTTATGTTTGTTGTTCACCCTCAAAGGTCAGGTCTTAATGACATTGAGTGCTGCTTGCGGGTTACCGGTCAAGATTTGAGTGTTTGTCGTCGCTTTTATGGGGGAAAGAGCACCTGGAAACACACGGCGGCCTCTCGTTTCCTGCGACGAACGAGAGAAATCTCTTATAAATGCTATTTATGACCACTGGAGAGGGAACGAAAGAAGAAAGATGACATTCGGGATAGTGTTTAATCAGCCAAAGAAACAGCGCAGGGTAATTTGTTTTCACAGAGGAAAAGAGTCATCGATTATTCTGACGCTCTTTTCCCATCAAGTCTTCTCGTCTTGAGCTTGTTAAGGGCATGGTTATATTTTATGTGCACGCGCGTCAGCGTACCGCTAATATATCCCGCAGACTTATTGAAGCTACTCGACAGTCATTCAGAAATCATCCATTAGACATCTGCTATGGGCTAAACGGTCTGTGTAATCTTTGCTCAGTTTTGCGGAGTGTCATTAAGTACTAATCAAAGCGTGCAATGGCGATAGCGATGATATGTGCGACCTACAATACCACCGGTGTTTTCCTCCTTCGTCTGATAAATGTGTGTGTGTGTTCACTTCCCAGCAGCACATACACTCGATCAAAGCCGGATTCCAAGTAATCAAACTGTCGTCATACTTTACGCCATGGTTAACCCTTTATAATGGACCCATAATCCTGCTCCAAAAACCCATTTCAAGTTTCCCGCTTAGCATAAATCTTCAAAGCGTAAAACACACACAGCAGCGTTGGTGAAAACCGGAGCAAAGTTGCATATTCAGCACCTTTCGACACTGAAAAAAAAAAAAAAATTACATGTGATTTGTCTTCACGATTTATATTAGTTCGACTGAAGGCAGTCAATTAGAGATGGAGAGATGGTCAGATGTGAGCTTGCTGTTGGTGCTGTGCCCGAGTGATTTAGGGATATGTAATATTACATAGTGGTCCGCTTCAAAGCTTCATGTATGATTCAGGATTTTGTGGCATTTGGATTGAAATATTTAAGAGTGAGATGTAAACAGCGAGAGCTTGAAAAACACGAGTGGGGGGGGTGGGTCTGGGGAAAATAAATCTGAGAAGAATACTGCAGTAATGTAATATGAAGAGGAGAAATGTTGGGCAATGCAGTTATTTAAAGCTCCAAAGGGAAAAACACATGGTTACAAATGCACCTGCATATGTACACTATTTAAAGGTGCAGTAAACTATTTCTGAGAAACGCTTTTGATATTTGAAATCACCAAAACAAACACACCTCTACCTAAAAAAGGATCACACCCTTATCTTGATAGATCCACCCCCAAATTAATAAACACGCTATGCAACACAGGCACCTCCCCCCTCATAAGTGCATACGCCCCTTACTGCTGATTGGCTACAAGTGTGTTTCGACTGGAAGTGTGTTTTGACTACAGGTGTGTTTTGACTACAAGTGTGTTTTGACTACAGGTGTGTTTTGACTACAGGTGTGTTTTGACTGCAGGTGTGTTTTGACTACAGGTGTGTTTTGACTACAAGTGTGTTTTGACTGAAAGTATGTTTTGACTACAGGTGTGTTTTGACTGAAAGTGTGTTTTGACTACAGGTGTGTTTTGACTGAAAGTATGTTTTGACTGAAAGTGTGTTTTGACTACAAGTGTGTTTTGACTGAAAGTATGTTTTGACTACAGGTGTGTTTTGACTGAAAGTGTGTTTTGACTGAAAGTATGTTTTGACTACAGGTGTGTTTTGACTACAGGTGTGTTTTGACTGAAAGTATGTTTTGACTGAAAGTGTGTTTTGACTACAAGTGTGTTTTGACTGAAAGTATGTTTTGACTACAGGTGTGTTTTGACTGAAAGTGTGTTTTGACTGAAAGTATGTTTTGACTACAGGTGTGTTTTGACTACAGGTGTGTTTTGACTACAGGTGTGTTTTGACTGAAAGTGTGTTTTGACTACAAGTGTATTTTGGTGCTCGTTCCGATCCACTTTTAAACAATGTTTCTCAGAAATCGCTTACTGAACTTTAAATGAGGCAAGAACCTGTCAATTAAAGTTTCATTGCATAATCTGTGTCTAGTAAAGCCGAATGTCACTTTTCTACATCATTTTTTAAGTCTCAATGAATCGACTGGTGATTTTTAGGATTTATATATATTGCTTAATACAATACAGTTTGTTTTAAAGCAGATTTATTAGCAAGAACAAGATAATACCAATATTAATGTTGCAAGGTTCTTCAATTATGAAAAACAAAAACAGCTGTAAATCAGCCTTTATTGAATCAGCTCAGTTCAATGATTATGTAAATGTTACAAAGTTCATTATTTATGAAGCAAACTATAAAGCAGCTCCACAGAAGATAGTGTCATTATTCAGTCAGTTCAGTAATGATATTAATGTTGCAAAGTTCATCAAATTGTGATATAAGCAGCTCTGCAGAAGGAAATAGTGTAGTTATGAAACTCTAGATGGTGTAGGCTGATAGATCCTTAACTCAATCTGCAATCACATCATTCTCTATAGGGCACAACTGATTCAGTAGCCAATGAGCTCGCTGCTCAACCTTCAAATTAGGGCATCACGTTTTATCGCACGATACGAAAAATAACATTGAACTTAAACGCGATTATCGCTTAAACATGATTCTCGGTGCGATTATGAAATCGCAAAGGCTGCGATTATTATTATTATTTTCTTATGCACAGCTTGTCAATGAAGTATGGCTCCAAATGCTAATCCATCTCAAAACACTGCGAGTTTGAGTCGCATCGAACATCTTTCCAGACATAACTTCATAACGACGGTTGAGCATCCTTCTGTGAGATGATGTGGCTTCTTACACAGAATAAGGCAGTCATGTGTTTATTAGTCATGTTTAATCAATCAAAGCGTTTCAATCTTCTGTTTATTCAGCTACAGCGATAGTATGATAGGGATAGGGATTTCGTGGAATGACACATCTACTTCTACTGCAGGGCAGTAGAAGAGCATAAGCCCTCTGGCTTTCAGATGGTGAAGCATTTACTACTGATCACAGAGCCGTACAGCTCTGACAAGCTGCGCATAAAATAATCGCAGCCTTTGCCAAATCGCGATAAATCGTGCAGCCCTACTTCAAATACTTGGTCAGCATTTGCTGTAGCAGTGCATTGTGCTTTCAGAAACCCTCCACCTTCCCCAGCTCCACCTGTATAGATCTGCTACAGGTATTTTGTGTATGCTATATTGTATAGCAGCAGCATGTCTTACATGCTCACAGCAACAAGCAATAACAGCAGCAGCATATCATATCAAACATATCATTGTTGTCATATTGATTACCATCCCGAACACTCCGAGAGTTGTCATGATAGAAGTTTTGTTCTCATCCAATAGTGTCAATGCAGTCCATATAATTTTTGGGGCCACTGTACCATGTTTATTCAAGAAGAAGAATTGCTCTGTTGTCATCTTTAATGATTCATAGGTTGCAATACATTTGGATGAGGAAGCACAGGTTAAGGATATAAAAAATGTAATTCCCAGATCATGCATAATAATCCGGCAAAGTCCTAAATCCATAACTCAAAGCAGATGTGATTGGTAAAGAGCTGAGATAATCTACAACGATAAGGCACACATAAACATACATTTGGTAGATGGCATTATAGACTGTCCTGAGAACAGTTTATATCTTTATTTACAGGATGCTATGGTACAGTAGATACTAGTTTTCAGTTTTGAATAATGACAGTTTTGGTGTAAATTTGGAGTAAATTTCACAAATAATTACAAAGAAATGGCAAGTAATATATCGAATTAAATGTGAAATTTTGAAGTAGAAAGACTGAAATAGTATAACACACTCCTAAAATCTTTGTCTTATATTTAAATGATTTTAATTGCATGTCAATTTTATAATTTGACCGTTTTTGTTCCTTCAGAAGGTTTTGGATCAGCAGTGGCGATTGCTGCGAGCACTGATCACAGAGATTAAACAAACCACTAGGTTCTTTGCTAGGCTGAGTCACCTTTTCCCATACAGATCAACAAAGGATTCTGAATGCCTTGTGTCGTAACAGATGGTGAACCGACAGCTAGACACCCTTTAGACAATCGAGGAAAAACCAGAGCCTCCTGTCCCCATGGATATTGGCATAGAAAGCCACAGAGCTCATAGTAACAGCGGTGAGTTAGCCAGCAGCCAGGTACGCTGTAGACAAATAAGGAATCAAAGCCAAGTCTCCCGTCTCGGCTACTGCGGAGCTCAGAAGATAACTAGCGGAAAGCAACAGCAAAGTCCTTCTCTGTGGAGAATTCTCACATTACACCAGCCAGCGAGGATATCAGTTTGCACAAAGTCATACGGAAGCACACAGTCTGAAAGTAACGTAGCTGTCAGCAACCCACCCTAAACTTCCAGGCGCTTTCAAAAATGTACTATGGTAAACACAGCTTCCACCAATATTCTATAGTTACCATAGAAACTGTGCTTACTTTAGCCACCATTGTCATTGAAAAGAAAAAAAAAATCGTTTGAAGGATTCTTTGATTAATGTACTGTATGGAAGCTTTAAAATGCTGTGGATTTAAATTTTCTTTTCTTGTTTTATTGTGATGAAATACTATACTATACTAATACTATTTCTATTCATTTTCTTGTTATTTATGCTTTTCCTTGATAAACTAAAAGTCCCTGTCACAAGGTGCTTTGTTGTAAATGCTTAAAGGGGTGGTTGATTATGATTTCTCTTTTTTAACTTTAGTTAGTGTGTAATGTTGCTGTTTGAGCATAAACAACATCTGCAAAGTTACGACGCTCAAAGTTCAATGCAAAGGGAGATATTTTCTTTTAAAGAATTCTCTGTTTAAGGACTGCAACAAACGGCTGGTAGGGACTACAACGAGCTTCTTCCCGGGTTGGTGACATCACTAACCCTAGAAT
The DNA here is from genome assembly GCA_037101425.1 of Elopichthys bambusa. NCBI lineage: Eukaryota > Metazoa > Chordata > Actinopteri > Cypriniformes > Xenocyprididae > Elopichthys > Elopichthys bambusa. The sequence continues at coordinate 28,630,287 of CM074446.1, read as the reverse complement.
TTACATAGACCCCGCCCCCGAGAACATACAACAAAGGGGGTGAGGCCATGTCATAAAAGCAAGATGACAACATAAGTTATAACCGTAATTAAACTAAACTATACCTGTTCTATCTTCATGCAGCATATATTCTCTGGCTCTGTAGGATCTTACAACAGTTCCCACACGAGCGATTTATAGATTTATCATGACAGAATATGCTAATCAATCACTTTAAGATAGTTAACTCCACATCAGCTACATAAATTCATCAACTAACCATTCAAAAACGTGTTGTCACTTCTTGAGTTTCTCCATCATTGACTTTGGTTTGAACATAAAAGGCTGAACAGTTTCTGACATTTTAGGTGAGTCTGCGTGAGGTAATTGGCGTTGCTAACACGAGCTCTTGAAACTCTGCCCTCTTCTTGAAAGCAGCAGCTCATTTGTATTTAAAGGGAAACGCACAAAAGCGGAGTGTTTTTGCTTACCCTCAAAAAGTGACAAATTTAACATGCTATAATAAATGATCTATGGGGTATTTTGAGCTAAAATTGAAGATACACACTCTGGGGACATCAGAGACTTATTTTACATCTTGTAAAAGTGGCATAATATGACCCCTTTAATCAAAAAATAGGACCAAATGAAATATATATACATATATTTAGACCAATTTGAGACTGACATCACAGTTACATCACTTGCAGCTGCGCGCACATAGTGGTGGCAGAAAAACAGTGGTAACAAGTGGAGGAAAATGGGCTAAATCCACAGAATAAGAGAAAAAAAAAAAGTTTTGTTGTGCCTTTAGATGTCAGGAATATAGACAAATATAGTCTTCATTTTTTTTTTATAGAATACCGTCGTTGAAGACGCCCTAAATGCAGACGTGTTATGTTGCAAGTCATAGACTGGACTGATGAAACCTGCAATGATTAGTCTACTATTAAATCATGAATTTGATGTAAACGGTAAGTCTACATAATATTCACATATGCAGTTCATAAGACATTCATACATAGCAGTTACAGCATGAAATAATATTTAAACCTATAACACTTTACGGTAACACTTTAGTATAGGGAACATGTATTCACTATTAACTACAACTTTTCCCTCATTAAACTCCTAATTTACTGCTTATTAATAGTTAGTAAGGTAGTTGTTAGGTTTAGGTATTGGGTAGGATTAAGAATAAGGTCATGCAGAATAAGGCATTAATATGTGCTTAATAAGTACTAATAAACAGCTAATATTCTTGTAATACGCATGCTAATAAGCAACTAGTTAAAAAACCCTAAAATAAAGTGTTACCCACTTTACATAGATAACTTTTAAACATATAACATTTTTATCTCACAATTCTGACATTTTTTCTTGAATTTGCGTGTTTATATCTCTCAGTTCAGACTTTATAATTGACAATCTTATAAAAGGTTTACTGTATATCACAATTCTGAGGGGGAAAAAAAGTCAGAATTGCAGGATATAAACTTGCAAATATAAGGAAAAAATACCTGTTTTGCCTTCTAAGAATTGTGAGATATAAATTTGGATTTATGAGGGGGGAAAAAAGAGATATAAACAGTTAAAATGAACTTTTTTTTTTATTCTGTTATTGCATGGATTACACAGACTACTGCAGAACGGTCATTTTCTGCCCCGAGGTAGGCTCCGCCCACAAAAAAATCGCTGTTTGCAAACACAAAATAGGTCTATATGTAATTGATTTGTCACAACTTGGTTGTGTTTAATTCACAAAGACGGAAGAGATGAAGTATAAATGTCTTTAATGACAAAAACTAGCATGACAGGAAAGTAGCATACACAGCTTAACATTGACGATAATGGAAAGAGAACACAGGGTTTAAATCAGGAGAACTAACAAGATAATTGACAGAGCAGGTGAACATGATGACTAATTAGACACACAAGGGAAAATAGGTCACAGGACTGAACCAAAAACACAATGGAGGGAAACACAGAGCACACATGTGACATGATTAAGCTTTTAGAATTGAGCACCTTATAAATAGCTTTTAATTTATTTATTTTTTTTATGTCAAGATCATGAGGAAATGTAGTCACTAGCTGCGTTTACATGGACCCTTATAATCCATTTGTAATCGGACTAGTAGCACAGTCGGAATAAAAAAGTCACATGTAACCACCGAATTCGACTAAAATTTCATTCAGATTGTAAAGGGTGGTTTAAACCTCATCTAATCCGTTCAAGAGGACATGTAAACACTTGATCGGATTGAAGACCGAAAGAGTTCTGCGCATGTGCAATGACAGAAATGGACGAGGAACAAGTTGCTGTTGAATATAGTGTAATAAATGACTGTTGTGTCATTCCACTCATCATCTGTGAAGTGGAGCAGGACAGTGTCATCCCAGCAGTCCCTTGATTTGTGTGCGAGAAGAGGCGTTTTTACTGCTTGATGAATATAAGCAGCACGAAACAAAGCTTCATGTGCTCGTCCTCTCCTAATCAGGACCCGGAATAGATAAATACTAAAGGGTTTGTTCACCCAAAAAAAAAAAAAAATCTGTCATCATTTATTCACCCTCAAGTTGTTCCGAACCCGTATGATTTTTTTCTTCCGCCGAACACAAAAGAAGATATTTTGAAGAATATGGGTAGCCAAACAGTTGATGGTCCCCATTGACTTCAGTAGTATTTTTCCCATACTATAGAAGTCAATGGGGCCCATCATCTGTTTGGCTACTGATTTTTGGGTGAACTTTCCCTTTAAGTCTGCCTTTTTAAAACAAAGAAAAGATGATGATTAGTATGCAGCAACAGCAGGAAACTTAGGATATATTCATGCAATGTACACTGTATAAAATGAATGTGATTTTAACTGTAAAATATTGTAAAAACGCTACGGGAAAAAAAATTGTAAATAGGTTCCCGTATTACAGGGAAAAACTGTAAAAGCTCTTACCAAGCATTAAGTTTTACTGAAGAAGTTTGACAACTCTTCAGAGAAAATGAATGGTAAGAATACTTCTTGAAGCAAGGCTGTGTTCTGTTGCAGTGAAGACTTCATAACTGATATTTTCTGTATCTGTACTCACCTACACCTTCTTTCTGCCATTTTTGTGCTTTCAGCCATGTCCTCTTCTGATGTCATCTTATGTAATTTCTTACATAACAAATCCTCCGCTTCTCCCCCGTCCCTCAATCCCATTTCTGACAGTGTAATTCTGCTCCTGCTGCCTCCGATTTGGATGTAATTGTTTCAATCACAATGTATGAATAATTTATTCTCCAGAAAACTATGAATTCATCAGGGAGAACTTTGATTTCCCCAAACCCAATCCCCACTACTACCACATCTCTCTCTCTCTCTGTCTGTCTCTCGTTCTGTCTGTCTCCTTCTCCAAACACCTGCCCTTCCTTTCCCATCGTTTAACGCCAGCGGACACATCTGACACTGATATGCATGACTGCAGGTAGTATTTCAGTTCAGGTACATGGTGGGAATTTGGAATTCCAGATGTTTAGTGGTCATTTGTCAAAAAAATGACATGACTCACATGACTGGCTCCTAGTTAAAGGGATAGTTCACCCAAAAATTAAAATTCTGGCATCATTTAATCACCCTCATGTCGTTCTGAACCTGAATGTCTTTCTTTCTTCTGTGGAACAGCTCTTTTCCATACAATGAGAGTGGAATTTCTTTTTTGCCAAGCTCCAAAAGGACAAAGAGAACATAATAGTAGGCCATAAAACTTGTGCACTGAATTTCAAGGCATACAATAGCTTTATGTGAGGAAAAGTTTAAGTACTTTTTCATTTATAATCTACATTAGAGCTCAGAAACTTCTCATTTTGTGTTTAATGGATGAAAGAACATGAGATGTCATCATTTACATGTATGTAAATGATGACAACTTTCATTTTTGGGGTAAAATATTACCTTAAAACAGTCAAAGGATATATTTGAATATTATGGCCCGGTTTCACAGACAAGACTTTGATTAAGCCAGGATTGGGCCTTAGTTCAATTAGGGCATTTAAGTAGCTTTTATAAACACGCCTTAGAAAAAAAGTCATTGAGACAACACAATGCCACTGGCATATTTTAAGACATCTCAGTGCGTTGCTTTCAGTTAAAACAGCTCAAACATGCATTTTAGTCTGAGACTAGACTCAAGCCTTGTCTGTGAAACCGAGGGTTATAAGTCTGATGGATATGTAAAGTAGGATGAGCACCAACGTTTAGGTTGCATCAAGGAAAAAATGTTGCTGTATGAGCAACAGCCATATTGCATCAGTCAAACAGCACTAATAAACCAGTGATTTGCATTGCAAAAACACTAAACCAATTGCAATGCCGTTGTAAGTTATGTAGAATAATAATAGTGTGTAGCAGCAAAGGCTGTAAAACATCTCAATGAAAGAGGAAGGTGCTTTTTGCCAAGCTCCAAAAGGAGAAAAAAGCAACATAATAATAGTCCACATGATTTGTGCTCTGAATTTTAAGTGAAACGATAGCTTTATGTGAAGAAAATACCCTAATTTAAAGGATTAGTTCACTTCGGAATTAAAATTTCCTGATTATTTACTCACCCTAATGTCTCCAAGATGTTTATGTCTTTCTTTCTTCAGTTGAAAAGAAATGAAGGTTTTTGAGGAAAACATTCCAGGATTTTTCTCCATATAGTGGACTTCACTGGGGTTCAACGGATTGAAGGTCCAAATGTCAGTTTCAGTGCAGCTTCAGCATTCTACATGATCCCAGACGAGGAATAAGAGTCTTATCTAGCGAAACTATTGGTCATTTTCTAAAACAAATTATATACTTTTTAACCACAAATGCTCATCTTGCACTGCTCTGCGATGCTCCACGCATTACATAATCATGTTGGAAAGGTCACGCGTGACGTAGGCAGAAGTACTGATCCAGTGTCTACAAAGTGAACGTGCAAAGACTAAGTCAAACGGCCTTTACAAAAAACAAAGATGTTGGATGATTTTGAAGTTGGAGGAGAAAATGAGATGGAGTTTTTCGCCCTACCGCGGTACTTCCGCCTACGTCATGCGTGATCTTTTCAACATGATTACATAATGCGTGGCGCATCACAGAGCAGTGCAAGACAAGCATTTGTGGTTAAAAAGTATATACATTTTTATATATAGAAAATTACCAATCATTTCACTAGATAAGACCTTTATTCCTCGTCTGGGATTGTGTAGAGCCCTCTGAAGCTGCACTGAAACTGACATTTGGACCTTCAACCCATTGGTCCCTGTTCAAGTCCACTATATGGAGAAAAATTCTGGAATGTTTTTCTCAAAAACCTTAATTTCTTTTCGACTGAAACAAGAAAGACATAAACATCTTGGATGACATGGGGGTGAGTAAATTATCAGGAAATTTTAATTCTGATGCGAACTAATCCTTTAAGTCATTTTTTACTTATAATCTACATCAGAGCTCAGAAACTAATCATTTTGTGTTTAACGGAAGAAAGAACAACATGAGAGTACATAAATGATGATACGACTTTCATTTCTGGGTGAAATATTCCTTCCAAGCTGATGATGAATACTTTTGAACATTATAAGTCTAAAAAAAATAATGTAAATATTTGTACATGCACCAAAGTTTAGGTTGCACCTAAGAAATAATGTCGCTGTATGAGCAATGGCCGTATGGCATTATGCAAACAGCACTAATAAACTAGAGATACGGATTGCAAAAACACTAAACCAATTGCAATGTTGTCTTAAGTTATGTAAAATAATAATAATGGCTAAGGCCGTAAAACATCTCGTAAACTGTTGGTGCGTTGGATCTGTCAGTCACAATCGCTGTATATCATTGCAGTGCTCGAGGGGTGTATGTCTGGATGTGACACCAGACTCGGGGCCTCGAGAAGCAGCAGCTTTTAGCTCGCGAAATGTAGCGAGAAGTTCCAGCAGAGGTTCTCTGGGGTATCGCACTCTGAACACTTCACCTCTAATGCAGGTTGATGTACACATGCAGAATCTTCACCAGAGCCACTTGAGCTTTGGGCAAAAGAACGTTTTGATTTATGACCGGTCGCGAGCGCTGTCAAGTCAGATGTGCTGCAGCGATCGCAACGGCGCACTAACTTAACTGATTACGGCTCTTAGTAGACGCTTGGCCCTGGGCGAATCCCTGCTGAAGTGAGGAGGTGGATGGGTGTGTGTTCTTGAGTAGGTGGATTTTGAGAATTTCATGATGTAACCCTGCATGTTTTGTATTTGAACGTCTCTGAATGCAACTCCAAGAGTATGTCCGTAGGAGGAAAATGTATCCTGAGAGGTAATGTTCCAGAAACTAGCATTGTCCATTCTCCCAACTGTGAAATACATTTTGAAATAATTTTAATTAGAGTTGCAAATTATGCAGACGTAGCCTCGGTACAGCAGCTCGATGTGCATCATTGGGTTTTACAGCGATTCTGCTGTTCACAACTAGAAAATGGGCCCGTTTTAAATTTCAACAGTTTTTTTTTTTTTTTTTTTTTTTTTTTACCATGTCCTTATGTGGCCTTACAAAGAGTTGAGAAAATGAGGAAGGAACTTGAAATACCTTTTCAGATTTTCTTAGATACAGTTAAAATAATCATGTTGTGCAATTTTAAACATGCATTTTTCAGTCTAATGAGTTACAATATGAAGGTTACAAAGTCATATTCTCTCATATTCAGGATTTTCAGACAGCTTTTCATTAAAAATCTTTCTTTTTTGAGACAAAAAAGTAGCTACTTAATATTTTAAGACAGCATCAAAGCCACTGAAATCTTTAATAAGGAGCTGTTGGCACTGTAAATTATGTTTTTAAATGCTCTATTTAATTCCATGTTTTAGCAATGTGAAAAGACCCAAATGTAAGTAATTGTTTTTCATTTATAATCTACATGAGAGCTCAGAAACTTGGTTAACAGAAGAAAACGGTGTTAGAAGTACATAAATGATGACAAAACTTTTATTTTTGTGCGATAAATTCTTTTAAAGCAGTCAAAGGATACATTTAAACATAATAAGTCTGATGAATATGTAAATTAGGATGAGTAGTTTAGGTTGCACCAACTGTAAAACCTGATAAGTTACGGTAACTCAAACCATTTTAGGAAACTGATTGCCTTAAATTATTTAAGTTTTAAAACCAATGAGTATGAGTACTGTAAACTCATATACACTGAGTTAAATTCACTTATATTTTAGTGTTTGTTTAGTCAATCGTTAGAGTAAACTCAGTTTTAAGTTTTTAAGTTTATTCCACTCATTCACTTTGAATTCAGGAAACAAATCTAACTAAGATTTAACAACTATATAGCTACAACCCGAATTCTGGAAAAGTTGGAATAAAGGCTTAAGTTTGAATAAAATGAAAACTAAAAGACTTTTAAATCACATGAGCCAATATTTTATTCACAATAGAACATAGATAACATAACAAATGTTTAAACTGAGAAATGTTACACTTTTATCCACTAAATGAGCTCATTTCAAATGTGATGCCTGTTACAGGTCTTAAAAAAGTTGGCACAGTGGCAACAAATGGCTGAAAAAGCAAGAAATTTTAAAAAGATTCAGCTGGAAGAACATCTAGCAACTAATTAAGTTAATTGATAACATGTTTAGCTATAAAAGGGATCTCTTAGAGAGGCAGAGTCTCTCAGAATGGGCAGAGCTGTGAAAAAGTGTGTAAAAAGATTGTGGAATAATTAAAAAACAATGTTCCTCAACATCAAATTGCAAAGGCTTTGCAAATCTCATCATCTACAGTGCATAACATCATCAAAAGATTCAGAGAAACTGGAGAAATATCTGTGCGTAAGGGACAGGTTGAAGACCTTTATTGGATGCCCGTGGTCTTTGGGCCCTCAGATGACACTGCATCACTTATCGGCATGATTGTGTCAATGACATTACTAAATGGGCCCAGGAATACTTCCACAAACCACTGTCAGTAAACAGAATCCGCCATGCCATCTGCAGATGCCAACTAAAGCTCGATCATGCAAAAAGGAAGCCATGTGTGAACATGGTCCAGAAGCGCCGTTGTGTCCTGTGGGCCAGGGCACATTTAAAATGGACTGTTTCAAAGTGGAAAAGCGTTCAATGGTCAGACGAGTCCAAATTTGACATTCTTGTTGGAAAGAGGAGGGAGACCTTCCAGCGTGTTATCAGCGTTCAGTTCAAAAGCCAGCATCTCTGATGGTATGTGGGTGCATAAGTGCATACGGTATGGGCAGCTTGCATGTTTTGAAAGGCACTATGGATGCTGAAAGGTATATAAAGGTTTTAGAGCAACATATGCTCCCCTCCAGACGACGTCTATTTCAGGGAAGGCCTTGTGTATTTCAGCAGGACAATGCAAAACCACATACTGCAGCTATTACAACAGCTTGGCTTCGTCGTAGAAGAGTCCGGGTGCTGAATTGGCCTGCCTGCAGTCCAGATCCTTCACCGGTAGAGAAAAATACATCAAAGATGACCACTAACTCTTCAGCAGCTGGAAACCTATATCAGGCAAGAATGGGACCAAATTCCAACACCAAAACTCCAGGAACTCATAACCTCGATGCCCAGACGTCTTCACACTGTTTTGAAAAGAAGAGGAGATGCTACACCATGGTAAACAGACCTGTAGCAGGCATCAAATTTGAAATGAGCTCATTTTGTGCATAAAATTGTAAAATCTCTCAGTTTAAACATTTGTGTTATCTATATTCTAAAATATTGGCTCATGTGATTTGAAAGTCTTTTAAATATAAAAAACGTCCCAACATTTCCGGAATTCGGGTTGTACTTAAATGGTTTGAGGAAATCAAACGACTAAGTGAAACGACTAAGTTCATCAAACGACTAAGCAAAAACTAAAATTGGTACAAAGCAATGATGACAGAACAGGAGTATTGCATTATGCAAACAGCACTAATAAACCAGTGATATGGGTTGCAAAAACACTATAGCAGTCTTTTATAAGGAGCTGTTGGCATTGTAAATCATATTATTAAATGCACAATTCAACGGCATGTTTTAGCGATGGGCATCAGTGCAAGAAAGCAAAGTATGAGTGATAGTGTGACACAACCGAACTGAAGGGCAGAGTGACATATCCCACTCTAATCCATTACTCCAGCCATGCGGCCCTCCGATGATATGAAGGTCAGCGTGTATTATAAAATCCCCCATCAGTAAAATGGATGCTTCACATCTCGGTGTGCTATGGCCTCAGTGCTGGGAAAAGCACCATAGGCTTCTCAATGCAGCCCATTTCAGTAAACATCTTTTTTTCTTTTTTTTTTCCAATAGTGGTGGCAAACATTCAATGTTTATAAGGCTTTGGAATAAGAAATTCACATCAGGTATGGCAGAGGGCTACAGCTTTAGCCTGGGGTAAAGGGAAACAACAGCATATGAAAATGAGAGGTGGAGAGCAAATCTTGCTGCCGCATTAATGCGAAACATTTCCGAAGCGCAATATAAGCTCAACAGTCAAGACTTTGGGTTTTTGCAGTCTTATTTAAAATAAAACTGTATATGCGGTTCCTTTTTGAGGATTTGGCAACCTGGGGGTCACTAGAGGTTATTTTAAATTGTAATAATACTTCACTTTTTTATTGCATTAGTCATCAAATAAATACAGACTTGTTGCATATAAGAGACTTCTTTCAAAAACATTAAAAAAATATTACCAACTCCAAACTTTTGAACTATAGTGTATAAAATATAAAAATAAGCAGCGGTTCACACAGGACATGTTCTTGCATTCAGTTTTCACTATTTCAAATAGTCTGTGTTTGGGTCAATGACGTGACGGATCTTTTTTTTTGTCCAAAGGCCTTCATCATAATAAAAAACAATGTAAGGTATGTAAGGTAGCACAACTAGATCTCTTTTATTGAATCCAAAATGTTTATATCATATTTTGCTACATATAAAGGTATTTTAAAGATTTTGAAGTGTTAAAAGGTCATTTGGTTTAACCGTCCAAAGGCCAATACAGCCATTTCATTTGTGATTAAAATAATTTAAAATGTAATAAATGTATATATTTTTTGTTCTGGCATGATTTTATAACATCATATATCAACATAGTGCAAAATGGTATTAAAATTATGTGTAAAAGTCATTGCTTTGTTATGAGAAAGAATGACTGGAAAAATGAATTTCATTGATGTCATTTGGAGTAACCAATATAAAGGGACCATTTTGGATCAAGTCATGCGGTCAGTATCACGTGACAGGATGTGCCATCATTCAGACACCTGCAAAGGACCACATGGTCATAAAGCAAAGTAACGAACTCTCTCTTAACTATTTGAAAAATTCATGTTTTCACTTGCTCATATGCATGTCCCGAAACATCAGGTCATTCGGTACAACCGCTATAAAACATGGAAAATGCTGTAATATTTTAAAGACTTGTACTAAATATAAAATGTTTGATTGTCCTTTTGTCAGCTAGCTAGCAGATATTAGCCTGTTAGCATTGTTTGAAAATATCGTCATTCGGTATAACCAAAAGTGTAATTCGGTAAAACTGAAATTTTGGTTAAACCGAATGACTTTTTTGGTGACACATTTTGTCCATCTTGTAAGAAATGACAAAAGCAGTGTTAATTGACTATAAAAAACACATAATCTCATTGTTAACACTTAATAAAACTTCAAAATTAATTATATCTCCATTATGTTTTTTTTAAACCCGTATGTGTGCATCAGATGAACTTATTTGGTTGCGTGACACATTGTGCTACTTAGTGTATCGTGCCATGAGCAGGTCTTTTTAAAGAGCTAAAAGTAGTTAAACTTTTAAAAACATGTCTAGAGACCACTGCGTTCTGTTCCTTTGCAGTCCGTTTAGCTGCTTTTAAATGCAAGACCGTGTCCTATGTGACCGGCTCCTTTAATTAAAAAAACATGGCTAAATACCGTAGAGCTGCTGTCAGAAAGAAAGTTCATCCTGGCATTCAGTCAACCGGTTGAGTTCAAAATCAAATGCACGCAACAGATTGAAAGAGTACAATGATGTTTGTATTGAAATGAAATCACACCTGACATGAGACTCCTTACTGAAGAACTGCAGGCTCAGGGTTCCCAGTAAATATGATGTGGCAGGTACTATGTTTACTTTGATTGCAGAAGTATTTTTCATATAAATGCATGATTCTATTCATTGTTGCTGGCAGTTTTCTCGATTTTATTCTATTAATGAAGGTTATGAGAAAAACAGTTTGGAACCATTGGCATAACATACAAGAAAGTGACAATCGCCTCAATAGTTATACAGATAAGCAAACTGATATATCAAGCTTCCAGGTGTCCTAAGGTTCATAGTATCCTTCATTTTCAGTGGACAGGACAAGATTACTGGCATGTGAGTGCATGTGCCCCGGGCCCTCAGACTGCCTGAGGCTTCAAACCGTAAAATCGGACAAACCACTATGAGAAGAGTGCTAGATGACTACTACAATTATTATTTGTTTGTGTTGATTAAGTTAGTTATTGTATCAGCTTGTGTTTTATTTTTTATTGCATTTCATTATTTCATTTCATTTCATTGCATTGCATTATTTTAGTTTTTGTTACAGATTTATCATATAATAACCCTGACATGGAAAGGACTGATTGTTTTTCATTTCATTTCATTTCATTCTTTTAGTTTTTGTTTCAGACCCTGACATGGATAGGACTGTTTTTTTTTTTTTTTTAATTTAATTTAATTTAATTTAATTTTTTTTTTATTTTATTTTATTTTATTATTTTAGTTTTTGTTTTAGATTTACTGTATAATAAACCTGACATGGATAGGACTTTTTTATTTTATTATTTTATTTTATTGCATTGCATTGCATTCTTTTAGTTTTTGTTTCAGACTCTGACATGGATAGGACTGTTTGTTTTTTATTTTATTTTATTATTTTTATTTCATTTCATTTCATTTCATTGCATTGCATTGCATTGCATTCGTTTAGTTTTTGTTTCAGACCCTGACATGGATAGGACTGTTTGTATTTTATTTTATTTTATTATTTTTTATTTCATTTCATTGCATTGCATTGCATTCTTTTAGTTTTTGTTTCAGACCCTGACATGGATAGGACTGTTTTTTTTTTATTATTATTATTTTATTTTATTATTTATTTTATTTTATTTTATTTTATTTTATTTTATTATTTTATTTTATTAGTTTTTGTTTTAGATTTACTGTATAATAACCCTGACATGGATAGGACTTTTTTATTTTATTATTTTATTGCAATGCATTGCATTCTTTTAGTTTTTGTTTCAGACTCTGACATGGATAGGACTGTTTGTTTTTTATTTTATTTTATTATTTTTATTTCATTTCATTTCATTGCATTGCATTGCATTGCATTGCATTCTTTTAGTTTTTGTTTCAGACCCTGACATGGATAGGACTGTTTGTTTTTTATTTTAATATTTTTATTTCATTTCATTTCATTTCATTTCATTGCATTGCATTGCATTGCATTGCATTCGTTTAGTTTTTGTTTCAGACCCTGACATGGATAGGACTGTTTTTTTTTATTATTATTTTATTTTATTTTTTATTATTTTATTTTATTTTATTTTATTTTATTTTATTTTATTTTATTTTATTTTATTTTATTTTATTTTATTTTATTTTATTTTATTTTATTTTATTATTTTATTTTATTTTATTTTATATTTTATTTTATTTTATTAGTTTTTGTTTTAGATTTACTGTATAATAACCCTGACATGGATAGGACTTTTTTATTTTATTATTTTATTGCAATGCATTGCATTCTTTTAGTTTTTGTTTCAGACCTTGACATGGATAGGACTGTTTGTTTTTTATTTTATTATTTCATTGCATTGCATTCTTTTAGTTTTTGTTTTAGATTTACTGTATAATAATGGATAGGACTATTTTATTTTATTTTATTTTATTTTATTTTATTTTATTTTATTCATTTCATTGCATTTCATTTCATTTCATTTCATTTCATTTCATTTCATTTCATTTCATTTCGTTGCATTGCATTGCATTGCATTCTTTTAGTTTTTGTTTTAGATTTATTGTATAATAACCCTGACATGGATAGGACTTTTTTCTATTAATTTATTTATTTTATTTTTTTGCATTGCATAATTTTAGTTTTTGTTTTAGATTTACTATATAATAACCCTGACATTTTATTTCGTTTCATTTCATTGCACTGCACTGCGTTGGATCTTACAAGAAGTTTTAAAAAATGTGAGTGCAGCTTTATGTACAAGTTTATTTACAAGTGCATGTTTATCCAAAATAATTTACATGACAAAAGATTGCACCATGCAAACCAATGTTAAGCAACAGCAATATGTTTTTTTAAAAACAAAATAACAATGCTAAAGTCCTGTGGTCGGTTGCCAGGGCATTGCTATGTGGTTGCTAATATGTTCTGAGTGGGTTTTAGCATGTTGCTATGCAGTTCACATCACTAACTTTAAGTATGAATGATAGTGTTGTGACACACTACTAATAAGAGACCAGCTTGCTGAAAACCATTTGAGTCTGTTGTGAAGTGAAATGTTCATCACTTTCCAGACCATGACAGAAGTGTAGATTGACCCTGCCTCCCGCAGCGCGCACTCAGAAATTAACCCGGCTGAAAATGTCAACCTTCGCTTTCCCAGAACCGCAGGAACTCGGACCCCATAAGGTCCGTGAATCCCGCTGTGGCACTCCAGGTCAACAACAGACTCTGCCTTTTTCTCTCCTTCCTCTATCTGCATTTTAGCCAGAGGTTGCGACGTTATTGCTAGTCTTTGACAAAACACCCCTCAGATCATCCTCCTGGTGAATGCGATAAAACAGTTGTCTCTTGTCTCTCTGGTACACCGCTATGACAGAGGCAAAGCCTAATCTGAGTCTTAAGGAAGCTGTCAATTTAACCGCGGTCCCCTGCCAATTATCTCCCGCTGTTCTCCTTTGATATATGTTGATATGTGGCCTTGTCCTCCTCTGCTATCTGTGCAGTGTCAGCTGCGGTTTGAACTCCGCGGAGAGCGTACCGCACGGCTGTCCAAGCAAATTATTAATTGAAAGTGATCTGGCATCTTGTCACTCTCGACTCCCCTTCTGTTCATGTCTCGGACTGTGATGTAGGCGCTCAATGTTGTCTGGCACCCGTAATGGAGTTTCGGCTCGTGTTTGAAGTGCCGGTAATCACACACTGATGTACAAGATGAGAAGTTAGCGTTTTTAAGGTCACTGGCTAGAATAATGAAATACTGTTTAATTGAGTGGGAAGCCATATTTGCAACCCAAGACATTTACATTTGCACAAGTACAATATCGCTGAGCCTTAATTCTCCAGACTTTTTTCCGACATCTAATTGACTTTCTTCGCACGTACGCGTATTTCAATTAATCTTTGGCCTTCCATCTTTGGAATAATTTCTTTTGTCAGAGCTTATTTGGACTCCATTGTTAACGCAGCTTTGTTTTACGTTTTATCAGCTGCTCTTTTTAGCAGGAAAAACTCAGTGATTATGAAAATAATAGTGTATCATTTTTCTGCTTCTACTGCAATTAATGCTCTATCGCTGCATGAAACCCTCGCTGAGAAAGCAGGATGAAAAAAGCATTCATCTTCGCATAATTCGCATTTATCGAGATGTTTTCTAATGACCTACATCAGCAGGGGGGGTTTCCTATATGGAATGGTCTATTATTATAGGGTTTCAATTAATATTCCTAAGAGGGCTTTTTGGGGAAAATAAGGTCAAAGGAGATCATTTATGTTCATTTCATCTTAGTGAAACTAGTTTGGGAATGAATGCAAGTTGAGCTCATATAAATTGGTTTGAGTAGTTGGAATAATTCTCCAAGGACAGGGCAGAAAATGAGAAATTGAGAAGCTATATAAACTTCATTGTTGCAGGGCGTCAGAAAGTTAAATCATCTTTGATGAGAAATAAGCCAAAGAGAAGCATAAAGAGAACTATTTGACTTTGTGTTTGGCAGAAAATAAGATTTAACCCGAACTAAGCCATTTGCACTTGGCTGTAACACAGAATATTTTTAAAAATGTATGAATATGGGTTGAGCTACTATGTACATGCTCGACAAAAACTAATAATATATTGATTTATAATTGATGAGGCATAGAAACATGCAGAGTTATTAATTAATCAGAAGATTGTTTTTAGCTCCATGTTCTATTCGCAATTTTAGACATGATATTTTAACTGTACATGAAAGTTGTTTTGCAGTGGATTAGTTTATAAGCAGGAATAAAAATTAACGTTTTGACTCACTTGCCAATGATGTGTGAACATTTACTGGCCATCGACGCTTCTTATTGACCATGACAACTGTACTTTTTATTATTTAAATATATACTACTACCTTTTATATGTTTGGGGTCAGTAAGAATTTTATTTATTTTATTTTTTTTAAAGAAATGAATACTTTTTCATTGATCATATGTGATAGGAAAGACATTTATTAGCCCCGTTCAGAATACTCAAAACATTTGAGGAAATTTATTACAACGCGCTATCATAACTATCAAAGAGACTGTCATTATATACTTGCATGTATATAATCAAACAACATATAGTATATGTTGTCTTAAAAGTTTTGCAGCACATCCTCAACCTAACCACTGGCTCTACTTCTTCACCACAACGATAACCCTACAAAACGAACATAACAGAACCCGCTATATAACGCAACATTAAACACTAACTTATGTCTCCCTATGTTAATCTTGTGCAAAAACACACAAAGTAACACTTCATTTCAACATTTATTTATACAATCAGACACAAAGCATGCTGGGAATTAAAAATCTGCTGCAATTCAACTCAAACATATCAAGTTCAGCTTCCTACAATCAAATTTTGAGTTCACTCAACTTTTTTCTATTAAGTACAATGAACTTTCATTATTTGAGTGAAACAAACTCATTTCATTAATTTCACTGTTATGTCAATAAACGTTGTTCTTTTCAACTTTCTTTTCAACAAAGAATCTTGGGAAAAAATCAACAGAAAATGCGAAGCAGCACAACTGTTTTCAACAGTTTTCAACATTGATGATAATCAGAAATAGTAAATCATCATATAAATCATTTCTGAAGGATCATGTGACACTGAAGACTGGAGTAATGATGCTGAAAATTCAGCTTTGATCACAGGAATAAATTACATTTTAAAATATATTACATTAGTGAACAGTCATTTTAAATTGTAATAAAATTTCACAATATTACTGTATTTTATATATATATATATATATATATATAAAACTGCATGTGTGTTTTATTAAAATATAAAAAATATATTTCTGTCCATATGACAGTTGAATTATTTAGCTGTTTATCCTTTCATATAACATATAAAGACAAGTCATTTTCCATCTCTCAGTGAATCTGCACATCATAAAAACATGATTTATCTCCAAATATGCATGTTTTGGCGACTTAATTTGAGGAATATTCCACATATGTGTCGGCAGTGGAGTTCTGGAGGAAAGAAAACCTTTAATCATCCTGGATAAACTTCTGATTGTAATATTTCATCATTGAAGTAGTAGACTGTTTTTACTGCTTAATTTGAGTCATTCAAATCATCACATCAGTGACAGTCAATATACAATTCTTCAAAAAAACATGGATTGCAATTTTTTTTTTTTAATTTGGAAGGTTGGGAGGTGCTCGCAACGTACTCTGCACTGCTCGTAATTCCTCTCACACAATGCGAGCCGTGACCATACGAGCATCAACGATTTTCGCGCAATCGTACAACAGCAAAAATCATACAGTGTACGCCTGGCTTAATTATGCACAATTTATAGTAATTACTATAGTAACTACGTGTAATGTGTAACAAAGACACTGAAAACTAAAGTGCTGATCAAACTAGCATTTCTTGTACTTGCCAAAGCCATTTTTTCCCCCTGCATTGGTGTGAGTTAATTTTGGAGCCTAAGTCAGACTGACGCATTGCTGCATTTGTGTTGATAGGAAGCAGAGAGACAGACCGTCAGGTATTCGAACAGAGAAACAGACAGATATGTCCAGAAGTATGTGTCATACACGCTGGCAGATTTTATGTTTGCTGCACTGTTGACCTTTCGGTGGATCATATCTGCGCGATGGGACTGTCAGTCTGGGTCGAAAGATAGCCAGGTGTCTGTCACAGTGGGAGTGACAGATTCAGGCATCAAACTGCTTGGGTTAATTAATCTGATTCGGCTCTCTTCCCTCTGCGTCAAGAGCCTCTTAAAAAAAGCGCATGGCATCTGTGGCCAAAAGAAAAATGAGGTCACGAAAGGCCATGCTTAGCGAAGTCTCTGTGAGGGATGGGGAAATATGACTGACAAGGAAAGCGACCAATCACGGTTTGTTTTGTAGAGTGGGCGTGCCGTTCGAGATCTTTTATGACTCTTTTATGAGCCCGTCGATGACAACCACACCTATCGTTGTCCAATAGTGAATAGCCTGACAGAATATCCGTCCCTCTACTTCATCTAAATTAGTCTGATCTGTGGCCATGTCTGAGATTAGAGGAAGGAAGATGCATTGAATAAGATGAACATTGATCAAAGCTGCGGGATTGTGTTTGTCTTGGTTAAGCCTTCCCATGTCACTTGAGACATTTATCAACG
Organism: Elopichthys bambusa; assembly: GCA_037101425.1. NCBI lineage: Eukaryota > Metazoa > Chordata > Actinopteri > Cypriniformes > Xenocyprididae > Elopichthys > Elopichthys bambusa. The sequence continues at coordinate 28,612,657 of CM074446.1, read as the reverse complement.
TTAATGATTTGCATGTATGTCACTGATATGAATATTATCAATTAATTAAAGGGAAAGGTTAATTAACCAAAAGTTGCACTGTTAGCGAAATGATATGTCAGAATATTCAGTTAAGCTCTTGAAGTTGGCTTGTTTAACTAGATGCGTATGACACTGGCCAATCCTATTTATTTTTATTTTATTATTTTATTTTATTTTTATTCTTTTATTTCTTTTTTTTATTAAGCTCTTATAGTCGGCTTGTTTAACTGGATGGGTATGACAAACGGGTATGGCCAATCCTTTTTTTAATTTTTTTTTTAAATTTTATTTATTATTTTAATTAATTAATTTTATTTTATTTATTATTTTATTTGTTTATTATTATTATTATTATTATTATTTTATTAAGCTCTCATAGTTGGCTTGTTTAACTGGATGGGTATGATGAACGGGTATGGCTAATCCTTTTTTTAATTTTTTTAATTTTATTTATTATTTTAATTAATTAATTTTATTTTATTTATTATTTTATTTGTTTTTATTATTATTATTTTTTATTATTATTATTAAGCTCTCATAGTTGGCTTGTTTAACTGGATGGGCATGACCAACGGGTATGGCCAATCCTTTTTTTTAATTTAATTTAATTTAATTTATTATTTTATTTGTTTATTATTATTATTATTATTATTTTATTAAGCTCTCGTAGTTGGCTTGTTTAACTGGATAGGTATGACAGTAGCCAATCCTATTTAATTTTATATCTTATTTTATCTTATTTTTATTTTTATTTAATTATAATTTATTTTTATTAATTAATTTATTTATTTATTTATTTTTATGATTTTTATTTTATTTATTTTTTATTCTTTTATTTTTATTAAAGGGTTAAAATTGTCATTAATTACTCACCCTCATGTCGTTCCACACCCGTAAGACCTTCATCATCTTCAGAACACAAATTAAGATATTTTTGATAAAATCCGATGGCTCAGTGAGGCCTGCATCGCCAGCAATAACACTCCCTTTTTTGATGCCCAGAAAGCTACTAAAGACATATTTAAAACAGTTCATGTGACTACAGTGGTTTAACTTTAATGTTATGAAGTGACGAGAATACTCTTTGTGCGCCAAAAATAACAAAATAGCAACTTTATTCAACAATATCAAGTGATGGGCAATTTCAAAACACTTCGAAGCTTTACGAATCTTTTGTTTCGAATCAGTGGTTCGGAGCGTGTATCAAACTGCCAATGTCAAGTGAACTATTGAATTTTCAAAACACTTATGACGTAACGAAGCCTCGTTTACTGAAATCATGTGATTTTGGCGTTCCGAACCACTGATTCGAAACAAAAGATTCGTAAAGCTTCATGAAGCAGTGTTTTGAAATCGCCCATCACTAGATTCTGTTGAAAAGTTGTTGTTTTTTTTGGTGCATAAAAAGTATTCTCGTCGATTAATAACATTAAGGTTGAACCACTGTAGTCACATGAACTGTTTTAAATATGTTTTTAGTAGGTATTAAAAAAGGAAGTGTTATTGCTGTCAATGGAGGCCTCACTGAGCCATCAGATTTTATCAAAAATATCTTAATTTGTGTTCTGAAGATGAACGAAGGTCTTACAGGTGTGGAACGACATGAGGGTGAGTAATTAATGACAGAATTTTCATTTTTGGGTGAACTAACCCTTTAAGCTCTTGTAGTTGGCTTGTATAACTGGATGGGTATGACACTGGCCAATCCTATTTATTGTATTTAAAAAAAAATCCTGATGATGATGATGATGATGATGACAATTATACATTCAGTTTAATTAAAAATAAAGTCAATTCTTTTTTTTAAAATGGCCCAAACGTATGTTGTAAAAATCTTCCTTGCAAAAAAAAAAAAAGAAAAAAAAAAAAGAAACATATATTTTATAATAATATGGAATTTCTAAGAAAACACAACTGAGATACATTATTGATTCTGTTACTTGTGGGTGGAATGGTTATTTTAGAATAACTGCTATTATTATTTGTTCTTTCAACCCTCAACGCTTCATGCAGAGCTGATCAAACTACAGCATTATTGATTAACTTGACACGAACAGCTCTTGAGAGGAGATGAACTTAATAGAAACAACCAATGTCTACTAGAAATTACAGTACTTTGTAACTGGTTTCTGTAACACTGCATCATTTCCTGCAGATAAGAGATTTTTCTTGTCGTTGTTTTGAGATAAGAGTTTGAGTGTTATATATAGTCTAGGCATTTATTGAAACCAAACACAAATTTCTTGTTTAGCAACTAGTATGCAGAGGTTAAACAATCAGAGGTCATTTACATACAGATGTCTTACAGTAGCAAAAACAGAGATGTGGAAATTATGACTGTTTTTGGATTAAATCAAGTGACCTTCAGGGAAAAATAAACTGCTATATAAAAAAAGCAGAGTGGTGGTTTTCAAGCAATGAAAAAAATACTGTCTTTTCTTTTGCAAACAAATAGCATTTCATCACAAACATGCAACACATCACTGTTGAACTTTAAATGAACCGTTTGACCGTATGTGTTAATCATATGTAGTGTGTGCACTGGTCTCAAGATATGAGCTGCGCCTTCACACATGACACACGTCAGGTCATCCTGCAGCGATCTAAGCACAGCCTGAAGGATGCTCACGGAGGAAACACACCTGTACACACCGCTGCCTCACACACAGGCCATGTCTGACACTGAAACACATAGTACGCATAGGTCACAATACCAGGTATTGGCAGATGGTGTAACATTTTGGGAGACTCTTGCACTGTTTGGCAGTGTCCTCGGATTACTCTAAATGTCAGAACCGTGACCAAGCGCTTAGTGCATTTACAGTCTCGCCACATCTTGAATATTCTTGTAAAATAAGCATATATATACTGAATTTATATTTAGTTTCAGTTGATGTTCTGTATCTACTGTCTCTACATATATCACCTGAAACACTTTTATTTTAAAAGAACAAGAAAAATCTCTTATCTGCAGGAAATTATGCAGACAGTGTTACAGAAACCAGTTACAAAGTATTGTACTTTCTAGCAGACATTGGCAGTTTCTTTAAAGTTCATCTCCTCTCAAGAGCTGTTTGTGTCAAGTCAAATCAATAATGCTGTAGTTTGATCAGCTCTGCATGAAGCGTTGAGGGTTGAAAGAACATTAAATAATAATAGCGGTTATTATAAAATAACCATTCCACCCACAAGTTACAGAACCAATAACTTATCTCCAGCTGTGTTTTCTTAGAAACTGCACATTGTCATAAAATAAATGTCTCTGCCTTTCATGCATAAAAATGTATGATTTCCTTTTTTTTTTTTGCACACACACTATCATTTTTTCACTTACACCAGTACTAGCAAATAGTGTGTTTTTTACAACATATGTTTGAGCCATTCTGAAAAATAATTGATTTATATTTTTAATAATAATGAAATTTATTCCCCACGTTTTCTTATTTTAAAGCACACTCAAAAATTAAGGCTTTTTTTAAGATTTACAGTTGTATAATAAAATTCCATGAATAATTCTTATATATGATTCATATTATAGGAAAAAAAAAAGCTAGAGTTTAATAAAACATTTAGTATAAATCCTAATGGAACAAGGAAATGGACCATTTCTTTTTATGTGATTCATATTCACAAATTTAAAAAAAAAAAAAATGAAAATATGTTTACATTTATGAATACAGATCACATAAACAAATTAGTCCATTTTCCATTGTTCCATTAAGATTTATAGTAAAGCAATAAGCCCCAAGAAGCCATGGTTTACAGTGAATTTATAACAACAGTTGTTAGGCATGAGCGGTTGTAAATTCACTGTAAACCACGGCTTCACGGGGCTTATTGCTTTTATAAAACGGTTACCACATAATATTTAATACAAATATTAAAGGCAAAAAAATATGTATCAATGCAACTTTCATGAAGTAAAATCATTAAAAGGCTTTCTTCCGCTGGAAAAAATCCGTGAACAGCAACGGATGTTACATTTATTACGCCTCTAGATGGCGGCAAAGATGAGCGAGTCGCTCAGTCGCAAAGACTTTTATATTGGAACTTGTTGTGAACGCGGAACAAGACGCATGCTTCGACTAGCGCTGTCAGTGTCAGCAGGGCACGGGAAACCCCATTCACTGTTAAAAGGACAAGATCGCAGCGGACATTCAAACGGATTTTTTATTATGAACATAGGACTGACCTCAAGGAAAATGCTAAATCTGAATGCAGGTAATACACTCAGTCGCTCGATATCTCTCTCACAATACTCTTCTACATAATGCAAGCTTCAATGAACAAAATCAAAAAAACATATTTTTTGGAAAACATATGTTTACGTTGCTAAGAGTGGTTGCTAAGACAACACACGCTAAGTGGCGCAGAGATACTTATGTAATGCGGTCAGCTGTATGTTTTCGGGAATTTTACAACGGCTTCGAACGCGGCTCAAACAATCAGAATCAAGGGCCGAAACTATCCGTTTTATAAAAAAAATGTTTTATTAAGCTATTTTTTAAAATCATTTTAAATTCTTAATTCGTAATATGAATAATTAAGGACTATTCAATTAAATTTTATGGAATTTTACTATACAACTGAAATTTGTAAATCTTAAAAAAAAAAAAAAAAAGCTCAATTTTTTTTTTTTTTTTTTTTTGAGTGACAATATTTGATATTTCTTAATGCTGCTCTCCATTATGCACCACTCTGTTTGTTGTTAGGATGACAGACAGTTTAAAAAGTTACATTTGGTCTGCCTCAGCGGTCTAACAGTGCTCGAATGATGGCCAATCAGATCAAAAGAAGGCGGGGCTTACCATTCACAGAAAACGAGTGTGAATTTAAACGTGATGCTTTTAGTTTTTACAGTGAAAGAGTGCGTGCATGGTAAGATACAAGTAGCTAAACATTGAATATTTGACAACTGTTTTACGATGGATATGTTTAACGACCCACAGTGACATACAGTGATGCAAACTACTCAACTTTTATATGGAATTTCTCCATTTTGAATTGAAAATATGCTATAAAGTTATAAATATGGATATTTTTCTTATACAAAAACGCATCGCTTCGCTTCAGAAGGCCTTTATTAACCCCCTGGAGCCGTATGGATTACTTTTATGATGGATGTGCTTTAGAATCTCGGTTACTATTCACTCTCATTATAAAGCTTGGAAGAGACAGGATATATTTTAATATAACTCTGACTGTGTTTGACTGAAAGAAGATAGTCATATATACTTTGGATGGTTTGAGGGCTTTGAGTAATTTTCATTTTTGGGTGAACAACCCCTTTAAGTGATGCCAAGCGGGAAAAATGAAAGCTATTATTTTCTTGATAGCTGATCAGATGCTGGTCTCCATGTATGTTGCTTGTTTGTAGGTGGACGTAATGGTAGCATGACTCATTTGCCACGTCGCATAGGTCATAATTATCTAATGTACCGCTGACGTAATGTGGCTATTTATCTGTATGAGTGTTTTGAGAAGGCTCTCAATTCGTCTGTCATTCCCTCGGTGTTGTGCACACACAGGCATTTGGTTCACACACAGCAATCCCACAGCAGCCCATCCATCCATATCACACGGCCCATCCTACTCTCGTATCAAAATCCACTCCAGCGGCCCATTCTTCTGTGGTAATATCATAACACAAGGACATCTGGCTGCTTCATCTCCTGTCTGCTCCTGTTTTCGGCCACATCAATATTATAAAGGGGGTTCTGGTGTCTGGGCGGCATGTCCGCTGCTTTCCCCGTCCAACAGCTGCATGATGTAGAAGCTCTTCAGTATGGATTTCACTGTACGCTAGTTTGTGTACTAGAATAGACCCTTCTGAGTCACAGCTCAATATCGTCCACTCATTATTAAGCATGAACAGCTGTGTTGACTTGCAGCTGGCCTCCTTCAGGGTGCAGATAAGGCCTTTTATTGACGTTTCATGAACGGAAATAAGTTGTCTTCTTATTTGCATCAGCTTGGTGCAAATTTCACATGGCGCGTCAACAATCATCTGTCCCCAGCTTTGTCAGGCAACCTTTTTGTGCCCTTTTGAGAACATTTGCCCATGTGTGCGTCACATTTCCTCCTGTTTGAAGGCTGAAGCCTGTACGTTTTGATTAGTACACGTTCCTGGTCTTATAGTTAACAATTCAATTATGCATGTTGTTCCTATAAAAAAATAAAAATAAATAAATTATATATATATATATATATATATATATATTATCCATTATATAATCTTTCATCAAAATGTATTAATTTGCTCTGCCTTTGAAAAGACTTCCCTTTTTAGCTGACATCATTTTCTGTCATCAACCAGTTAATTCCTGATTATTAACCTGATTTTCGTACACTGTAAAAAATTATTTTCATGATTTATCACAACATTTTTTCTTTTGTCAAATCAACTTAGATAATTAATGTAGTTCAGATAACATAAAATTCTGAGTTTCTGTTTATTAACCCAATTGCCTTTGTTGTATTAACTCAAATTTTTAATTTCAATGAACTCAAATTTTTAAGGCGACCAGGTAACTTACTTTAAGTTAAACCAACAATTCTTTTTTTTTTACAGTGTAGCTGAATATTTTGCTTCTCTTGTACAGTATATATATATTTTATTTAAATAGTGTTTTTTTTTTTTTTTTTTTAAAGTCAGTGTTTTAAGAATAATCTCATAATAAGCCTGATATAGAATAAATGGCACCCCCCAATTTTAATATGCTACAAAAATGATCTGTGGGGTATTTTGAGCTGAAACTTCACATACACACTCAGAGACTTATTTTACATCTTGTAAAAAGGGTCATTCAATGTCCCCTTTAATGTCATACACTTGATGTGCATCACATAACGGTAAATTAGTTGGGGTTGCAAATGCGGTTTCCAGCTGAACAGTTTTGAATCACTTTGTTTGGTGGCCCTGCTGTTGTTATCGAACAGGAAGTGTCTTCCATTAGAGGCGAGAATGCAGAGGATCAGCTCTTAAATAGCTGAGCACAGTTTGTAAAGCAGGCTTGGAGTGGGATCCTGGTGTAGAAAATCCTGCGTAAATATTGCGGTTTGCATGAAGGATAAATACATTAGGATATAAGCTTCCATAAGCCTCCTCAGAGTGCACAAGGCACTCAATTAATGCAGCCAAGCAGGAAGCAAGAGAGGCTGGCAGCGATTCAGGAACCCCTCCTCTTCCTCTTCAATCCTTCACCTTCGCCCAGCACTAATTTCTATGAGAGTTATTGCCATAGATTTAGATATACAGTCTTCACTCTGCTGTCATCACCATGGAAACTGTGCCATGTAAGGAGGGGTGATATCGACATGCAGGAGCCAAGACAGAGCGACACCCGAACTGGCACGCGGGTTTCCTTTGCCTGCTGGGATGATTTCCTACATGACATGACTGGACAAACCACCCACACACACACACACACACACACACACACACACTGATGGATTAGAACCGTTGATTTGTGTGTGGGAAGGAGGGAAGATACAGTACATACTGTATATTTGTGTATGTGTGTGTTAATTGCTGCTACTAGATTACTTTATTGCTAGTAGACTTCAGGTATGATTCTAGGGCCATTTGATATTCGGGACTCCACCCAGTGGATGCGTCTGGGGCCATTCTTTGGTGAAATATTGGAATATGATGTGGTTTAAGATAAATGGTCAAATGACACATTAGCAGGGAGTAACTTTAATGAAGTACATATTTTTTATAATAACCGGCACTCAACCATTCTCAGCCTCAGATATATTTATTTTACAATACAACAGTATTTTTGCAATAATATTTATTTGTTGATCTGTTTACAATAATAATAATAACTATATTAGTTTTATATATTAAATACAAATGTATTATATATATATATATATATATATATATATATATAAATTATGATAATAATAATTATATTATCATTATTTTCAGTTGTTTATTTTACAATACAGATGTATTTTGCAATAGTAAAACATATTTTTATTGGTTTGTTTCATTTTTAAAATTTAAACAACAACAACAATCATAACTTTACTTATTTATTTTCAATTATTTATTTACAATAAAACATTATTGTTTAAATAGCAGTATATTTATTTGTCGATCTGTTTAATTTATTTATTTTTTAATTTAAATGATGATATTAACAACTATATTAGTATTATTATTGTTATTATTATTATTATTATTATTCCTTTTTGCCCTTCATGGATAACTTGCCTTTCATAATTAGATAAAAAAAAAAAAAATATATATATATATATATATATATATATATATATATATATATATATATTTCTGAGGAAAAAATTCTGAAGAAAAAATTCTGAAATATTGCATGAATTAAGCATGTAACATGATTAGATAATCTGACAATTCTTACATGCTATAAAAAAAATAGGCTGTATACAGAATGTGGGGTAATCTTATTAAACCTGTCAATTTCACTTTACTGTAATGCAAATAATAATTGATGATGATGTAGTGTATTTAAATTGACATATACTTCATGGTAGCATGTGTTGTACTGTCCTTTAAATTATGTTGATTCAAATATATATAAAAAAAACACTGTTACGGAAATAAGAATCTACTGAGAGTCATTTGACCTACAGTAAAAAATAAAAGGTCCTTATGCATTACGGTATGAGAATTTGGAGTCAATTTTGCTTTATTGTCATTAAAAGTAATGCATATCATTAGTAGTACGCTAGTACTAGTACGCTCATTCTCTGTGTTAATATATAGCCTACAGATGGCAGTTCAAGTTTAGCTGGTCATCAGTGCACTTTGAGTCATGAAATGAATTGGACAGATGGTCATGTGACATGTGTGACACTTTATCTGTCATTAATTCAACCCACACAATGTCTGCCATAATGTAAGTTCAGAAATCTGAACACGTTAGCACTCTTTTCAAAACGGGCCACAGTTTTTGCCAAGGAAGCATCTAGATTGATGTGAAAAAGCGCCGTGGTGTTTTTTTTTTTTTTCTCTCTTTTGCTTGAAAGTGAAATGGTGATAGTTTCTAGCAGCTTTCATTTCTGCAGGCCACCATGTTTGAATTAATTCTGATTAGGTCCTGCTATGGCAGGAGTTAGCCATGCATTACAATGAAATCACAGCTATGATGGAGCCAGCACAGGAAATTTCCAGAACAACCATTCAATTACACACCAATCACTCTTGAAATCTTGGTTGATTTCTCTCTGTCTCTCACTCCATAGATGAATAAACCTGCATTGTTCTCAACTCACTATAAATAGATCATAATTTTCTGATTTAAATGGCCCTGTGATGTTCCTGCAGGAGCTTATTTGAAAGATTGTATAATGAAGATTGGCTAGCAGCGTTTAACTATAGACTTCTTGCAAGAAATGTGAACATTATTGCTCTGCTATTAAGTGCATGTCCTAAAATCTTTTTCCATTGTGGTTGTAGGAATGTTAAAGGGTTAGTTCACCCAAAATTGAAAATTCTGTCATCATTTACTCACCCTCATGTTGATCCAAACCTGTATGAGTTTCCTTCTTCTGTTGAACACAAAAGAAGATATTTTGAAGAATGTTGGTAATCAAACAGTTGACGGTAGCCATTGACTTCCATAGTATTTTTTTCCTACTATGGATGTCAATGGCTACCGTCAACTGTACGATAGTAAAAAAGTAAAAAAAAGTTGAACTTTCTGTTCATCAAAGAATCCTTAAAAAAAAATCAGTTTCCACAAAAATATTAAGCAATGATAATAATCAATAAGAGCAGCAAATCATCATATTAGAATGATTTCTGAAGGATCATGTGACACTGAAGACTGGAGTAATGATGCTGAAAATTCAGCTTTGTTCACAGGAATAAATTACATTTTATAATATATCTAGATAGTCAACATTTATTTAATATTGTAATAATATTTCTCAATATTTCTGTTTTTTACTTGATTTATTTGATCAAATAAATACAGTCCTGAAGAGACTTCTTTCAAAAACATTTTTTGTTTAAAAACTGTAATTTAAGCTGTTAACCATAGACTGTCTAAAACAATGTACGTAGTGTCCGTGATGTCACCAGTAGGTTTCTAAAGAGCATTTTTGAAGCCCAAAGTGGGCGGAGCCAGCCGTCGCCATCTTGGCCCTGCATCACTGCGTGTCACTCCCGGGCAAAGAGGCGGGGCGTGGGTGGAGCTGAGACATCAAGACAAACAGCTAGTAGTGACAGCAGCGGCAATCTACCCGTCACTCAAGTTAATTATGCAGAACTTTAAGGCTCAATATAATTTAAATGGATGAGTTATAAAAAATATTCACCCACTCACAGTAAAATTAGCTATATAGACCAAAACCACTTTTTGTACCAGGCTGTAAACATTTATTTCTGCTGTAAAGTTGGGCATTTTAACATGGGGGTCTATGGGATTGACTCCCTTTTGGAGCCTGTCTCTAGTGGCCAGTCGTTGAATTGCAGTTTAAGACATTTCCGTTTTGGATTCAAGAGAGAGAACGGAAGGTTGCCGCTTGCTGTTAACCAAGTGACTATATGACTTATCTTTTCAGACTGATCTGTATTTAAAGATGTACGCTACACTACCAGTCAAAGGTTTGAACACACTTGACTGAATTTATGTTTTGGACTTTAAGTGAAAAGCAGTCATGCATGCATCTTCCTTTAGTACTGTTTAAAAAGCATCCCAGGGTCAGTTTTACATGTTTTTTCAAGTCCTTATTATTAATCTGAAATGTGGGGGGGGGGGAAAGTCAAGATTAAATCCATTTGTCCAAAATTTTGACTGGGAGTAATTTTCCCAGATTTACACAACTGAGCTGGTTTGGTGTTGATGATGTGGCCTGTTATCAGTTATCTTTATTACACTTCTATTCAAGCTCCCAGCACAAATAAAGTCAACAAAATTTAGATTAGTCATTTACCACGTCTTCCCAACGGAAAAGAAGCATTGGCTTTCAAGCGAGAGAAAGACCATTACTCCTCAGGTGGTGTCAGGTTGCTATAGACTGATTAAATATGGCAGGGGTTATTGGAAATGTTCAGAGTTCAATTTCGGACCTGCTTTCTGGTTCAGAGGAGAGGAACCCATCCAAACAGGCCTTAGACAGGATGAGAGACCTGCAATTCCTCCTTGAGCCCTGTGCCGATCTCAGCCCGCCGCAGAATTCATTTCCAGCTGGTGAACTGTGAGAGGAATTTCATAAAAACACTTCAATATTAGAGAGGTATTGATATTGACTCAGAGGCTTAGGCTCGCAGCAGAAAGCCTGAAGCTTGTTTAGATCCTCCATGACTTGAGAGATGTAAGTGTGACCAGGTTATTGCTCAAGTTTTGACTGTCGAATCCTCCGCACGATACAAATCATACAAATTCTTCATGCGGGTGTTTGACTAACAGAGCACAGAAGCTTGTACGATGTTTTTTTTTTTTTTTTAAATACTTGCTGGCTGCCAGATTGTGATCACATGACTGACCCAATACTTCAATACTCACCTTATCTTGTATAGCCCACTATTATTGAACACTTTTGCACGACTCTAATGCCAAGGCTCACCAAGGCTGCATTTATTTGATCAAAAATGCAGTAAAAACAGTACAATTTGGGAAATATTATTTCAATTTAAAATAACTGTTTTCTATGTGAATATATTTTAAAATGTAATTTATTCCTGTGATCAAAGCTGAATTTTCAGCATCATTACTCCAGTCTTCAGTGTCACATGATCCTTCAGAAATCATTCTAATATGATGATTTGCTGCTCAAGAAATATTTCTTATTATTAATGTTGATTAGGTTGTGCTGCTTCATATTTTTTGTGAAAAGAAATGTTTGAGGTAGGTAATATATATATATATGTGTGTGTGTGTGTGTGTGTGTGTGTATATATTAGGTCACATTAAATTGATTAAAAGATCAAAAGTGATATATATATATATATATATATATATATATATATATATATATATATATTAGGTCACATTAAATTGATTAAAAGATCAAAAGTGACAGTAAAAACATTTATAATGTTACAAAAAAAAATTCTATTTCAAATAAATGCTGTTCATTAAACTTTCTAATCCTGAAAAAAAAATCAATATTTTATTTTTTTATTATTATTTATAAATCTTTTGTAACAATGTCTTTACTGTCACTTTTGATCAGTTTAGTGCATCCTTGATGAATAAAAGTAGTAAAAAAAAAAAAACATTTAAACTTATGTCAAGTCAAGTCACCATTATTTATATAGCGCTTTTTACAATGTAGATTGTGTCAAAGCAGTTTTACATTGATAACTGGTACATTATTTTGGCTGCACAGCAGCTCTTAAAGAATAGTGTCAATGCAGGCAGATCAAAGCACTGTTGAATATCAAATGTCAATTGTCAAGTGTCCCCAACTAAGCAAACCAAAGGTGACAGCGGCAAGGAACCCAAACTCCAACAGGTGACATCAGGTGGCAAACAGGTGTTAAAATGGAGAAAAAACCTTGTGAATAGGATAACGTTTGCTTTTGAGTGATTCATTCAGTTATATATTTCAATTAGATTTGCTTAAATATTCTGAAAACAAACAGCTTTTTCCTTAGAATGATATGCACTCTCAATAAGACCAGGAACTTTACGACAACAAATAGAGTCCGACACATGCAATGTGACTTTAAACTCTAAATTAAAATCATATCAACCTAACATTATGGAGTGTATACAAGTTTTTTTTTAGTCTATTTATGCATGTAAATGTGTTGATGTGTTTTATTTTTGTGAGAACGTGTTCTGGTAAAACAGTTTAGAGGTTGTCAGCATCAAATGTCCTGTGAACACTTCATAAGCATGAATATAGCCAAAAGACATTTTTTGACAGCTCAGAAATGCAGAAGCACTTAAACTAGCAGCATGAGGTGATTCTGTGTATATCTTCAAAGCACAGCTCAGATTCAGGCGCTCGCATCCAAGCCTCCGTGTGTTTCTACGTGTGCTTCTGTCAGTGTAAACAGAATGTTTGTGTTCTGGAACATAACCAGCTGATTTCAGCACATTGTATAGACCAACATTATAATTCTTTAGAAGTTTGCGTTTGAACTTCTGTTTTAGCGGTAGCTCTGTGTGTTTCTTTGGCATCGCTGTCGAAGTATCTGGTGAAGTGGATTTACTTATTGTAGAGTTAATGAAAGTTATCATGAGCATTGTCATGTTTGAAGCGGATGTCATAACAAATGTCAGTAGACCGGGAATATTTCAAAACGAGCGGTTCATTCATAAATCCTTTAGATCTTACCTTCATACGTGGAAATATAAACCAGAAGACAGAACACAACGAGCGCAGCACTGAAAGGGGGCGGGGCTACAGAAGGTCTACCTGTGATGTCATATTCCATCACTATAATATGGCACACTGTGGGATGAACCTAAAAAGAAAAAGAAAAAAAAAAACACTGTGGGATGAAGCTGCTGTGGAGGCATAGGGGAGATTTGCTGTAAAATTATATAGGAAATGAAGTGTAAATTATGTATGTTGATTCCAAAAGGTTGGCGTCTCATAAGTGAAACAGCTCTATACCACTCTCAACCTAAACTGACTGATATATAACTGATATTTTGAGAAAAGAAATGCCAACACAACTCAAATAACAGATTCAATTCAGTTTTCACAAATAACAAAATACCTTGATTAGGTTTATTAACTTGCTATTGATAAGTTAGAGTCAGGTGATATTAGGGATTCTACACACACACACACACGTTAGGTTTTCATGTGTTATGGGGATATTTTATGGACATAATTATTTTTATACTCTACAAACTAAATATTTTATCCCCTAACCCTAAACCTACCCATCACAGAAAACATTCTGCATTTTTACATTTTCAAAAAACAGTACTTACTATGATTTATAAGCCGTTTTCTTCATAGGGACCAAAAAAAAAATAAAGGACAAGGATTTTAGATATAGCCATCTTTGTCTCCATAACATAGGGTTTACCTGAACCACACACACATTTATGTTTTTAAAAGAAGTCTTTTGCTCACCAAGGCTGCGTTTATTTAATCAAAATACAGTAAAACGGTAATATTGTGACATATTTTTAAAATAACCATTTTCTATTTGAAAATATTTTAAAATGTAATTTATTCCTGTAATGGCAATTTTTCAGTGTTACATTATCCTTCAAACTGATCCTTATCAATTATTTTTAGTGATAAATTATTAATAATTGAAAGCAGTTTTTGCTGCTTCTTAGTATTTTTGTGGAAACCATAATACATTTTTTTTTTTCAGGATTAGTAAGTTCAATCAACAGCATTTATTTAAAAAAAAATTTAACATTATAAATGTCTTTGCTGTCACTTTTGATCAATTTAATGTGTCCTTGCTTAATAAAAGAATTAATTTCTCCTTTTTTAAAAAAACAGTTTCCGCCAAAAAAAAAAAAAAAAAAAATGTTTTCAATGTTTTAACATTGATAATAATCAGAAATGTTTCTTGAGCAGTGAATCATCATATTACAGTGATTTCTGAAGGATCATGTGGCACATTAAATTTGCATTTGTTTTCAGGAGTAAACTTGCTTGCAGAAATGCAGATGATCTTAAAACTATCAAACATGGACTAATATGCTCAAAAATATGGAAGCTTGTTTCCGCCGCAGAATTAAAAAATAAACAAATAAAAGCTAATTGAAACTCTTTATCTCACAATTCTGACTTTTCTTCTCACAATTGCGAGTTTATATCTTTCAGTTCTGATCTTTTCTCGCAATTGTGAGTTACTTTTTTCTCAGTTTATATCTAATAATTCTGACTTCTGAGAAGAAAAAAAAAGTCACAATTGCCTTTTTTATTTTGTATTCAGTGGCGGAAACAAGCTTCCATACAAAACTACTTGATTTCATGGGTTTTAAAGTTAGTTTGAGGGCATCTCTAACTCTGTGGCACAACAAAATATCTTAATGTTTTTCTTTTCCACAACAAATGCAAAGAACTTGAAATCAGAAGAAATTACTGTCGCTTACTCAATTTGACATCAAAATAGTCAGCTGTCACCTCTGGTATTTTGCAGAAAAGTATAACCGTGGAGGACAGACGACACTTTAAAATACTGTATGTCCTGCAAACCTCTTAAGTAGCGAAACCTAGGCCATCTCTGTTCATTGTATTTATGGACAATAGGCTCGATTATCTAAGCTAGATCAGAGATTGCGAGCTCTTCTGTATGGATCCCTCCAAGTGTTGTGAAAACCAGACAGCTGGAATGTAAAGAAAAGACATCAGACTGTTCACAATGATGGCGGTAATGCTGCTCTAGTGACACTATAGACATTAAATAGTTTTGTGAAAACTGTGCTGAGTTACACGTGTAAAGCAGCTTTTCAACCACGGCCATCATTTTAAAGTACTATAATCACCAGCTCCAAAGGGCTGTTTAACATGATTCAATACAAAATGCCCTTTTCAAAGGAAGTCACATCTTATCAGTAAAGCAGCGATCGAGCATTTAGCAAGGAAAAGGCGGAAACGCTCCCCCCCACCCCCTTTTCTAAAGCGTTGCCCAGCTGAAAGCACTTCAAAACCAAGTGTCGTACCAGAAGAACAGGCGAATATATTTGTCTTCACTTACAATTTAAAAAAAAAAAAAATTCAGGGGGTGCTGAGATATCCAGGGATGAAAGGTATTGGAGGAAAGTATGTGCCTTGCGCTCCTCTGCTGCACCTTTGTAAGCTTTGATGTTGGAAACATGGCTTTTCCTTTTTATTTTATGCATGAATATGATGTAGTGACAGTCAGTGCTCTTTCAGATGGAACTGGGCCTACTGCCTTATCAATGTTCCTTTGACATTAATGAGGATTCTGTTGGCTGGATTTCTGTGCCTTCTGGTCGAAGCAACTCTGAGGAAGATGATTATGTTGCATTAGGTTGCGATTCGAGCTGCTAAAGCTAATTGCTAATGCATTGGAAATGGAATGGCCTCCATTTGCCTAAAGTAGGCTATTTGGATTTAACGGTGGGAGAAATGATGAAATTGTGTCAAACAGGCACATGCACACATGGACATAAAAGGGGGCTTGAGCACCTACCCTTTTTCTTCCTCGAGAGAAAATGCCCTTTTTTCGGGGGGGCTTTTTTTTTTTTTTTTTTTTTAATAAATGAATAAATATTCCTGTTTGCGCACAGCTTCCCTGTCAAACAAATATATTTACTGAATAAAAAATAAATAAAAAAATTCTTGGCTTTGTCGAGTTCAGATACCCCACCTCGTTTGCTGCTGGCTTCTGACAACGAAGTTCAGTATGTCTGGCGATGAGAAGCGAAAAAGAAAAAGCGAAAGATTAATCCTGTGCATCACTTTCAGGTAGCCTATGTATGTTCACAAACATGTCAAAGTTTTGGCTTTGAAGGGTAAGAGAGTATTTATACGTGTTTAACGCCACGTTAATAATTTGTCCACCAGCAACGCATCTGCCTTTTTAAATACTATTGCAATTTATGTCATATTAAAACTGCAATTATTTTAATGTGCTATGCATTGCGTTTTGAACCATGGTAAAGATATCTGTAGGGCTGTCAATACCGGAAGAGGAGCATTTTACAGACGTGAATCCATGAACCGCATTATTAGGAAGGGTTTTCTAAGGATACACGATTTAATAAAACCATTTAAAAACCATAATACAGTATTGCATAATGCTATCATTCTTAAATCTATGTTTACACAGGAGAATACATCATATAAAAGTTTAAACCCTCTGAGTGTGCATGTTTTGATGTCCACATATTCTTGTTGAAGAAATTACTTCAACAGCTATTATTACAGTGGCTGTAGCATTTCTATCATAAAGAAGCTGAATATTATTATTATTATAATTTAACTAATATTATATTTTTTAATTATGCTGTTTGGCCAAAAACAAGGATTTGATCATGCTGTGTAACAACAACAATCACCAGGCTTTTGGCGCCCTCTGTAGGCATTTATTATAGTATATATTATGTATTTATAACATTCTCTTGTTCAAAAACTCTTTGGTTTCACAGACAGGGCTTAGCCTAAGCCAGGATTAGTTCAATTAGGGTATTTAAGTAGCTTTTATAAACGTGCCTTAGGAAAAAAAAACATTACTGGTGTGCATCTTGAGACAAAACAATGGCACTGACATATTTTAAGATATGTCAGTACTAGTTGCTTTCAGTTAAAACAACTCAAACATGCATTTTCGTCCAGGACTATCTTAAGCTTTGACTGTGAAACCGGGGGTTGATGTGTTTAAATATGCAGATTAGCTTGTTTTGGTTAATTTAGAAGAAATCTACAGATGCAAACAGACGGAGGGTAGCAGGCTTAAAACAAACACCATCTAAATGTGTATTTTGGAAGTTTTCTTTGCATTAGAGTAAAAGAAGACATGGAAGCAAAAATAGACCAAAATCTTAAAACTGTCCACTACATGAAACACCAAACGAATTAAAACGATTTATTGATTTGTGCAAAATAAAGAAATTATTAGTGAAACTATGACCCTCTCCTTGGTGCAGTCATTTATTCTAAATATATAGCTTCTTGAAAATAGTAGTGTAGAAAACATGCACATTTAGGCATAGTTTCCTTTGCTGTTGTGATAAACCTAGTGAATACTAAAGAAGACCATGGTCTCTAAACTGAATTTTGTAAAAATCTGTGGAGTATGAAACAATCGCGTGAGTGTGAGGGAATTAAAATAAATTGGTAAGGAAGTCAGAGTTGTGTTAATATATTTATTGTTTTGTTTATTATTTTTTTAAATAAATAATTATGAGAAGTGCCCTTTTTCCAGTTGAGCCCCTGCCCCCAAAAATGTCTGTGCACGTCCCTGGTGTCAAATAATAATTTTTGCGTACAGTAGTCTTAAAGGTACATTAGCCAATAGAGCGTCGAATTGGGCCCTAAACTAAAGTGTGCATGCAAAAATGTTTCTATATAAGGAGAAATGTCTTAAATGATTTCATAATACTTGCATGTTTAATGGGTTATGTAAATTTTTTCTAGTGATAATGTATGTTTATGAGCTGATTAATTCATAAAATGTAATTAAAATGGAAAAACTAGTTAAAAAATAATTAATTGATTAAAACTAAATCCATAAAATGAACCCCCTGTATGAAGTGCCTGACGGAACCATTTGAGGTTCCATATAGAACCTTTTCTTATACATTTACTTATTCAGTTTGAATGTTTTTGCTTTACATTGGCTTTCAACAATCATAAGAATGAACCATTTATAAATTCAAGATGATAATATTTGTGTAGCATAGAGTCTGAAAGCTAAAAGCATGAAACGCAACACAATTGGCACCTTAGCATTTACAGTAAGTGAATCAAATTAAGATGATGTCATTTCAGTTAGCTTTCTAAACTTTGTGCAGATGAAATGAAGTATACTAATGTTGAGCATTTTAACATAACCTGCAATTAGCTCACTGGGGCCACTCACACAAATGCTTCACTTAATCAGCTGTTTCTTTCATATGACCATTTTTGGCTCTGTGCACTTTTAGAAAATACAGTCATTTAAAACAGACTTGTTTTCTAGTTTATTTAATTGCCATGATTAAACAGTGGACATATATTTTTTGGTAACCAACAAATGTCATTTTCTGCACACCTTAAAGCATTCTATGATTATAACGTTTTAAACAATTTTAATATTATAATGGTAACAGTTTACAATAAGGTCATTTTGAAAGCGTTTATTAATATTAGTGAATTTCAACATTTACTTATCACATTGCATTAAAATAATCTTTATTTTGTGGATTTGGAATTGCTGGATTTACTTAAAAAAGCAGTGTCAAGTTGTTTCTCCCAACAATATTGAGTAATTTACACATATCAATTTAGTTGTATGAACAAAAGAAATTCAAGTAAAGCTGACAAAATTTCTTTGAGTAAATACAAGTCATTTGCATTTGTCACTGTTGCCTAATATTTATATATGCAGTTTACTTAATAATGTTATGTTTATTACGTAAGGTGACCACATTGACTTAATTTACCTTATTTTACTACCTTACTTTACTTAATTTACTATTTGCTCTAAAATTGAATTGAGAGCTGGATTTTCATCCTAAACACAACAAACTAACAACATCTCTCGCTCTCCCTGAAAAAACATAAAATAACACTTTAATCCCTAAATTTACTCTCATAATGCAGTCCCTTGCAAAGCATGCTGGGAACCACGGATCCACTGCCCAGTTAGTTATGTCAACATTAATTTGTGCATTTCACTCAGCAATTGACTGAACAAACACGTATTAAGCAAAGCTGACAATACTCATTTTTAGTAGAAACAACTCAGTTAAATTAAGTTAATGTAGTTACATGAGTTTTTTAAGTAATGTGAACAAGGATGATTTGAATGAAACTAACAACAGTGAAAGTTCGTTTTTTGAGTGCATTGTTAGTTCATGTTAGTTAATGCATTAACCCCTTAAGCCACACTGTCCTGACTTCGGGCTTGATGTCACTTTGTTTACCATGGTATACATTTACTATAAAGAATAATGTCTAAAAATATTGAGAATGATAACAAATTATACATCATTTGAAAGTTCTAGGGTTTATTGTCAATCTACGTTGTCTGTTTTACGATACAGATGTTCCAGCAACAGTAATATTGTAATTTGTGTTGGGAGTGCAAATGACAACATGCAAAATCAAAACAGGGCTTCATGCCTTTGTTATGAAATAGCGTCATATTTCTCCTGAACGATCTGCTCTCCATCATCGCTCTTCAAGAAATTATGGAATCTGAGCAAATGTTAACAAATGAGACTTTATTGTAAAGCAGCCTGTAAAGAGATACCGATTTTTTTAAAGGGGACCTATCATGAAAATCTGACTTTTTCCATGTTTAAGTGTTATAATTGGGTCTCCGGTGCATCTACCAACCCAGAAAGCGTGAAAAAGGACAACTCAGTAACTTTGTTTTGGCAAGCCTTTCTCTGCAAGCATGTGAAAGAACGTGCCGCTCAGATTTCACTCGTTAATCTGCACGTTTCCACCTTAATAAATTTTCGCAAGCAACAAACGGTGTACCAGTTCTAACGCCATGGCAAAAGCAAAGCATGCTAACTGTTCTGTCGTTGGCTGCACAGATGAGCTCGGAACACTATTTAGAGTCTCATTAGCTTGGATAGTCTGCAAGTTGACCCTGACAAGCTCAATTGCTAAAAAAGGAGCATTTCTGTCCGAGCGATATTTTGGAAAAAATATTAGACCATTCACAGCATTTGATAGCAATCATAAACATTAGCCTGGTGTGTATGGCTCTGTTTGGCAAACAAGTACGCTATAGTGAGCGTCCATACAGGTTTCGCACAAAAGTTTAACATGACGGCACATGCTAGTCGATGAGTTGAATCAACTCCACAGCAACTACATAAATTTATCCACTAAACATTCAGAAACGTCCAGTTTCATTCTAAAACTTGTAACTTCTTCCCGAGTCTCTCCATCAGTGTCGACTCCGGTTTGAACAATGTAAGGCTGAACACCGTTACTGACAATCCTCATTTTGGCTGCGTGAGATTCTCCAGCTTTGTTGTTTTTGAGCAACCGAAGCACGAGCTGTTAAAGCTCTGCCCTCTTCTGGAAAGGGGGCCGGGAGCAGCAGCTCATTTGCATTTAAAGGGACACACACAAAAACGGCGTGTTTTTGCTCACACCCAAATAGGGGCAAATTTGACAAGCTGTAATAAATGATCTGTGGGGTATTTTGAACTGAAACTTCAGACACATTCTGGGGACACCAGAGACTTGTATTACTTATATTACTAGAAACGTATATTATCTTGTGAAAAGGGGCATAATAGGTCCCCTTTAATATAAGTTTTTCCAAGTTGTTTCATTGCTAAAACCTCTATCTTATTCACTAAAGATCTGTAATCCAGTCAAACCAGACACTTATGCATGCTGTTATTACTGCCATTATTAACAGCTTTGGAGGCCTCAGAAGTTGCCACATATACACTGAAATCTGTAGTCTGAGTGCAAATAATGGTGTCAGAGAGATATCTCCATTACCCTTGAGCGGCTTATTGAGTCTAGGGAGATCCGATGCATCCCGCTGTGTCTCCTTATGCTAGTCTTTTCCCGCAATCAGCCGCCTTCATATGCATCAGCACTTTAACAGCATTTAAGCAGAGTCAAAGGTTCTCACTGTTGCTGTTTTTAGCAGTTTGTAATTTGACGTTCGCTCTCGAGTTCACCCAGGACGTCTCGTTCTGAGTAACAGCACGCGGTTACAGAATTGCACTTGTCCCGTCTGTGCTCGAATTCCTGGCGGAAATGTAAATGCAGAGAGCTCTGTGTGTGTTTTCTGCTTTCTTGGGGTTTGTGTTCAAAACCTTGTTTTGATCATGTCAGAAACTTCAAGCAGCAACTTTTTTGGACTTGCATGCAAAGGCGTGCGAGCTTGCCGTGAAAGAGTTACCTGAAAAGGATAATGTGTGTTTGTGGAAAATGAGGCGCACTCGAGTACAACATTATTATCCCTGCAAAATTGGTTTCGAGATTTATCGATTTGCTTCACAAGGGCCCTTCAAAGATAAAACAGACATGACGGACAGCTACTCCAGTTCCCTGAATGCTGAGTGTTATTCATTGGCCTTGTCCGACGAGACTGGTTATTCTTCCTCATGCTGTCTAATTGAAATGCAGAGATGGTTTCGAGCTTTAGTGCTGGAGGTTTAGAACGAAATAAAAAAACAACATCAAAATAAATGGTACGACGTCAGCGCAAGGAGACTAATCAGTCAAGAATGCCATTTCAAACTCTTAAATAAGCCTTCTGTGTGATGGAACACTGTGCTTATATCAGTCCTGAGTGAATTACCACAACTGGTATGCTAAGTTAAAGAGGCAAGAGGTTGAAGTGAAGAGCCTTCCACAAGGCTGCTAGTAATGGGTACAAACAATGATGGTTCAGATGATGAAGACCTTATTAAAGGGTGTTATTAATATGTGAAGCAGAATTTAGTTGTTTGCGGTAACTGAAATTGCCATATTACACTCTAAGGGCCCTATTTTATTATCTAAGCGCATTATCTAAAGCGCACGGTGCAAGTGCACTTAGGGCGTGTCCGAATCCACTTTTGCTAGATTAAGGACGGGAAAAATGGTCAGAGCGCCAAGCGCATGGTCCATAAGGGTTGTACCTATTCTCTTAATGAGTCATGGGTGTGTTTTGGGGGCGTAACGTGCAATAAACCAATCAAAGTGTCATCTCCCATTCCCTTTAAAAGCCAGTTGCGCTCGCACCATGGCGGATTCGTTATTTAGAGGGCGGAATTTGCAAGTGAAAAACCTGAATGCTTCACGCTCGTGCGTGAGCAGACCATCTACTGGACAAGCCGGATTCCACCAAAGCATTTTTATCTTTATGCACACAATAATAATCTTTTACACTGTAATCCTTTTATTTTTAATATTTGATATTTAATATTTAGACCAGGTGTCGGTTGGTCAATGGCGCAGTCGTTTTCACGCCAACAATGCGCCTGAACACACCTCGTTTTCAGACCAGCACGCCCATGGGCGCACAAATAGGCGCAAATGCATTTGATATTTAAACAACTTGACATGAAAATGATAACTGCGTTGGGCTGAAACTAGCAAAAAACATTGCGTCGCACCTGGTGCCACATTGCGCCAGGTGTGTAATAGGGCCCTATAAAATGCTGGATTAAAAACAACCCAAGTTGGGTTGAAAATGGACAAAAGATGGGTTAAATGTTTGCCCAACCTGCTGGGTAGTTTTATTTAACTCAACTATTCAAAAATTACTGTATTGCTTGATTAAAATGAACCCAAAGTATGTTGGAAATTAACATGTATTAATATGCTTAATAAATTTATTAATAAGTTTAATGAATAATAATTAAATATTTATTAAATTGCTTATTAATAAATGTTCATCTTCTTATTATTATTGTTGCCTCTAGTAATTATGTTTTGGGCTCATTTTAAACCAGCCATGTAGTCATTATTAAAGTCATTAGTCATTTTATAATTCTATATTTTCTGTCTGTTGAATAAAATAATCAAATGAGATAAAGAACCTTTCACTTGTACATTATTTAAATCACAGGATTAATCAGCAAATGTGCATGGTTATAAATGAAAATATCTATGAAAATAAAACTATGAATACCTATTTAGTGATATACACAGTTACTGTGACATTAAATTATATAAGAATGTGGTTGTATCATGCACAAATGTTAACATTTGTTTGACTGTCACTCATATGTCATTGTAAACACTTGTGCATCCTCAACCAGAAAGTATAAAAATAGTATATATATATCAGTAATATTTGTGATTATTAGTCATAATCTAATGTTTATGCGTTCATGTTAGGTTTTCATCCTTCCCAAGTAGAAATGGGCAAAGATTATAGAAAGTTGGGCCAATGGAAGATTTCCCAGCTTTTATAACTGGTGTAATCCGATCTAATATTAGTACTGATGATGAGCAAACACATGACTTTTATTTGCAGGAAACATGTCTGCTGGATAATAAATATGTGTGGATAGTAAACTATATACTTTAGTCAGATAATTCTTAATATCTTAAAGATCCCATGATATTAAAATTGAAGTTTTCTGGCGTTTAGTCCATGTCTTTTAGCTTTGTGACAATCTGTATACAAGGATATTTACATACTAGCACATGTACACATTTGCAAATGGAAGAACATAATTTCGCAGGGTCTTTAAGTAAGGAATTATTCATTCTTTATCTGTGATTAACATCAGGAGCCGGAAATTTGCATTTTATGGTTGTCAGGAATTTTGTATCCATCATAATCTGATCAGTTGCATTGTGCTGACATACAGTGTTTGCAAAATCTTCATTTATGCATTATGACTGCGATAGGAAGAGGTTGATCTACAGATGCGGTTCCCGCAACATGTGCCAAAACATGGCAGAAAGCGTTCGCATGTTGGTCTCCTTTGAGAAAAAGCATCAAAGAAACCAACTGAATGTGAAACGCAACAAAGAACAAGAAGGAAAGAACTGAACATCCTATTGGGAGTTTGTTTTGTGGTATATTTGCTTGAGAAGCCCAACATTAACATAAACACTGTTTTCACTGGGTAATTCATGGGTTTCATCGGTCCTATAACGGTGAAAAACTGCAGTGTGGCTGAGGTGCTAATGCTGTTTTCAACAAACCCCTGTTGAACTTCCCACGCCATTTTTGCTCCGAATACCTCAAATCGTGCGGAGTGGTGTGTGCTATTACTTTTTAAAGAAATTGAACTTTGTTTTCACTTATAAAACATACTTTCAGTGAATCATACTGTATCTAGAGATCAGAATATCACATAGTAATTAGAAATTGTAAATCTGTTATTTCAACAAAAAGGGTCTGTTGCATGAGAATATAAAACATATTTTAAAGGCCGTGGAGGCTTTCATTTAACCAGAATTGCTTTCAATGTCAAACCCAGAGCACAAACCGTCTCTTTGTTTTGTTGAGTATGCATAAAACATTAGTGCATATGCAAAATGTTGTGAGTGGGCAATAGAGTTTTTATGGATTACAAAAGTACATTCTTAGTGCTAAACAATATGAGAAGTTTGAGATCTACAAGAACCTCTTTTAGCACAATGTTATGCTCTGGACAAACTGTGTTTAATCATATTTCATCATGTTTTATGCAGTCAAAAAGTTCTTGCATCTGTCAGGCCCTCCACATGAGTCAGACTAAAGGCAAGATGTTTAATAAATAATGCACAAGTGCTTTTTAAATATAAAGGTCTGTGCTCTGTTCATTGTTTTTTGGCCGTCAATATTATAGTGTTCACGTTCATTATTTTGTAAGAGGTCGAACTGAATTTTTTCCCCCTGTCCAGCGCTGAATAAATCACAGCCGCCCACCCTTGATTCGCCCCAAAAGTTAATTCCCCTCTAGCCCACCCAACATTTGGAAATATTTCACCGAGAGAGCCTTTGAAATATAGTTGCGCCATAACAATAACAGCCACCGAGAGTGGCTTAATGAAATATTTATCAGGGATTTGTGGATTGAGGCTATTTTAATTACCATTCGCTAAAGAGGCATCTCTGTAGATTTATGAAATGGCTGCGTCTTGCCAGTCAGCGTTTGTCGGCGTCGTTTGTGTTGGGCTGCGTGGCGGGGTGTGTGTCCTTGTGCACGCCGTAAGCACTGAAGTGTGTGTGAGTGGCAGGGTTGTGCACCATTCAGAATTGAATTGAGAATGGCTTTTTAAATTCCAATTCCTGGATTTGAAGTGAAGTAGAAGGCAGGATGCAGAATTGCAATTTGAATTTGAATGTCATGAACAAAAGTTGGGAATAATTATGATTTTTAATGTTTTTGAAAGAAGTCTCTTCTGCTCACCAAGGCTGCATTTATTTGATCAAAAATACAGTAAAGACAGTAATATTATGATTTAAAAGAACTGTTTTATATATTTTAAAATATTTATTTATTCATGTGATCAAAGCTGAATTTTCAGCATCATTACTCCAGTCTTCAGTGTCACATGATCCTTCAGAAATCATTCTAATATGATGATTTGCTGCCAATTTATTATTATCAATGTTGCAAATAGTTGTTCTGCTTAATATTTTTTCTGGAAAATGCAATACTTTTCAGGATTCTTTGATGAACAGATGTTTTGTTAAAAAAATGTTGGTAACACTTTCTATGAAGACCATGCTTATAATGAATTATAGCTCCATTTATACATATTCATTAGCAAGTATTACTATTTTATAAATATATTTATAAAGACTTATTAAGACCTATACCGCATTATAAGAACAGTTATGGTTACATTTATATTATTTATATAATTAATTATAAGTCATGCATTTGCTTTTTCAATGCTCATGCTCATAATCTATTATACACTGATTAAATAGATTATAGATATAGATTATATATTTATAGAATAATAATACTTACTTATAAATAAGTATAAATGGGCCTATAAATCATTATAAGCATGGTCTTCATAGAAAGTGTTACCAAAATGTCTTTACTGTCACTTTTGATCATATTAATTCATCCTTGTTGAATTTAATCCATTAATTTATTTAATACTTTTACTTCTTCTTCTTCTTCTTCTTTTCTTTAAGTCTCCAAACTTTTGAATGGTAGTGGATCATGGTTTCTACAAAAATATTAAACAGCATAAACTGTTTACAACAATGATAATAAATAAATGGTTCTTGAGCATCAAATCAGCATATTAGAAAAACCTTAATTACAAATTTTTGATTTTTTTAAATGGATGGATGGATGGATCATGAACAGATGGATGGATGATGGCTGGATGGATGGAAGGATGGATGGATGATGGCTGGATGGATGGAAGGATGGATGATGGATGGATCATGAACAGATGGATGGATGAAAGGATGGATGGAAGGATGGATGGACGATGGCTGGCTGGCTGGCTGGCTGGCTGGATGGATGGATGGATGGATGGATGGGTGGATGGGTGGATGAATGGATGGATGGATCATGAATGGATGAAAGGATGGATGATGGCTGGATGGATGGATGATGGATGGAAGGATGGGTGGATGAAAGGATGGATGGATGGATGGATGGATGGATGGATGGATGGATCATGAATGGATGGATGGATGGATGGATGGATGGATGGATGGAAGGATGGATGGATGGATTGATCGAACATTGAATGGATGGATGGATGGATGATGGATGGATGGATAGATGATGGATGGATGGATGGATCGAACATTGAATGGATGGAAGGATGGATGATGGATGGATGGATCATGAATGGATGGAAGGATGGATGATGGATGGATGGATCATGGATAGAAGGATGGATGGATGGATGGATGGATGGATGGATGGATGGATGGATGGATGGATGGATGGATGGATGGATGGGCGATGGATGGATGGATTTATGGATCATTGATGGATGGATGGCTGGATGGAAGGATAGATCATGGATGGATGGAAGGATGGATGATGGATGTATGTAAGAATGGATGGATGGATAAATGAATCATGGATAGATGGGAGGATGGATGACTGATGGATGATGGATGGATAGATAGATAGATAGATAGATAGATAGATAGATAGATAGATAGATAGATAGATAGATAGATAGATAGATAGATAGATAGATAGATAGATAGATAGATATAGATAGATAGATAGATAGTCCTCTAATATAAAAGGGAAATCCAATTTAATACATGAGTTTAATCCTGGTGCCTACATTTATCCAGGTTAATGTGGAGGATTTCCTGATTGACTGCACAGATTTTGCCTAGATGAGCATTTGGCTTTTTGAAATGGATTATTTCATGTGAAGGTATGCTGGAATATGACGATGACAGCCTCTGTCAGTGGAAACAGCAGGTCAAGCAGGGCTGTGCACTGGTGACATTGGTGAGCTGTAAATGGGATGAACAACATTACAGGGAGATAAACCTGCCCATCTGATGGATTAAAGCCACTTTGACATTTCCAAATCAAATTATGAATTAAAAAAGCAGCCCAGTCAGCGCTTGCCGTTAAGCAGGACTGCAACATTCCGCCACGTAGCTGTTTACCTTTCCTAAAGGCCGGTTTTCTGCACTGCAAGGCGAAGAGAACGTATGAACAGCGCAATTTAAGACAATATACATTGCAGTTAACAGTCAACGGATGATGTTATCTGGAACATGTTTTAGAGTTTATAGAGTCTGACGTTCATCACATTCAAACCGATGCAATCTAAGAGCAGAGAGACAAGGAACGCATATCAGATGTTTCTTATAATCTTGTGACGAATAAGAAGAAAAGTTTACTAAAGGGCTTTCGATATAGGAAGATACCGTATCAGTCTGTGTTGAATAATAGATTTAAATGATTGTAAAATGTGATTTTGCCAGAGGCTGAAGGCTTGTCAGAAAGTTGTTAACTGTCAACTGCCATTAAATGATTTTTCTATGTGTGATAACTCACTGATACCATGGTGTATTGTTCAGTAACTGGTTAACTAAAGTTATTATATCATTTAATGCACCGTGTATAATTTCCTGTGTTTTGATGTTGTTTTAGATATAAAGAATATGTTTGTGTTTTTTTTTTGTTTTTTGTTTTTTTTCTGTGCATGCAAGACGGGAAAAGTGCAATACAATAATTAATATTTTTAATTAAATAGTAAGCATTCACTTACCATTGTATAATACCCACACCGTAAAAAATTATTTTCATGATTTGTTATCGCAACATTTTTCTTTGTAAAATTAACTTGGATAATTAATGTGGTTCAGATAACATAATATTTTGAGTTTCTGTTAATTAAACCAATCGCCTTCATTGTATTAACTCAAATTTTTAATTTCAATGAACTCAAAATTTTAAGGTAATCTTATTTTTTAAGCATTCTTTTTTACAGTGCATATATAACGGGATTAAACTGGTACAGACTATGCATGCATTTCATATAATGATAAATAATCTTTTGCATTCATGTTCAGATCTTGACAGATATTAAGTTCCATCATTCAGTGCATAACAGTCGATTGCTGTTCCTCTAATAATCAGTGACCCTAAGGGCATGATGTATATATTCATCATATAAATGAGGCCCCCCAGTAGCAGCCTGGTTTACATTTTAGATATAAGTTATTTATCTTCTCATTATCTCATGTTATTGCCTAGCAACAAGGGAGCTGTTGCTGCTTCTGTTTAATGGTCGGCACTGCACTCGTATAGTAAATCTTATACTTCTGCTGTACTACCAGTGCTGGGTATACTTTTAAATTGTAGTTGGCTACTGATTCCAAATTACATGACAAAAAAATGAGTTAGTAATGTAAGTTAGTAATGTAAATTACATTTAAGGTAATGTAACTGGACTACTTTTTGATTACTTTTAGATTACATTTGACCTAACTTGTTTATCACATTGATTTGAATAGGATAATCTGTTGATATAAAATATAAAGAGAAAGAAAATATATTCCATTCTTTGTTATTAACAACATGAAGTGCATTAAGTATTACCAAAGACGTTATATATAGAAAGACGGTGCATTCATATTATAATGAATGAGAGAAAGTGCAACGCACAATATGGCGGAATAAGTCCCGCCATTTAAATAAGAACAAATCGCCGATTGGTAAAGTCATCATGTCACTGCAGCTGCTGTTAAAAACTGCAGTTCCCGTAGATAATAAAAACTCACTTCACTTAAAGGGTTAGTTCCCCCAAAAATGAAAATTCTGTCATTAATTACTCACCCTCATGTCATTTCACACCCGTAAGACCTTCTTTCATCTTCAGAACTCAAATTAAGATATTTTTGATAAAATCCGATGGCTCAGTGAGGCCTCCATTGACAGCAAGATAATTTACACTTTCAGATGCCCAGAAAGCTACTAAAGACATATTTATAACAGTTCATGTGACTACAGTGGTTCAAACTTAATGTTATGAAGCGACGAGAATACTTTTTGTGTACCAAAAAAACTAAATAATGACTTTATTCAACAATATCTAGTGATGGGCGATACACTGCTTCATGAAGCTTCGAAGCTTTACGAATCTTTTGTTTCGAATCAGTGGTTCGGAGCGTGTATCAAACTGCCAAAGTCACGTGATTTCAGTAAACGAGGCTTCGTTACGTCAGAAGTGTTTCAAAATTTCAATGGTTCACCACTGGGGGGCAGTTCGATACATGCTCCGAACCACTGATTCGAAACAAAAGATTCATAAAGCTTTGGATTTCGTCAAAAATATCTTAATTTGTGTTCCGAAGATGAACAAAGGTCTTACGGGTGTGGAACGACATGAGGGTGAGTAAACAGTCAGACGTGAACTTCCTAGAGACGTGCACTACAATTGCGCATGCGCATTAGCTTGATCCAGCCTGAAAAATGCCATTTTTTTGTCATGATTCGAGCATTTAGAAACAAAATTTATGAGACAGTTGTTGTCAGATTTCAGTGGTGATTTCAAATATGAAATTTAATTGAAAGCTTGGTGAACAGTTTTAGACAGTTTGATGTTTTCCCATTCAAAGAGATAGGAGCTGCACTTACATGCACAAGAGGCGTTTCTAAGATGGCCGCCGCAAGTGAAATGACTTGTCTTATTAAAGGGACTTACATTACGTCAAGTACTTAATTTTTTGGAATCTGATTATGTAATTCAGATTATATGCAATATAGTATATACTGGGTACAGTTTGTGAATTTAGACACTGAATACCCGGATGATATACTGCATCTACACACGTGTGTCTGTGTGAGTGTGTGTGTGTGTGTATTATGTGTAACATAATGAGGTCATGTGACAACAGTGTAGCATACTACTGTTTATTTATTGCATTTTCTATGTTGTAGTCTCTGTAAGTCTGGAAATGGATATCATTTTTTTTTTTTTTTCATACACCAGGTGAAAATAGTATGTTTGTTTGTCTATAAAAATAACAGCACACCTCTTTTTAACAAACCGTATATTTTGAGGCATCATGCATGTCTGTAGCATAAAATGGCAAAGTTTATTACATAGCTTTAGGGTTTGTTTAATATGTCCAATAGTAAGAGTGACACTTGGCAAATGCAACTAAATAAATGGCATATTTTCATATGTACTGTAAAACCGGGTTATTGTAATCAAAATGTCATATGCATATAGTGCTACAAGCAAAATTTCAGGAAAACCTTAGACAATCTTTGGCATCTAATCATTTGAACTACAAAAAAAAAAAAAAAAAAAACTTTTAATAGCCTTTGAACAACATGAGGTGATAGATACTGACAGATCCAAAGCAGACAGCAGAGAAAATATGAGAAATATCAGTTTACTGAAGGGCATGAAAGTCAAACAATACATATGAAATGTTCAGTCAATGTACTAGACAAAAAAGCTAATTTCATAACTTCCAAAGAGGAAAACAACAACAACAACAAAAAATACCAAAAAATCCACTAGCTGCCGCCTGCATCTTGGCTAATAAACTTTATAACTAGATCTGCAGGTACAGCGATGCATGTCGCAAGAACAAATAAAAATGTTTTTCAGAAGTGCTTACAATCTCTGTGTATTCTTCTGGGATTTTTGATATATTGGAATATATTTCTCTTTATCTACTTAGGAAATAACAAGAAGCCACTTAGAGATATTGAACCATCTGCCCGATTAATATTAGGAGCAAAATAAGGAGAATGTCAGTAAAAAATAAAGAAAACAAACACAAAAAACAGCTTTCAGACCCGCATTTTCATTCTGCTGGCATGCCTTGCGTATACATGACATGCTCTCTCCGGGGCTTTGGCAAATGTGGGCACTTCTTTGTTTAGTTTCACAGACTTGCTCATTCACTGCCTGAATATTTAAACATGGTGGGAACGTTG
The DNA here is from genome assembly GCA_037101425.1 of Elopichthys bambusa. Taxonomy (NCBI): domain Eukaryota; kingdom Metazoa; phylum Chordata; class Actinopteri; order Cypriniformes; family Xenocyprididae; genus Elopichthys; species Elopichthys bambusa. The sequence continues at coordinate 28,581,218 of CM074446.1, read as the reverse complement.
ATGCAGCGACTGCAGTGTCGTTTCAAAGCAATGGTTTGAAAACCCTTGAGTTGTTCCAAGCCTGTGTGACTTTGTTGAACACAAAATTAGATAATTTAATGCATGTTCACACTGCATAAGATTGGAGAGTTTAAGCGGAGGTCAAGACTTTACAATGCTGGTGCTTTGTCAGTTCATGGAGATCTTACAAAGTTCCAATATAATCAATGAAGCTGCCAACTATGCACAATAAATCTCGTATTTGCATCGTGTCTACACTTTGTTTATTAATGAGAGGTTTCACGAGCCTGCATTACTCAGCACTGAATAAAAATTCACTTCACTTAAAGGCTTAGTTCCCCCAAAAATGAAAATTCTGTCATTAATTACTCACCCTCATGTCGTTCCACACCCGTAAGACCTTCTTTCATCTTCAGAACTCAAATTAAGATATTTTTGATAAACTCCGATGGCTCAGTGAGGCCTCCATTGACAGCAAGATAATTAACACTTTCAGATGCCCAGAAAGCTACTAAAGACATATTTAAAACAGTTCATGTGACTACAGTGGTTCAAACTTAATGTTATGAAGCGACGAGAATACTTTCTGTGCTCCAAAAAAACTAAATAATGACTTATCTAGTGATGGGCGATTTCAAAACACTGCTTCATGAAGCTTCGAAGCTTTACGAATCTTTTGTTTCGAATCAGTGGTTTGGAGCGTGTATCAAGCTGCCAAAGTCACGTGATTTCAGTAAACGAGGCTTCGTTACATCAGAAGTGTTTCGAAATTTCAATGGTTCACCACTGGGGGGCGTGACTTTGGCAGTTCAATACATGCTCCGAACCACTGATTCGAAACAAAAGATTTGTAAAACTTCGGATTTCATCAAAAATATCTTAATTTGTGTTCCGAAGATGAACAAAGGTCTTACGGGTGTGGAACAACATGAGGGTGAGTAAATAATGACAGAAATTTTAATTTTTGGGTGAACTAACCCTTTAAACACCTCCGATTGGCCATTGTGTTCAAGAGATCAACATGTCTGTGATTGGCTACATTGCTCACCGCTGCAAAAGCACCTTGTAAATAGATTGTAAATACACAAATATGCACTGGAGCATTTGCCAAATCTGTTTCGCCAAATGACGCTAATATATTATTACAGTATCAGCTTTCCCCAATACTGAATATAAATGTTACACTCTTAGAAAAAAATGCTTCAGTGGGATCTATATAGAACTCTAGGGTTCTTGACTCAATTTTAAAGAACCCTTTATGCCAAAAAGGTTCTATATAAGGAGAAATGTCTCAAGTGATTGCATAAGAGTTTCATGTTTAATGGGTTATTTCACATTTTTCTAGTGATAAAGTATGTTTACAAGCTGTTTAATTCATAAAATGTAGGCTAATCAAAATTAAAACAAAATTAATTAATTAAAACTAAAAAGTTATATATATATATATATATATATATATATATATATAGCACCTGACAAAACCCTATATCTATATAGAACCTTTTTTTTGTCCATTTTGTGAAATATTTTGTATTAACACAAGAACCCTACAGTGATGTCAGTATATGGAGATATCACCTATCATACGTACAGTCCCGCTATCAGATTCAGCATGAGGCCAGTGGAGGGATGATGTATCTGTACACTCATTTTTGCCCATCTGTAACAGACGCACATGGGCGATAGTGATATCGCATGCTATCTTGCTCAAGACAAGAACAGAATGCTCTGTTTGAGACAACAAAACCAAAATTGGTAACTCTTTACAATAAGATATAATTTGTTAACATTAGTTAATTATATGAATTAACAATGAAAAATCTTTCACTATTTTTTGTGATACACCTGGAAGAATCATGAGGGTGAATAAATGTAAATATAGTATCACTCTGATTTAAGATACACTACTGCACAAATGTTTGGAACAAGATTTGTTTTTTAATGTTTCTCATGTTCACCAAGGCTGTATTTATTTGTGACCCTGGACCGCAAGATATACCCATCATAGGTCCATGGGTATATTTGTATGGGTCAAAATGATCGATTTTTCTTTTATGCCAAAAATCATTAAGATATTAAGTAAAATTCATGTTCCATGAAGATACTTTGTACATTTCCTACCATAAATATGGTATATATCAAAAATGTATTTTTGTGAGTGGATATGCATTCCTAAAGACTTAATTTGGACAGCTTTAAAGGCGATTTTCAAATAGCTGTATCTCGGCCAAATATTGTCATATCCTAACAAATGTATCAATGGAAAGCTTATTTATTCAGCTTTCAGAGGGTCTTTGATGAAAAATACAGTAATATTATCAAATATTATTACAATTGAAAAGAACTGTTTTCTATGTGAATATATTGTAAAATATAATTTATTCCTGTGATCAAAGCTGAATTTTTAGCATCATTACTCCAGTCTTCAGTGTCACATGATCCTTCAAAACTCACTCTAATAATCTGTATTATGATTTCCACAAAAATATGAAGCAGCACAACTGTTTTCAACATTAAGATAACATTAAGAAGCGTTTCTTGAGCAGCAAATCAGCATATTAGAATGATTTCTGAAGGATCATGTGACACTGAAGACTGGAGTAATGATGCTAAAAATTCAGCTTTGCCACCAAAAACATTTAAAAAAAAATCATGATTCCAAACTTTTGACCGGTAGTTTCTTTAAAAATAAGTTGTATTCTGAAGAAAATGTATCTTTTTAAGGGACTGCATATTATTAATGGAAACAAGAATACAAAAAAAGAGATTTTTCAATGTGTCAGTAGTGGGAGAGAAAAAATACAGCATGTAGATTTGCATGTGAACCCGAGGGACCACAGGCGATCAACACTTTAATGTCATTGTGCAACACAATTAATTCCATTTTCTAAGCTATTAGGTTTAGATTGCTTATCAAACTGCTCATTCAGATCGTTTCTATCTGCACTGCATCAGGGGTCACAGCCAAACGCTTTTCCCGGGTGAAGATAGAAAGAGAGACAGCAAACATACGCCTAAGTGATTTAGAGAAACACTAAAGGAAAAAGACGTCAATAATAAAGGACAGGCTAAAAAGGCAGAAACAAATCCGAGACAGCTTGCGTGTGCTGGGCTCTCCTGTGACAACCACGGCCGCTACGCTGGCATATTAACGGAGCGCTGCGGCGTTCCTGGCCTGTCCTTTTGCTGGTGGGATCATTCAGTGTGCGGCCGCACTGTGTAGGGCCTGTCCGCTGCGGCAGTGAGGAAACTTGGACAGCCTGCTATTAAAATCGCTGGCCATCATGTGTCCCAGCATGCAGCGTGGCATACTAATGACTCAGACACGGCCTTCTGACGCTGTGGAGATGAGCGCGCTGAATGAATGAAGGTGCTTTCAGGGTGAAGCTGGCGTTATCTGAAAGGGAACATTAGCAGAAACATGGACATCATGCTCAGAAATATCAAATATGCGACAGTGGAAATGAAAAGAGAACACAGGCTGGGTTGAGAATGACAAAATTGCATACTGTTCCCTTGTGGAAAAGAAGTGCACTTAAAGGGATAGTTCACCCAAAAATGAAAATAAGGTTTTTAAGGACTACAACAAACGGCTGGTAGGGACTACAACAAGCTTCTTCCCGGGTTGGTGACATCACAAACCCCAAAATTTACATAAACCCCGCCCTCGAGAACATGCAACAAAGGGGCCGAGGCCATGTTGGGCTGCTTTAGAGAAGAGGAAGAGTTGTTTTGTAGTAGAGTGTTGTTGCCCTGCCGTCATTTTACGCCAGACTGCTTCACAAACGAGGGTCAATTCAACGCTGAATTTGCACAAAAGATTAACATGACGGCACATGCTATTCGATGAGTTGAATCAACTCCACAGCAACTACATTCTAAAAGTTGTAACTTCTTCCTGAGTCTCTCCATCAGTGTCGACTCCGGTTTGAACAATGTAAGGCTGAACACCGTTACTGACAATCCTCATTGTGGCTGCGTGAGATTCTCCAGCTTTGTCGTTGTTGAGCAAGGAAGCGTGAGCTGTTAAAGCTCCGCCTTCTTCTGGAAAGGGGGCCTGGAGCAGCAGCTCATTTGCATTTAAAGGGACACACAAAAATGGCGTGTTTAGGGGCACCCAAATAGGGGCAAATTTGACAAGCTATAATAAATGATCTGTGGGATATTTTGAGCTGAAACTTCACAGACAAATTCTGGCAGTGTTGCCAAGTCCACGGTTTTCCCGCGGAATTGGGCTAATTTTACACTGTTGCCGCAGGTTGTTTTTTTTATGTCCGCGGGTTTAAGCGACCCCAAATAACATGATATTTAGCCCCTGGAATGTGAATTTTACCAGGGGAACCCCGTCAAAAAACGCGAAATTGTATCCCAGAACACTATATTTACCATGGGACCTCCCCTGAAACGCAATTGGGCTAGTTTTGAGTAGCAATTGGGCAGGTTTTGTTGTAAAAACCTGGCAACCCTGCATTCTGGGGACACCAGAGACTTATTTTGTGAAAAGGGGCATAATAGGTCCCCTTTAAGGATATGATGAGACACGCACAGGCGAGTGATGTATGTACGCAATTACCCTCCGGAAATCCCTCCCAGTCTAAAATATAAATACTTATAATAGGGTAATAGGGTAAAAACACATTTCGGAAGAAGGATTGATGGTGTATTGACCATTATTTAAATGTTGTTAATTTTGAACCCCAAAAAATTACATCGTGCGCCTTTAAAGTATATTATTTCCATAATAACTACTCTCTTTAAAAGTATGCTAAAGTGTACTACTTTATTCACAAGGGACTTTCTCCGCAGTATCTATACATGCCTGCTAAATTTAGTGGTGTTTGTTAAGGAAAATGTGTGTTATTTTACTAAGTGATCAGACATAGTAAGATAATTAGAGAGTTGGCAATGATATTTAACAGCTGAAGTAGCTTTTTCAGCATTTATCATTTGCAATGCTGAAAAGTTAAACATGGCAGCCTAATAAGGGCAGCGTCAGAGAAAGTAATTACTGAAAATCTTTGAATTAATCAATTTATTTTTTATGAGACATTTTTCAAGAAAACCCAATTAAACCAATCAAAAATGCCTCACTATTGGAAAATCTGCTTAATAATCATGAATGTGCTTTTTGACTTTCTCTGTGTAGCATTACACAAAAGCAAAGATTCAGTTACTGGTATTTGAAAAATTGGAAATGCCAGATTCACAGGCATAATCGTCACCCACTATGAATAGGGGATTTCCAATGTAATGTGAGGGATATTCAGCTGGTCATGTGATTTCGACATGGAGCAGGAAATCACTTTTATGCAGAATAAGCTTTTCCTCATGTGAGTGGACTTGAATTTATATAGGTTTGACGCATACTGTTCATTTCTGTCTGTGTAAAACTTTTGGTAAATGGAAAAAATAATTTATTTTATTATAACAGGTGTGAGTTACATACAGTATTCTAGCAGATGTGAATGAGTGGCTGTGCAGTAGCTCAAACAGACTCGCACATATTTGATTAATTTTAGTTTTTCGACGGCTAAATTCTGTATCAGATTCTCAGGAAAGAAACCATGCTTTTGAATATATTTATTAAAAAAAAAAAAAAAAAAAAACATTGATTTAATGTGACCCTCAAATTTTAGTTTTATAAATATTTAGAATTAGCTTTTGTTTTTAGATTTCATGTTATTTTAGTTTAAGTTGTAGTAATTTCGCTGTGCTTTTGTTAGTAATATTTTTTTATATTAATATTTTTTTATAGTAATATTTTATATTTTTACAGTAATATTTTCTCGATATTGCTATTTAGGTTTAGGTTTAATTTGCTTTTATTTCAGTTTTTATTTATTTCTAGTTAATAATTTTAGTGCTTCAATGTAAATTTATTTCCATTTATTGCCCAGGCAACATTTCTAATTTTCATTTAGTTTAAGTTTTTTAAATTAATATTTATATTTTATTTTATTTCAGCTTTATTTCAGTCACTTTCAGTTAGTTTTAGTTTTTAGTTTTATTTTGTTTAGTTTTAGATATTTTACTACTTAAACATAATGAAAATGAGAAATATTGCCTTGGCAAATAGCTATTTATTTATATATATGGGTCAGTGACATGATGAGTCTTTTTGTTTTGTCCAAAGGCCTTAATAATAATAAAAAAAAACAAAGATATGACATCCAAAGTATGTAAGGTAGCACAACTAGATCTCTTTTCTTGAGTCCAAAAGGTTTTAATTATATTTTTCTACATATAAAGGTATTGTAAAGATCGTATATCAACATAGTGCAAAAGGGTATTAAAATTATGTGTAGAATGTTGCTTTGTTATGAGAAAGAATGTCCGGAAAAATGAATTTCATTGATGTCATTCGGAGTAACCAATATAAAGGGACCATTTTGGATCAAGACATGCGGTCAATATCATGTGACAGGATGTGACGTCATTCAGACACCTGCAAAGGACCACATGGTCATGAAGCAAAGTAACTAACTCTCTCTTAACTATTTGAAAAATTCATGTTTTCACTTGCTTATACACATGTCCCGAAACATCAGGTCATTCGGTACAACCGCTATAAAACATGGAAAATTTTTACTAAATATAAAATGTTTAATTGTCCTTTTACTACCTAGCTAGCTAGATATAAGCCTGTTAGAACAGTTTAAAAATATCATCATTTGGTATAACCAAAAGTGTCATTTGGTAAAACCGAAATTTTAGTTGACTTTTTTGGTGACAAATTTTGTCCATCTTGTAAAAAATGACAAATGCAGTGTTAATTTATTATAAAAAAATCTCATTGTTAACACTTAATAAAACTTCAAAATTTTGTTCATTATGTTTTAAAATTAAAACTGAAACCATAAAAAAAAAAAGTAATTACTTGAAATAAAATAATATTAGGGTCATTGACCACTAGGTTGTTTAAAAGCCTTATTCGTCAATGTATTATTTTATTTTAAGTAATTAAAATTTTATGGTTTCAATTTTAGTTAACAATAATAACCCTGCTATATATATATATATATATATATATAATTTTTTCAGCAAAAATATCTGTTTTACTATAATATCAGATTATGGTCATATCGCCCACTTCTAGTAGTAAGCAGTAGGATTCATTCAAACACAGCCAATATTTGTTGTGTGTTCAGCTCTCAATAGGAAGCGTAGTGGATATGCACTCCAAAGCTCTGTACTGTGAAGAAGAGGAGTTTCTAAGGCGCAATCCTGTGCATCAACTGCACTTAGCTCTTAACACAGAACGCTGGCAAGAGCCCAGATGCAACCCACTATGAGTCACATCTTTAAAAGCTCTGACCGCAGCAGCCAAAAGTAAAAGCTCCCAATATTTGTGATTAAACCGGGATGGACAACAGGCGTGCGAAGCCAAAAAGCCTTTTATTTTTAAAATATTCATCACTCCCAAGCATCTTTAATCCTGTTTTCAGAAAGAATGGGGGCGGAAGGGTGTTTGTGAAGGAAACAACACCATAGTCAAACACGTCAGTGGGAATGTGATCAGAAATGCTGTTTTACGCATATGCATCTTTTTTTGTTAGCAGTTGTCCCCTATGTTCCCTTTGCAGTTGGTTTAAAAAGGAAAGGGAATGGTTAAACTTTAATCCTATTTGCATTTATGGATAATTGATTGCTTAGTTGCATACTGAATGATCGCTCCAGCAGTCCATTAAACAGAGAAATAGGATTGACAAGGCTGTGCAAATGGGGTTTGTATCCGGCAAAGGTCGATCGCTAACAAAGTCCTTGTTCCCAGATGAATGCAGTGAAACGCAGCTGTGCGATGAAGACTCCGCTGCATGAAGATTAATCCAACCTTGTGGATCTTACAAATCCGCACCTATGTAAACAATGCGATGTGATTTAGATGCATATGAACACATCAGCCTTCAAAATGCACACAAAAGCCCTGGAGACGATACTAAAAACCACTTTTGTTGAATTGCCAGAATGCAGTCGTAATTGAAGCGCGTAAAAGGACGTGCAAAGCAAGGAAATTAACAAGAGATTATATGCATTTGAAATGCTGCTTAAAGTAGACCCGTCTTCTCTCAATGTAATTGTAAAAAGTGCAAAAGTGCCAATTTGTTCAACACAAAAGAGCCATACGCTCATTTAACTGCTTCTAAGACAACATTTTCACTTCTTTATTTCCAGCTAAGTAATTAGGCAAACTAAGCCTTGAAGTCTTTCTAATGGCCTTTTATGTGGACCCCCAACTAAGCAAATTTGCATAATCGTTTTCTTCATTTAGGGTAAACAGTGGCCAAGAAAGGTATTTGAACGCGCAAGTCACACTTAAAAATGTGTGAATGTCATTGCATTAGATGCAAAAAATAGACTAAACATCAAACATAGAAGCTTATATATAAACTATGAAAAAATTTACAGTAAACATAAGTCATTTTTTAATAAAGTGTGGGACTTTTTCTGTTTGAATTGTGGCCTACGCACCTGCCCACAACTATCCAGGTGTTTTCAGGGGGTTTTTTTATAATGAAAATATGAAATAAAATATTAAAATAAAAATTAAGACAAATATATTGTGTGACTTTGTGTTTGTTTGAGGTTAGTGGGACATTTTGATAGTTTTTTTCTACACCATTGTTTTCTCTTGAGGAACTTGAGGAAAACTGACTTCCACTAAAAATGTACATCCACTAAAAATCACCAAAACACAAGCTGATTCAAAGTGCCCCATTTTTTTTTTTTTTTTTTTTTTTTATATGACCTATTTTGTAGTGTGTAAGATACCTATTTGTGAAGTTAAAAGCTCAACAAAGTTTTAAAGATAAAAAAGTGGAGTTGGGTCATTCCGTGTCAAATCAAACAAATTACGCAAACTGGATCACATTTTTTTTGTAGAAAGACAAACATAAATAGTGATGAAAGCCAAAATATTAAATGTCACCGATATATATTTTCTGAGTAATCCACTATTTTGTATTTTCACCTGAGATTTGGAGCCAATTTACAGGGGTGTAAAAATGACTTTAGAAAGATGGCAGTATCATTATTTTATTTTTACACAGAGATTGGTAGGTCTATTAGTAAAATCTGTTGACTTTAGCAATCTTTGTTTCATTATATGCCAACAGTGACAGTTCAAAAAATGGCAAAAAGCACTTCTAGTGTTTTTTTCCTTAAGTTTGCATGAGCATAACTCAAGAAGTATTAAAGATATCTTAACATCCTTTTAGATTCTGGTTCTTAACAAACGTTCCTTTTGGTATCTTCATTTCAAAGGCCCTCGATGGTTCAATCCTAGAGATATGGAGATCTTAATGTGGCTCCATGAGTAAATTGTACACATTTTCAGTGGTCAGAAACCTAATGTGGGTCACTTTGCATTCAGCTGAAAAAAAATTTTATTTTAAAAAGGACTATCTGAAGAGCAAATAATGTTAAAACTAGAAATGTATCTCGTGTTTTTCCATCAGCTCAATTGCATAGAACATACCTGTTCGAGTGCCAGAAATATTCCTTTTCCAAAGTTTGCATGCCTGTAACTCTAAAAGTATTCAAGATATCTTAATATCCTTCTAGATTGTCATTCTTAATAAACTTTTCTTTTGAAGTCTTAATTTTAAAGGCCCTATATAGTTCAGTCCCATAAAAATGGAGATCTCAAAGCAGCTCCGTGTTCAAATTGTTGAACTTTAATCATTTAAAACTTAAATATCTTCATGTGAAATGTTTGCTCGAGCCACACGGACACCATATGCCCTTCCACTGGAGCATCATATTCCGTAGATACTTTATGCCCCCATTTTAATATTTTATGCAAATATGATTTATTTAAAAATGAAACACACCCACAATGTCTGTCTTCCCTCACACTAATGCACTGACATTCATTTTTAAGTGTACTAACACTTTTTAGCGCCAGTGTACTTACAAATGCCATAATGTGCTGTATGAAGCAGGATGGGAAACGGAAACACACAGATGGAGTGCCATTACAGACACACACAGTCCACTGCCCACTTCCTAAAGTGAATTTCATAAACATCTCAGTCGCCGTCATTGGGACTGGAAGGCTGGGGCTGTATTTAATCTGACAAGCATTCGTCGTAAATCGATCTGTCTTCTGTTGGGTAATGCAACACAATCCAATTGCGGGCTGATGGAACATGCACCATGTCTCTGGACAATGCGTCTCTTCTCTCTGTTTGCATGGCGTTAGCGTCCGCGAGTTTAACGCAATCGGTTTAGAGAGTTCACAGATGGCGAAGGCGCTGCTAATCAATCGCAACAGATTGTGTTTTAGTTCTCTTAGCTATCGAAAGACGCTTCTCTGTCTTTCTTAATCGCTCAGAGGAAGCTGTTCGTGCGATGCAATTAAAAGGTGTAATTGACAATACTATTATATCATTCCCTGTCCACATTAGTGGCGTTGCCATTAGCATGTTGCACGTCAGAATATGCCTCTGCATTGCAGGTTGCATTTATCATCAGTGTCTTCATCGCCAGCTATTTTCTTTCAGATCAGATTTCATTTGTTCCTTTAATAAACTAAGAAGCTAGCATCAACCTGTGCAGTTCATTGTACGCAAACTTACCTGCTTATCTCACGCATTACTGCTGGGGTCTGCTTCCTTTAAAACAGTCAGGAGCTAATATTACTTAATTAGCACATAATTATATACAATTCATAGCAGCAGTGAGGCAGAGGTTGGGATGGCAGAAGCCAAACGCACGGTATCAGCAAAATGGCTGTAATGCAATAAGTGGTCTCCACTTAATGGAGTCAAGCCCTCCATTTAAGAGAATAAAAGCAGTGGTATGTAAGTGCTTTCTCTCTAGAGCCCGGGACTGCATATAAATCAGGTCTACAGAGCGGCCGGCCAACCGCTGCCATGTTCAGATGCTGCTTATGAAGATATTATAAATGTGTATCTGTGTGTGCTTAACGCTGTCTGTGGCATGTTTTCTGCGCTTTAATGTCAAACAGTACGGCCCGCTATCCTTCACTCTGGGTTGAAAATGGATAAACACAGCAATCGGGTTGTTTTAACCCAGCGGTTGGGTTAAATGTTTGCCCAACATGCTGGGTAGTTTTTGATTAACTCAAATTACTGTATTGCTTGCTTAAAATGAACCCAAAGTATGTTGGAAATTATCTATCTATCTATCTATCTATCTATCTATCTATCTATCTATCTATCTATCTATCTATCTATCCATCTATCCATCTATCCATCTATCCATCCATCCATCCATCCATACTTTAAAAAATGCTGGGTTAAAAACAACCCAAGTTGGGTTGAAAATGGACAAACCCAGCGGTTGGGTTAAATGTTTGACCAACCTGCTGGGCACTTTTATTTAACCCAACTATTACTATATGGCTGGCTAACACTATCTCACAACCAGTTCGTACGTATTTTACGAGGTGGCTAATTCGTCTAAACCCCAGTGATGGTTAGGTTTGGGGTAGGTCATTCGTATGAATTCATACGAATTTGTCATCTCGTAAAATACATACGATTTAGCAAAAAACGTATGAATTTGTACGAGTGAGGTTGTATGAATTCGCACGAATTAGACACCTCGTAAAATATGTACGAATTGGCGTGAGATCGGGTTGGGCTGGCTTAAAATGAACCCAAAATAGGTTGGAAATTAAAAATCAGACACATAATTACTAATAATAATCAAAAGGTGAACATTTATTAATAAGCAATTTAATAAATGTTTATTGTTTAATTATTATTCATTAAACTTATTATATTAATAAATGTTAATTGTTATTTTGGGTTCATTTTAAGCAAAACTACCCATCAGGTTGGGTGAGCAATTAACCCAACCGTTGGTTTAAAACAGCCCAAACCCCAGCTGTGTTTGTCCATTTTCAACCCTACTTAGTTTGTTTTTAACTCAGCATTATCTATCTATCTATCTATCTATCTATCTATCTATCTATCTATCTATCTATCTATCTATCTATCTATCTATCTATCTATCTATCTATCTATCTATCTATCTATCTATCTATCTATCTATCTATCTATCTATCTATCTATCTATCTATCTATCTATCTATCTATCTATCTATCTGTCTGTCTGTCTGTCTAGTTAGAATACACCACATAAGTCATATGGACTGGCTAAGTTGTATTTTCGTTTTACAAAACAATTTTGTTCTCCACAAATGTTCATTATGGGTACGCTGTCCCTTTAAGGCAATGAGCGTACATTTTTACTTCTGCACTGTAGAAGGCGTATCATTTTCATTCAGTGTTTCTATTGCAGCATCACTGTCATCTGATAAAAAGCATGTTTGACATGTTACAATACCTCTTGCAAGTGGTAAAATGGTTCATTTATGAGCCCTGGTTACTCTAATGATGAACTCTAAATGATGTTATCACATTTTGCATTCCAAAGGTACTAATTACAACCAAATTAGACTCAAAGGAGTAATTAGGGTTTCTTTTGTGAAGGTTGTTGGAGGGAAAAATCTCAATCTGAATGTGATGATAATTACCGAAACCGTAACACTCTTCACATTCAGTGTGATCTTCTGATCTTTATGCCATATCTAATATTATTAGCATTCTCTACCGTCTTCCACCTGGCAGATGCATTTCCTGTTATTTTCGAATGCTCGTTGTATTGGCACCGTTGAAGAGAGTGAGCGGGTGGCCGGCTTGCCAATCTCATTCCATTTGCTGTGTGTTAAACTTTTGATTGGCCTGTTGCTGCAAATGGAGAATGTATTTATGGGGTTGATTGCAGAGCTCATGGGCCTCTTATGAGAGAGGGGAACTCATTTGCAGTCCACTGAAAATACATTTCACACACTTTAGATAGGTTTTATCCGTGCACGCTGCACTCGGTTGGACACTGCCACAATTTAAGGCTGCATTTACACTATGGCACAGATCCATATCCTAATTTTTCTTGTCTATTTACATTCTTTCAAGATATAAATGTGTTTTTACATGAATACGCCACAAAACAGCCAGTGTCCAAATGTAATATTATATATTATTTGTTTATTATTGTCACATAAAATATGTTTATATTACTATAATATTCATATATATTACATATATATTTATTACTTTTATTAATATATTATTTTTATATTTATAAAACAAATTATTTATGAAAATTACAATGATTTAAATATTATTATGATTATTATTGGGGAACATATTTTATATATATATGATCAATGACATGATGGGTCATTTTTTTGTTTAAAGGCCTTAATAATAATAAAAATAATAATAAAAAACAAAGATATGACATCCAAAGTATGTAAGGTAGCACAACTAGATCTCTTTTATTGAATCCAAAATGTTTATATTATATTTTGCTACATATAAAGGTATTTTAAAGATTTTGAAGTGTCAAAAGTCATTCGGTTCAACCGTCCAAAGGCCAATACAGCCATTTAATTTGTGATTAAAATATCTTAAAATGTAATACATTTATATATTTTTTATTCTGGCATGATTTTATAACATCAACATAGTGCAAAATGGTATTAAAATGATGTGTAGAAGTCGTTGCTTTGTTATGAGAAAGAATGTCTGGAAAAATTAATTACATTGAGGTCATTCAGAGTAACCAATAAAGGGAACATTTTGGTTCAAGTCATGCGTTCAATATCATGTGACAGGATGTGACATAATTTAGACACCTGCAAAGGACCACATGGTCATAAAGCAAAGTAACTAACTCTGTCTTAACTATTTGAAAAATTCATGTTTTCACTTGCTCATACGCATGTCCCGAAACATCAGGTCATTTGGTACAACCGCTATAAAACATAGAAAATGTTGTAATATTTTAAAAACTAGTAGTACTTATTATAAAATGTTTGATTGTCCTTTTGGTAGCAAGGTAGGTAGCTAGATATCAGCATGTTAGCATTGTTTGAAAATATCATCATTCGGTATAACCAAAAGTGTAATTTGGTAAAACCGGAGTTTTGGTTAAACCGAATAACTTTTTATTTTTTTGGTGACAAATTTTGTCCATCTTGTAAAGAATGACAAAAGCAGTGTTAATTGATTATAAAAACCACATAATATTATTGTTAATGCTTAACAAAACTTCAAAATGAATTATATGTCCATTTTTTTACACTTTTAAAAACCTTATTCGTCAATGACCCATACATATATATATATATGTGTGTGTGTGTATAAAATTAGTATTATTATTAATATTTCTTTTAGATTTATCAAATAAATTATTTAAGTATATATAAATTGAAATTGAATAACTGGTTAAATTCATTAGCAATTTTTGCAACACCACATAAGAGATACAGCCGGCATCCTACAGCAGATCTCTCTTTGAAATGCAGCATTAATTCTAACCATGTTCCTCTTTGTCTTTTCTCTCTCTCAGGCCCCTCAACAGATAGGCCCATTGGCGTTCTACAGGTACGAGCAGCCCATCGTGGACTACTGCCAGGCTCACCACCCCTTGCACATGAACAGGGGCTTTGAGCCCCCGTCCCAGGCCCTCGAGGGGCTGGGGGCACGAGAATGCTGCGGCGTCCCATCCGCTGGCCTCCTTCCTTCCGTGCCTGCAGCCCCTCTGTCAGACATCCGCACCCTACCGCAGTGAGCCGGAGATGGACTCGTCCCTGTTGCCTGTTTTCCTCACTGAATGTCCCCCGGAGGGGGTACGCTCTACCCCCAACATGAACACACCACTAGACTGAATCAGAGATATATGGGCCAGTGTGATAAACTACAGACTCTCAGGAGAGGACAGGATCGACTCTGTCTTTGTCGTGAAGTGGGTTAAAACACACTCTGGTTTGTCATCTGCAAGAATCATCTTCTGTACGATCGATGTGTTTGGAATAATCTAACAGGATGTATTTTTTGGGGGGGGGTTGGGGGGGGGGGGATTTTATCCTGATGCTTTGGGCTTTTTTGTGAGCTCAGCCCTCTAAATGTTTAAAAGCATCATGCTAATGGCGAAACGTCTCAAGCGAGAAATAAACATCAAGGCCTTTATTGACTCAACAGCACGCATACTTTGACAGGCATACCATTGGTGTTCTCCCAGAACCAGAAGTAATTAAATGTAAAACGCCGTCCCTTAAATGGATTCGAGAAACCGGAGCAGCGAGCAAAGGAATTTCTGAGCAGGTTCTGAGCATAAAAATCTCTTTTATCTCTTTCTAATAAGGCCTTTCAGAAGGACTCCTACCCCGTGAAGTCAGCGATAATTGCTTTATATAAAATTGCCCAAATTTAATTCCTCAAGGTGAGCTGACGAATTTGAATTGTAAATGATAATATGACCCTCACTTGACGGCTTCTCTATTGTGAATCTTTAAAACGAGTCTTGATCGTTTGGTATTATGATGAAAGAACCCATCACACCATGCTGATTTTACATCAGTGACATCATTTATCAGTGCTGTTTTACACCGACTGTGGCAAATGTCTGACACAATCTGTGAGGCATTCATATTGAGTTTCCTTTCACTTTTAGGATGTTAACACCAGGGTCATTCCTGTTAGGCCTTATAAATTCTTGAACTTTTAAAAAATAAATATGGCTGTGTGGTATTTAATTTATTTCTATAAAATGGTCTTGAAGACAATCAGGTCAAGACCAGGCACTTATAACATGATTAATTTAACAATGGCAAGACATGAGAATGATATTTTTTAAATTGCCTTGTAAAATGTTATCATACTGATTTTTGTGATTTATCAAGCAGGATGTTGTTTTTCCCTCTAAAACGAGGTCACCTCCTAAAGAATGATGTCATTAAGTAACTTTTTTGTTTGTAAAAAGCATTTAACAGAATGGAAAGCGAGGAAAATTAACAATTAAAACCCCTTTTTTATGGGACATGAAAATGCACTTAAATATAAAATTATTTTCACAATGGCAAGAAAGTTTACATGAGGATGATATATTTTTTAAATTGTCTTTTAATGGGGTCATGAATTGAGAAATCAACGTTTCCTTGAGCGTTTGATATATAAGAGGTAATCATACTATAAGAATATCCTGTAAGCTTTAGAACTGAAAACTTCCTTGTTAGTCCAATGAAAGCTTTTATTGACACCAGGCCCAGTGAATGACTCGTCCCAGAATGTGCCTATAGATAGGTGAAACCCCGCCTCCACAGACGAAATCAACACCTACTTCATCATTACAACATTAGCCCCGCCCACTGGCATGTTAGTGAGATGAGGAGGGCAGAAGAGCGATACAGGACTAAAATAACATTGTCCTAATGTTACGAATATGATTGTTTATTTTCAATAATGTGAATGTCTCAGTTGAGCTTTATTTATTTGTATTCCGTACATTTCTTTGGTGAATCAGTCGCATTTCTGAGCAGGCTTTGCAAAAAGACTTTTACGATATGGACTCGACAGTAATGCAACAACATGTAAGTAACTGTGTTAATTCTAATGCCTGATCTGATATGTAATGGTTCATGTACAGTCAGATGTTCTTTGTTAAAGAACGCTCCCTTTACAATCACTGGAGCTGTCAATCAAACAGCGTTTATCAGTGACTGAGTTCTGGACTTGCGGCAGACTCCCGTTTTATTCAACGAATCTCTTAGTTACATCGCATTTGCACTGTTAGTTATGATGAAAGCATTCGTTAGTGTGCAGAAATTGAGTTGACATGACGAGATCACTGCTTTCATGCGCTCAACAACATGTCTGTGATCGGCTACAGTGTTCATCACTGCAACCTTTCATGCCACGATCTAAATATAATAAAATTTACATTTTTGATGTAAAAAGCATACTAACATTACAAGTGCACCCCAGGAAACATTATAAAACAATGCAGTTCATGACCCCTTTAAAATTGTATCAAGCAGGATGTTGTTTTCCCTCCAAAATGATGTCACTTCCTGGAGGGTGATGTCATTAAGGAACTGTTTTGTTGTTGTTGTTTTTGTAAAAAGCATTTTACATATTAAAAGAATGGAATGCAAGGACACAGGAAGATTAACAATTAAAATAACTTGTTTTAGGGGACATGGAAATGTCCAGCATAGCAGGAATGACCCACATCTGTTGTTGAAGTCTATTGGTCATATCTTTTACGTACCCATTATGAAAGTGGATGTACGTTGCAGTGTACTACGTTAGTACCATAAACTGTTAACCATCATCATCTTGCACCTCTGTCCCACGTAACACCACCGATTGGACATTGTGCCGTATTTCACAGAGGCGCGGACGATCCATTAAATGACATGGAAATGGATTCCTTTTCTTTCTGTTTTGCCACAACTCACATTCCAGCTGGAACTGTACAAATAAAGACCATGGGAGTGACCTAGAGACGCTATAAAGTGGGAGAAAGCACTTCCCAGACTGGACTTCTTGTCTTGTACATATTATGTAAATTAAAACAAGGATGTCTTTGCTTCTACAAAAACACAATCTTGTTACCTAGAAGAGGAGCCTTATCTTTAATCCAGGAGGAAGTGAACATGCATTCAGTATGTGTGTGTGTGCGCGTGTGTGTGTGTGAGCGCGGGTGCATGAACTGAAAGTGCGAATGGAAAAAGAAGGAGAAGATGGCTGTGTTAGAATATTAGCCTGCTGTTTGAAAAGAACATTGGTTTCAAAAAATTCTACTTTCCTTTGCAGTTTTACATGATTGCAACATATGTTCGATGCATCTGTCAAGTGTGACAGTCAAACACCTGTCCTCTAATAATGATTACAGTGATTTTCCAACCAAATGTTTTTATACCAGTATTTATGTGAGAAAAAAAAGAAGATAACTAGTATATACTTTTACATTTTACATTCTCCCAACCCCTTCAATGCAATACTTGCGTCTGTAGAGCGGAATGACCCATTTCAGTTCTGATGCCAAGATTGTGATGATTATTTTAAGCATTTGACTGTGTTTCCCTGTATCTTAGCAATGAGGTTGATATATTTCATTTTGTCTATTCAACAGTTATAAAGTGTAAATTTGTTTTTTTTAATATGCCTGTCTGTCTCTTATTTTCTCTATTTCAAGGACATTGATCTAGTGCTATGCACAACATGCTCTTATAGACGTAGAGTAAAAAGACTAGGTGCACCGTTGAACATCTTGTTGTTTTTTCATCATCTGACGCCATGAGCACCATGGTTTTTAAGAAGCCATACAAAGTACAACCAGAAAAATACTTCATATAATTATGCAAATATCTCACTGAAAGTCATTCTTGTGTTACTGTGGCAGTACACAATGAAGTTTCCTTCAAATGTTTGTGCAATTTAAGTGTGTTTCAAGTAGCTATAAAAGTTCTTAGCAAGATTCTTACTTCGGCATGACAATATTTGACCTGAAAGAGAAAACTGATGGTAGAAGAAGACAGAAATTCATGCTACGTTACTGCAACATGTAATTGTGTTGGATTATAAATTGTGTGAATGAGTTCTGACTCCCTTTAATGACACAAGAAATTGAGCTAGCATAGCTATAACCATATGTGACCCTGGACCACAAAACCAATTTTTTTAAATTGAGATGTATATATCATCTGAAAGCTGAATAAATAAGCATTCCATTGATGTATGGTTTGTTAGGATAGGACAAAGACTAACTATTTGAAAATCTGGAATCTGAGAAAATCGCCTTTAAAGTTGTCCAAATGAAGCAATGCATATCCACTCACAAAAATACATTTTTGATATATTTACGGTAGGAAATTTACAAAATATCTTCATGGAACATGAAGATATACTTTACTTAATATCCTAATGGTTTTTTGGCATAAAAGAAAAATCGATAATTTTGACCCATACAATGTATTGTCGGCTATTGCTACAAATATACCCATGCGACTTATGACTGGTTTTGTGGTCCAGGGTCACATATGCGTTCATTTGTGTAGATACTTAGGGCCATAAAAAATCTTTTTTCATGACATTTCTTTCTGTTTTAAAACAATGAATCTGATGAATCTGGGACAAACGTAGTGAACGTTAGCAATGTTAATGTGCCCATAAAGGCATCTGTTGCGCACCATCTAGCTGTTTGTAACGCTAGAATGCATTCTGCCTGAACAGCCCCTTACATTTTATCCGGTCCGTTTTAGATATTCATTTTCATTCAGTCAGTCATTCCACTAAGAAACAGAGAAAAAAAAACACATAACAAATGAATACAGCAAGTTTAAAATGCACCAATCCAGAACATTAAGGTCCTTAAGGAAGCAGAAGTACGCTCCGGTAAAGTTAAAAGCACAAACGGCATGTTGGTGATGAATGGTTATGTATTCCTCCACATTCAATACGCTGTTTCATCTATTACACTTCATTATAGCATGTGCATCTATCAAAACCTCTGGCTTTGTACTGTCAGTTTGATCACCTTCAATCATAGACGCTTGTACTCGCTCAATTTGACATTTGGGCTCTCACCCTGAGACTTCAAATTCTCAAATTCTTCGCCCATTAAGTTTTATTCCTCGGGGGAAAGAGTCGTCAATGGTGCAAAGCAGCCATGAGCGGAGAGGACAGGAGAGAAAAGAGCCCGTCTTGTAAAGACGCTAAAGTCCTTTACAGCAGCACGCTAACAAATATCTTATGTACTGTATAGGGAGTAACAGGCCTGTCCCTATTGACTATTAGATTTCAATTTGCCTTGCTTTATTCACAGGACCTAGTTTTGAAGAGAGAGCAGACAAAAGTTCCTGGCGCAGCAGAAACTGCTTTGTCAGCATATTTCTCAGCCATTTAGAATCGAACAAAGAGTTTCTTTCACACTCTTAAAAAAATAAAGGTTCTTTATTGGCATTGATGGTTCCATTAAAAACCTTTAACATCAATGGAACCTTTTTATTCCACAAAAGGTTCTTTAGAGTGGAAAGAAAACGTTCTTTAGATTTTTTTAAATGTTCTTCGCACTTAGAAAAAAATGGTTCCTTTTAGAGCTGCTCATTGAAAGGTTCTTCTATGGTATAAAACCCCCTATTTGGAACCTATTTTAAGAGTACACAACTAATGTCTCGCAATCATGGGTATCACTTTGTGGTGGGGACATCACAAAATGGTGAAGGCTCATAAATGTTCATGTTAGGTTATGCACAATAATTTGTTTACTATTTTGATACATTAATAGTGTTGTGACATATATAATTTAACAACTTTCATTTATATTACAAGTTTTAAATAAAATGTTCTTCTTTTTTTTGCACATTTGACCTTTCTCTTGACCTTTTCCCACTACTTCTTGTTTTTTCAAAAGACACATTTTTAACATTAAAGGGTTAGTTCACCCATAAATGAAAATTCTGTCATTAATTACTCACCCTCATGTCGTTCCACACCTGTAAGACCTTCGTTCATCTTCAGAACACAAATTAAGATATTTTTGATGAAATCCGATGGCTCAGTGAGGCCTCCATTGACAGCAAGATAATTAACACTTTCAGATGCCTAGAAAGCTACTAAAGACATATTTAAAACAGTTCATGTGACTACAGTGGTTCAATCTTAATGTTATGAAGCGCTTCGAACTGCACTGCACGAACGCGCTGATTCGAAACAAAAGATTCATAAAGCTTTGAAGCTTCATGAAGCCTCACTGAGCCATCAGATTTTATCAAAAATATCTTAATTTGTGTTCTGAAGATGAAGGAAGGTCTTAATGAGGAGTAATTAATGACGGAATTTTCATTTTTGAGTGAACTAACCCTTTAACAGCATTTACATGAATTAAAGGCACAATGCTATTTTTATATCATTTATATAATATTTTTTAGTTGATTTGGCATTTTAATAAAATGCTATGATATGGTGTCTTTGAACAATCATTTTATGAAAATCCAGGGCATGTTTGTCATAGTATTTCCAGGCTGACCTGGTTATCCTCCTCCATCTCATGAAAAGACAGAGACTAATTCAAGAGCCTGTATCTCTGCAAAAACATGACCGCCGTGCCACAGTGAATCCTTTTTAATGTGAGAGTGATGTATGAGGAGAAACGGACAGAGGAAGAGAACATTCAGCTTAAGACCCTCGGTGAAATTCAGATAAAACTTAGACTAACAGCCGACTGATGTATCTCATACAGAAGTGAAGCTGCTTTGAAACTCATGTTCATTAAACTACAAAAGACTTATATAAGATGTTAAGCTACAGCCAAGCTACTCGTTTCATAAAAAAAAAAAAAAAAAAAACATAAATAAAAAAAGATAGCTTCGGTATTAAATGTAGCTACTTATAGTAACTGAGAAACACATCTTGTTACATACACTGTTAAAATATTGTTGGTTTAACTTAAAAAAGTAAGTAACCTGGTTGCCTTAAAATTTTGAGTTCAACAAAGGATTTTGGTTTAAGTTAATTTGACAAAAGAAAAAATCATGATTTTTTTTTAGAAGATAAATGTATAATATATATTTTTAAATATATTTAATATAATTTATGATGGATTATAAAAAATCTAAAGACTGGAGTAATGATGCTGAAAATTCAGCTTCGCATCACAGAAATAAATTACATTTTAAATTACATACTATTTCACAATATTAAAGTTTTTACTGTATTTTTCATCAAATAAATGCAGCATAAGATACTTCTTTCAAATCTTAATTATTCCAAATTTTTGCCTGCCAGTGCTTTTTTCACAGTTTTTGAGTCTGTTACAGTAAGTTAAATTAAACAAATGCATTTACACAAATGCATACAATGAAATAATACATATTTATTTTGCAATAAAAAATGACATGAACTGAGTGCCATGCATAGGACAAGATCACACTTCTTGTTCTGTTCGATTTTCATTGTTCTTTTGGCACTTTACGTGACACGAAACAGGGAAAATCAAGGCTTTCTTATTTCTGAACTTATTCAGTTGTAGGATTTCCTTCTCGTCTTCCTACTTGCATTAATCATGCATCAGTTTGAATTGCTCTCACTCAAGTAGACTCGTACAATTTTTTACTGATTGTAATGGAACACTCTTATCTTATGGTACTTTCATCTTCTCATAAAATGCCGATTGATGTCGTAGATATCACCTTAAATAATTGGTGCGATGTTTATCATTTCTTGGTTTATCCCCACAGCACCGCGCAAAACATTAAGCAAGAGTGATTATTCTCTATGAAAGCTATACCGTTTGAAATCCTGACACTTTCATCTGAGTTCAACACTGTCTATTATGCTCCGATATCGGTGGAGATGATCACAAGCCAAATGGAGCTGATACAGTGGTCAAGGCTTTTAACACGGCATAGGTTTAGCCCTGGATGGCTCCGAAACCACATCACAGTTTTACAAAATGAAGCCTTACTTTCATTATGGCCCAGTGCGCCTGATCAGAAGTCAGTCTGTTTGTAAACTGGCCTCAAAACTGCTTTAAAAAGCAATGCTTCATGCAGATTTTGACAGAAAGAAAACAAGCCCTTTGAACTACATTCTAGAACACTTAAAGAAACAGATCAACCAAAAATATAAATTGTCACTGTTTACTCATGATGTTCCAAAACTGTATGCTGTTTTTCCATGGAATACAAACAGAGGCATTTTGGTTTACAATGAATGAGGTTTCATTTACTAATACATTTTTAAAATCCAAAGATTTATGGGTTAATATTTCTTAATGCACTGTGAACTAACCATTATTGGGGGAAAAAGGTTTATTCAAGTGTGCTATTAGTATACTTCTTTTAAACTAGTATAGCCTACTTTCAGTCTACTTTTTATGTACTTCTAAGAAATATACTATATGTAAAATTGCATTTAAGTATACTTGACTTACACTGACAGAAAAGTCTAATGATATTTGGACTATTAATATTAATACTATTAATACTGTAAATTATATTTAAGTATTCTATAGTATACTTGGCTTGTAGTTGTGTTTAATCTTTTGATTGAGTAACCTATTACATACAAACCCGATTCCAAAAAAGTTGGGACACTACAAATTGTGAATAAAAAAAGTGTAAGTTTCAAATTTCAATATTTTATTCAGAATATAGATGACATATCAAATGTTTAAACTGAGAAAATGTATCATTTTAAGGGAAAAATAAGTTGATTTTAAATTTCATGGCATCAACACATTTCAAAAAAGTTGGGACAAGGCCATGTTTGCCACTGTGTGGCATCCCCTCTTCTTTTTATAACAGTCTGCAAACGTCTGGGGACTGAGGAGACAAGTTGCTTAAGTTTAGGAATATGAATGTTGTCCCATTCTTGTCCAATACAGGCTTCTAGTTGCTCAACTGTCTTAGGTCTTCTTTGTCGCATCTTCCTCTTTGATGCGCCAAATGTTTTCTATGGGTGAAAGATCTGGACTGCAGGCTGGCCATTTCAGTACCCGGATCCTTCTTCTACACAGTCATGATGTTGTAATTGATGCAGTATGTGGTCTGGCATTGTCATGTTGGAAAATGCAAGGTCTTCCCTGAAAGAGACGACGTCTGGATGGGAGCATATGTTGTTCTAGAACTTGGATATACCTTTCAGCATTGATGGTGCCTTTCCAGATGTGTAAGCTTCCCGTGCCACACGCACTCATGCAACCCCATACCATCAGAGATGCAGGCTTCTGAACTGAGCGCTGATAACAACTTGGGTTGTCCTTGTCCTCTTTAGTCCGGATGACATGGCGTCCCAGTTTTCCAAAAAGAACTTCAAATTTTGATTCATCTGACCACAGAACAGTTTTCCACTTTGCCACAGTACATTTTAAATGAGCCTTGGCCCAGAGAAAACACCTGTGCTTCTGGATCATGTGTAGATTTGGCTTCTTTTTTGACCTATAGAGTTTTAGCCGGAAACTTTTTTGGAATCGGGTTTGTACTTTTTTCAGATAGTTTTACATAATGTCTTACATTGTTTTAAAATATTGATTTATAAAGAAAACAGATATATTCCTAATTCTGAGTGTTTGAATTTTTGTGTAGGTTAGTCCACTGGTTGTGTACATAGAAATTTACTTCAAATCTACCTCACTCTTTCCCCACCACTGACTGAATTTACTGGCTATAGCCATGTTTTCAATGTTATATGGTAGTGGGCGCTATTACGCATCTTCTAGTACAGAATCTCTGATTCAAAACACAGGTGAAAAAGCAGCAGAAACAATTGATAGAATATTGCTTACACAAATGTAAATAATGTAATCATCAAACATTAAACAGCATCAAAACTGTTACTGAATGAAATGTCGAACCCATGAAGAGGAAACGACTGTAAAGCTTTGGGGGTGTTGATGGACACAATCTACTCCATCTGTGTTTTGATGCGATTCTGCAAATCTTTTGTTTCAAATCAGTGGTTCGGAGCACTAAAGTCACATGATTTCAGTAAACGAGGCTTCATTACATTGTTAAGTGCTTCGAAATTTTAATGGTTCATGTGACTTTGGCAGTTTGATACACTCTCCGAACCACTGATTCGAAACAAAAGATTTGTAAAGCTTCGAAACTTCATGAAGCAATGTTTTGAAATCCCCCATCGCTAGATATTGTTGAATGAAGTCATTATTTTGTGTTTTTGGTGCACAAAAAGTATTCTCGTCGCTTCATAACATTAAGGTTGAACCACTGTAGTCACATGAACTGTTTTAAATATGTCTTTATTAGCTTTCTGGGCGTTTGAAAGTAAATTATCTTGCTGTCAATGGAGGCCTCACTGAGATTTTATCAAAAATATCTTAATTTGAGTTCTGAAGATGATGAAGGTCTTATAGGTGTGAGTAATTAATGACAGAATTTTCATTTTTTGGGTGAACTAACCCTTTAAAGGTATTTCAAGTATAAAAAATAATACCTAAATAGAAACATAGTAGTATACTTAAAGTGCAAAAATAATATATAAATAGTAAACTATAAGTATGATGTTATGTTCACTTGTGCACTTTAAGTTTACTACTGTTACACTTATATTAAACGTATACTTTTATATACTAAAAAGTGGGCCAATTTAGTCACAAGCAGTATTGAAACATTTACAAGTTTACTACTAGTACATTGATATTAGTATACTTCATAAAGTATACTTAAAAATATACTTTAACATTACTTAAGTATACTTCATAAAATTATGTTTTTTGTAAGGGAACATAGACAAACAATACATTTTTTAATAACTAACATTAACAATAATTATAAATGCTTTAAAAATATGCTGCTATGCATTAACTAATGTTAACAAATGATACCTTATGGTAAAGTGTTATCGAGTGGATTTTATGTTATTAATCTTAAAATTTGGGATGTTCCTTGCACACAGCTCATAGTTAAAAAAAGGTAATTTGAACTACTTTTATAATGCTTTTATTGTGTTTTTGGAACTTATCAGGTTATTATCTACATGAAGATTGTTCCGAATTTCTTCTTTTGTGTTTCACAGAGAGAGAGAAAAAGCAAGCATAAGGTTTGGAACAGCATATGTGTAAGTAAATAATGACCAAATGTTCCTTTTATGGGTAAACTATTGCCTTAACTTGTTAAAGTAGGATCAAAACCTTCTTTATCCTGCGCAAGTTCTGCTGTTCTCATCACATCCAAATTAAGCCTCAGCTGTTTTCCTCGGAGTTCTGAAATTTAATGGGGATGACAAGCTTTTTCACGAAATGCTTTACTGGCTTTTCAGCTTCATTGACTACATTTGCCATAAATGCAATAAGAAATAGTTTTGTTCAGTGCTTTGAAACATTCTCCCTTTTTTACAGTCAGTCAAGGTAATTATATAAAAAACTTAAATTGGAAAGCTCAAATGATATAAATGAAGACGAGAGACTTTCCACAACACACTCGTGGCAGACGCGTCCTATCATGTAATTGTGATTCGAAAGCTATTTGAGACTATATTATGCATATTACAAGATATTACGAGATATGAATGCAGCAGATCTAATTTGCAGGCTAACTTGTTTCCGAGCTCTGTTGCAGTGAGATGAATTAGATGTGGGTTGAAGTTGATTCTCTTGCACGCGGCCTTCTATATGGTGTCAAATATTGTCTTTTTCTCAAATTGCACTGATGTATTAAAATGTTTGTACATGGAACAATTAGGCCATATTGATGCTATTCATCTAATTGGATTGCAATTGTGACACGTTTACTCTGGGGATGCGTGGCGAATGTGTAATGTTATTATGAACATGTCAAAGTCATGAGGACAATTTCTAAGAATAATTCAAGGACACTGGAGGTAAGATGGCTGAATGGCCCCTGGATATTTCTTAAACAGGTTCCTCCTGGCAGTGGGTTTGCGTCAGTATCACATATGTACCAGGCAGATGGGGTAAGTGCTGCTTTGGCAGCAAAAACAGAAATGTTTTGGATTACAGGTGTGTGTGATGTAAGTTGCCAATGTATGTACATATTCCAAAAAAATAAATTTCCAGGTTAATTAGCGAAATATAACATGGGAGCTGTTGATTTAGTCATTTACTCACCTTCATGTTGTTCTAAACCTTTCTTCAATGGATATCTTTTCCATTTGGGTCATTCTGTGTCAAATCAACTAAATTTCAGAAACTTCCCTTGCTCAAATTTTGGATTTTGTACAAGGACAAACATAAATTGTGATGAAAGCCAAAATATTAAATGTCACAGATGTAGATTTACTGAGTAATCCACTAAGGGGGTCAAAATGACATTTTTCACCTGAGATTTGCAGCCAATTTACAGGGGTGTAAAAATGACTTTAGAAAGATGGCAGCATCATTATTTTATTTTTACACAGAGATTGGTAGGTCTATTAGTAAAATCTGTTGACTTTAGCAATCTTTGTTTCATTATATGCCAACAGTGACAGTTCAAAAATGGCAAAAAGCAGTTCTTATGTTTTTGCCTCAAGTTCGCATGACCATAACTCAAGAAGTATTAAAGATATCTTAAAATCATTTTAGATTCTGGTTCTTAACAAACTTTCCTTTTGGTATCTTCATGTTAAAGGCTCTTAATGGTTCAATCCCAGAGATACGGAGATCTTAATGTGGCTCCATGAGTAAATTGTACACATTTTCAGTGGTCAAAAACCTAATGTGGGTCACTTTGCATACAGCTCATACTTTTTTTCTGCTTTTAAAGAGGAATATCTGAAGAACAAACAATGTTAAAACTAGAAATGTATCCCGTGTTTTTCCATCAACACAGTTGCATAGAACATACCTGTTTGAGTGCTATAAATATTCCTTTTTCAAAGTTTGCAAATCTTCATTTTCAAGGCCCTATATAGTTCAGTCCCATAGATATGGGGACCACAAAGCAGTTCAAATTGTTGAATTTACCCATTTTCAGTGATTGAATACCAAATGCGGTTCACTTTGCACACGTCTGATACTTATTGCATTTAAAGAGAAATGTCTAAAGAATAAATAATGTTTAAACTAGAAATGTATCTTTTTTCCCTCTATTAAAAGAACTGCATAAAACATAACTCTCTGGGTACCAATAAAAATGGTTAAGGCACATTAACTTGCTCTCAAAAGTGTATTTATAATCTATATTTGAATAAGTTTCAGGGATATTTGGAAGATGGAATTTTGTTCCTTTTAACAGCATCTGAAGCAACCAAGAGTTCAAATATGCAGTATCGTAACTACACGTTACCGCATTGACACCCCGAAATCTATGAGATTGAACCATCGAGGGCCTTAAAAATGAAGATTCCAAAAGAAAAGTTTCATAAGAACAAGAATCTAAAATGACATTAAGATATCTTTAACACTTCTTGAATTAAAGACATGTAAACTTCAGAAAAATATTTGTTTTAGCACTCAGAGAGGTGTGTTGTATTCATTTGTTTTTGTTTTTTTTAATAGAGGGAAACAAGATACATTTCTAGTTTCAGTGTTACTTGTTCTGCAGACAATCTAAACACAATAAAACGTTACCTACATTTGGTTTTTCACCATTGAAAGTAGGTAAAATTCAACAATTTGGACACATTGGGGTCCCAATATATATGGAACTGAACTATATAGGGCCTTTAAAATGATGGTTACAAAAGAAAGTTTATTAAGAATGAGAATCTTTAAGGATATTAAGATATCTTGAATACTTTTAGAGTTACAGGCATGACAACTTTAGAAAAATAATATTTATGGCACTCAGACAGGTAGGTTATATGCAATTGAGCTGATAGAAAAAAATTAGATACATTTCTAGACCTTACATTCCTAACTCTACATTTCTATACATTTCTATGTTAGAACATGTCTACATTTCTATACATTTCATTTTAAAAGAAAAAAAAAAAATTCAGCTGTATGCAAAGTGACCCACACTTGGTTTTTGACCACTGAAAATGTGTACAATTTACTCATGGAGCCACATTAAGATCTCCGTATCTCTGGGACTGAACCATCAAGAGCCTTAAAAATGAAGATACCAAAAGAAAAGTTTATGAACCAGAATCTAAAATGATTTTAAGATATCTTTAATACTTCTTGAGTTATGGTCATGCAATCTTGAGGCAAAAAACACAAGAAGTGCTTTGTGCCATTTTTGAACTGTCACTGTTGGCATATAATGAAACAAAGATTGCTAAAGTCAACAGATTTTACTAATAGACCTACCAATCTCTGTTTAAAAATAAAATAATGATGCTGCCATCTTTCTAAAGTCATTTTTACACCCCTGTAAATTGGCTCCAAATCTCAGGTGAAAAATGTAATTTTGACCCCCTTCTACAAAATAGTAGATTACTCAGTAAATATACATCTGTGACATTTAATATTTTGGACCTCTGGTTGAGTTGACAGGCAATGACCTATATTATAAAAGTGAAAAGCTCAATTTGACAAAAACACTTTTCATACAAGTAGGTCATATGACTTTTGAACTATATTCCCAGTCTTCCAGTCATAGAAGGATGTATATATCTTTCATGCAAAGAAGATGCATTACTTTAAGTTTGGTTTGTTCGTCACCAAAATTTGACTTCAGAAGACTTGGAATATAGTGGATGAGCCATATGAATGAATTTTTGGCACTTTTTTAGTCCATTTTGGAACTTGACAGGTGTGGTCATTTGTATAGAAAAGATCTACACTCATTTTCAAAAGTTTGGGGTCGGAAATATATTTGTGAAAGAAGTCTCTTCTGCATTTATTTGTTCAAAAATACAGTAAAAACAGTAAACATTGTGAACTGTTTAGGGTTGCAAAATTCCAGGAATTTTCAAAGCTGGAAACTTTCCTTGGGAATTAACGGGAATATATGGGAATTAACGGGAATAAATGGGAATTAACGGGAATTAATGGCAATAAACAACAGGGAATTTGCAAAATTGCAGGTTACCCTATAACAGGGTACTTAAATGTAGTTGAAAAAACATCTTGCAGCATAATTTTGGTTAAAACAACCAGATTTAATGAAATTTCAGTTGATTTTTTACCCTGCACATTCCTCAGTCACATTCACACAGCACACTACTTACTGCAGGGCTATTAAGGTCACACCTCCTGCATGCACTGTGCATTCCCCCAGTCTATAACATGCACATTTGATCAAAAATACAGAAAAAACAGTAGTGTTGTGATATATAACTACAATTTAAAATAATGGTTTTCTATTTTAATATACATTAAAATATAATTTATTTCTGTGATGCAAAGCTAAATTTTCAGCATCATTACTTCAGTGTCACATGATCCTTCAGATTTTTGATGAATAAAAATTTAAAGAACAGCATTTATTTAAAATAGAACTTAACAATATACTACCATTCAAAATTTAGGGGTCAGTAATTTTTTTCTTTCTTTTTTTGAAAGAAATTAATACTTTTATTCAGCAAGGATGTGTGAAACTAATAAAAAGTGATATTAAAGTGATATTGTTAGAAAAGATTTCTATTTTGAATAAATTGTTCCTTTTAACTTTTTATTCATTAATGAATCCTGAAAAAAGTATTACAGCATAACTGTTTCCAACATTGATAATAACGGAGTATCAAATCAGCATATTAGAAATGATTTCTGAAGGATCATGTGACACTGAAATAAATAACACATAACAATTGCTGCAATAAAATATATTTATTTTACATAATTAATAGAATACGAAAAATACATAACTGTTATTTAATGTTATGACAAAACAAAATGTTTATATTTATGTTTTTATATGATACATTTTATATAAATATTATAAATTTCCCATAAATTCTCATAAATTCCCATAAATTCCCATAAATTCCTGTTAAGTTTCCAAATTGGAATTCCAAAATTCCCCAGGTTAAGTTCCCGTGGAAAGTTTCCAGAAAGTTTCCAGAGATTTACCGGAAAGTTTCCGCCCCTTTGCAACCCTATAAATGTTTAAATTTAAAAATACCTTTTATTATTTCAATATAATTCCTGCGATGCAAAGCTGTACTTTCAGCATCATTACTCCAGTCTTGAGTGTCACATGATCCTTCAGAAATCATTCTAATATGCTGATTTGCTGCTCAAGAAACATGTATTATTACTATCAATGCTGAAAACAGTTGTTGCTTTTGTTATATTTTGGATAAGGATTATATCCAGGATTATTAGATGAATAGAAAGTTCAAAAAAATATCTTTTAATTGACATTTTGTGATATTGTATATGTCTTGACTGTCACTTTTGATCAATGTAATGCATCCTTGCTGAATAAAATAATTAATTTCTTTAAAAAAAAAAAAAAAAAAAACTTGAATTGTTCCACAAAGGAAAGAACATCATACATGTTTGAAATGACTTGAGTAAACAATGACTGATTTTTAATTCTTGGTTGAACTACCTTTATCACAAACTGCTGTTCAGAGTTATTTAGGATGCTGCAGCCGGAGTTCAGAGCTGTTCACTGTTTTTTTAGGTGGTGTACTGCAGTGGAAGTCAGCTGTCTCTTCCCCAGTCTGTCTGCTGCCTCATGGTTCGGTATACGAGGTCCTGTCACAGCCAGCTGTGGGGACGGGACTCAAGGCAGGGCAGATCTGAAAGCCACTGATTTCCCCAGGGATGCTGAAGGGGAAAAGACAGAGCGAGAATGCTGTGCCACCTCTCCGATGACTCTGCAGGGCAACAGACAGACAGGATGTGGACCTACAGAATGGCACCGGTCCTACTGCCATCAGGTTTATTTTTAAACTCCCCTGAACAGGCCCTTGTCCTCTTTCAAAGGCTCCTTGTTCTGTCCGAGTCACTGTCAGGATACTTTTCAGAGCCAGGGTTAGGTAGTGGATGAGTCTCATGTTACTTGTCAAGAACATTTCCCTCCAAAATAAAAAAAAAATATATATATATAATGAGTCTGTCAAACTGAAGTAGAAGAAGAAGAAGAAGCCCCAGTGTTGACGAGGAAAATAAAAGTTCAGTGATGGTGTGTCTGTGGGCAGAAAGAGGACAATGTGTGTCAAAATGGACAGCAATGGAAAATAAGATATGATTAAGAGATTTTGATTTTTTCATGTTGAGTTTTTTCCCATTAAGACCTTGTATCCGGTGTGATATTGCATAACACACAAAGTTACTCATCCTTTAAGCAAGAAGAATGTCTTCAATAGATTTGCTCCAGTAAACAAACTACTTCACGTTCTTCAAGATGGATTGATTTTCTTCCCCCCCCCCCCCCCCCTTCAAAAAAACTTTCAAAAGTGAGGAGTAAAGGTAAGTATTAAAAAGAAGATGGGCCTAATGGAGAAAGGTTTCAAAAACAGCTTTTCACAGAACAAATGGTACAGTCTAACATTTGTTTTTTTAGAAATGCGAAGGCGTCTATTTAGTTGCCTGCTCAAAGTCATCTTCTCTTACATACACAAAGCATCTTTGAAATGTAATTGCATAAGTGCTATAAAAGAAACGTAGTGGTAGACGAAGGCAAAGAAAAGTCTTTAGACCAGGACTGAGAAACAGGAAAGGATTTCAGTAAATAGCAGGAATGTAAGAGGGATAAATATGAAAATAATTAAAAGTGAAGTACTTTCAGCACTACTGGAGTTACAAAATAGAATTGCGAAACTAATAATTGTTTACAAACAAGTTTCTTCGTCAACAGTTAGTCAGACAAACAGATTGTCATGCTCCAAATTACACTATGTGCTGTAAAAAATGATTTTTTAAAGTTGTAAATAAAACAATGATTATTGTAGTACATTTTACATTATCCACCATGATGTCCTTTTACGGGCTCCGTAGTTACGTACCGTTTCTTGTTAATTGTTCAATTTCTGGGTGAAAATTGTTTCTACACCAAATTTTTTTTTAGTGCATTTGAGCAAATTTTGCTGTGCTTCTTAGTGTTACATTGCTAGCCAATAAGACCAAAAATGTTCATTAAAGGGGACCTATTATGCAAAATTCACTTTTATAAGGTGTTTGAACACCGATGTGTGTCTGCAGTGTGTGAGAACAACCAGTTTATAATGGTAAAATCCACTCAATCATGTTTTTATAATTCCCATAAATCAAAAGCAGTCTCTTCAAACAGCCTGATTCAGATTCCCCCCGTGATGATGTCATCGTAGGGAGAAGCTCCGCCCACAACCGGTGACGATCTTCCCTATTAACATAGACACAGCCCTGAGTGAGAAGCACAGAAGGGGCACACGCACAAAAGTGTTCACCCCCAAAAAGTGGCAATTTTAACATGCTATAAAAAAATTATCTGTGGGGTATTTTGAGCTAAAACTTCACATACGCACTCTAGGGACATCAGAGACTTATTTTACATCTTGTAAAAAGGGGCATAATAGGTCCCCTTTAAGAAAGTACTTATTGTAAGGCTTAAAAATATTTCATATCATATACTACCATTATTGTTATAAAATAGCTTCTTTCTGGAATTGTTTATGTGTATATCAGTTTTGTTATGGAGATCATGGATGTGACTTTTACTGCCACGCATGAAACTTAAGCTCAAGAGAGATTAGCCTAAAAAAATGTTCATTATTATTCCTCCATAAAGACAAGCAGCCCTTCAGGTCAAGGATGTGTCATGCACAAGGAAATAATGCTCCAGTTTAATAGCTAAGCACCTTCTTAATATTGAGGATTATATCTTATTACATTTAAACTTTATGGTCAAAGCGGTGCTCGTAGAGAAAGGGGTCAAATCTATTTTGAAGAAGCGTATTCTGGATACGTGACAGAGAATCTGTCTCTTTATCTCCGTCATCTGTCGCATTCATTTGAGAACTTTGCATTGCATTAATCTTAATGAAGGTCTACGTGGACCACGTCTCACTGGTGCAGATACGAGGTGTCCTTGGCGGTGCGGGCAGCAGTCACTCACTTTATTATGCTAACTTTCTTTCCTCCATTGTGGCTCTTATCTGGAGATATCCACTGATGTTCAATGACCTTCCCTGAGTCCTAAATCAGATTGCAGAGTATAGCATCAAAAAAACACTCACTAACTCCTTCGACTGGAGAGAGCTGTGTCATGGCTCTTCTGTTAAAGCATACCAAGAGTCACCAAAATGAAATAAAGCTGTGAAATTTTAATATTTTCTGGAATGTGAAAGGTTTGAGGAGGCCCTCAGAGTCTCCATATCAAGGATCAGCAATTTTCTCCATTTTAAGCTCGTTTAAAGGAATCTTTCACCCCAAAATGAAAATTCTGTCATCATTTATTCTCTCTCATGCAGTTCCAAACCCCAAACAGTGAGAGTGAATCGTGGCTACAGCTCTCCCTGATACACATCTACTTTCATTCATTCAGAAAATGAAGACAAGACACTCCAGGTAAATATGTTTTTCCAAATTTTATTAAACATGTCCTCTGTAATATTGATACTGTAAAAATGTATATGCTGTATTTTTGTATTCACACTTTACACTCTTAAAAATAAATGGGTAAAACAAAAACTACCAAAACACTGGGTTGTTACGTCTGACCCAGGAGCTGGGTAAAACAAAAACTACCAAAACACTGGGTTGTTACGTCTGACCCAGGAGCTGGGTAACACAAAAACTACCCAAACACTGGGTTGTTACGTCTGACCCAGGAGCTGAGTAAAATAAAAACTACCCAAACACTGGGTTGTTACGTCTGACCCAGGAGCTGAGTAACACAAAAACTACCCAAACACTGGGTTGTTACGTCTGACCCAGGAGCTGAGTAAAACAAAAACTACCAAAACACTGGGTTGTTACGTCTGACCCAGGATCAGGGTAACACAAAAACTACACAAACACTGGGTTGTTACGTCTGATCCAGGAGCTGAGTAACACAAAAACTACCCGAACACTGGGTTGTTACGTCTGACCCAGGAGCTGAGTAAAACAAAAACTACCCAAACACTGGGTTGTTACGTCTGACCCAGGATCAGGGTAACACAAAAACTACACAAACACTGGGTTGTTACGTCTGATCCAGGAGCTGAGTAACACAAAAACTACCCGAACACTAGGTTGTTACGTCTGACCCAGGAGCTGGGTAACACAAAAACTACCCAAACACTGGGTTGTTACGTCTGACCCAGGAGCTGAGTAAAACAAAAACTACCAAAACACTGGGTTGTTACGTCTGACCCAGGAGCTGGGTAACACAAAAACTACACAAACACTGGGTTGTTACGTCTGATCCAGGAGCTGAGTAACACAAAAACTACCCGAACACTGGGTTGTTACGTCTGACCCAGGAGCTGGGTAACACAAAAACTACCCAAACACTGGGTTGTTACGTCTGACCCAGGAGCTGAGTAACACAAAAACTACCCAAACACTGGGTTGTTACGTCTGACCCAGGAGCTGAGTAAAACAAAAACTACCAAAACACTGGGTTGTTACGTCTGACCCAGGATCAGGGTAACACAAAAACTACACAAACACTGGGTTGTTACGTCTGATCCAGGAGCTGAGTAACACAAAAACTACCCGAACACTGGGTTGTTACGTCTGACCCAGGAGCTGAGTAAAACAAAAACTACCAAAACACTGGGTTGTTACGTCTGACCCAGGATCAGGGTAACACAAAAACTACCCAAACACTGGGTTGTTACGTCTGACCCAGGAGCTGAGTAACACAAAAACTACCAAAACACTGGGTTGTTACGTCTGACCCAGGAGCTGGGTAACACAAAAACTACACAAACACTGGGTTGTTACGTCTGATCCAGGAGCTGAGTAACACAAAAACTACCCGAACACTGGGTTGTTACGTCTGACCCAGGAGCTGGGTAACACAAAAACTACCCAAACACTGGGTTGTTACGTCTGACCCAGGAGCTGAGTAAAACAAAAACTACCAAAACACTGGGTTGTTACGTCTGACCCAGGAGCTGGGTAACACAAAAACTACACAAACACTGGGTTGTTACGTCTGATCCAGGAGCTGAGTAACACAAAAACTACCCGAACACTGGGTTGTTACGTCTGACCCAGGAGCTGGGTAACACAAAAACTACCCAAACACTGGGTTGTTACGTCTGACCCAGGAGCTGAGTAAAACAAAAACTACCAAAACACTGGGTTGTTACGTCTGACCCAGGAGCTGGGTAACACAAAAACTACCCAAACACTAGGTTGTTACGTCTGACCCAGGAGCTGGTAAACACAAAAACTACCCAAACACTGGGTTGTTACGTCTGACCCAGGATCTGGGAAACACAAAAACTACCCAAACACTGGGTTGTTACATCTGATCCAGGAGCTGAGTAACACAAAAACTACCCGAACACTGGGTTGTTACGTTTGACCCAGGAGCTGGGTAACACAAAAACTACCCAAACACTGGGTTGTTACGTCTGACCCAGGAGCTGAGTAACACAAAAACTACCCAAACACTGGGTTGTTACGTCTGACCCAGGAGCTGAGTAAAACAAAAACTACCAAAACACTGGGTTGTTACGTCTGACCCAGGATCAGGGTAACACAAAAACTACACAAACACTGGGTTGTTACGTCTGATCCAGGAGCTGAGTAACACAAAAACTACCCGAACACTGGGTTGTTACGTCTGACCCAGGAGCTGAGTAAAACAAAAACTACCAAAACACTGGGTTGTTACGTCTGACCCAGGATCAGGGTAACACAAAAACTACCCAAACACTGGGTTGTTACGTCTGATCCAGGAGCTGAGTAACACAAAAACTACCCGAACACTAGGTTGTTACGTCTGACCCAGGAGCTGAGTAACACAAAAACTACCCAAACACTGGGTTGTTACGTCTGACCCAGGAGCTGAGTAACACAAAAACTACCCGAACACTGGGTTGTTACGTCTGACCCAGGAGCTGAGTAACACAAAAACTACCCAAACACTGGGTTGTTACGTCTGACCCAGGAGCTGAGTAACACAAAAACTACCCAAACACTGGGTTGTTACGTCTGACCCAGGAGCTGAGTAACACAAAAACTACCCGAACACTGGGTTGTTACGTCTGACCCAGGAGCTGAGTAAAACAAAAACTACCAAAACACTGGGTTGTTACGTC
The DNA here is from genome assembly GCA_037101425.1 of Elopichthys bambusa. Lineage (NCBI taxonomy): Eukaryota > Metazoa > Chordata > Actinopteri > Cypriniformes > Xenocyprididae > Elopichthys > Elopichthys bambusa. Next base: position 28,544,862 of record CM074446.1, on the reverse strand, counting down.
TGACCCAGGATCAGGGTAACACAAAAACTACCCAAACACTGGGTTGTTACGTCTGATCCAGGAGCTGAGTAACACAAAAACTACCCGAACACTAGGTTGTTACGTCTGACCCAGGAGCTGGGTAACACAAAAACTACCCAAACACTGGGTTGTTACGTCTGACCCAGGAGCTGAGTAACACAAAAACTACCAAAACACTGGGTTGTTACGTCTGACCCAGGAGCTGGGTAACACAAAAACTACACAAACACTGGGTTGTTACGTCTGATCCAGGAGCTGAGTAACACAATAACTACCCGAACACTGGGTTGTTACGTCTGACCCAGGAGCTGGGTAACACAAAAACTACCAAAACACTGGGTTGTTACGTCTGACCCAGGAGCTGAGTAAAACAAAAACTACCAAAACACTGGGTTGTTACGTCTGACCCAGGAGCTGGGTAACACAAAAACTACACAAACACTGGGTTGTTACGTCTGATCCAGGAGCTGAGTAACACAAAAACTACCCGAACACTGGGTTGATACGTCTGACCCAGGAGCTGGGTAACACAAAAACTACCCAAACACTGGGTTGTTACGTCTGACCCAGGAGCTGAGTAAAACAAAAACTACCAAAACACTGGGTTGTTACGTCTGACCCAGGAGCTGGGTAACACAAAAACTACCCAAACACTAGGTTGTTACGTCTGACCCAGGAGCTGGTAAACACAAAAACTACCCAAACACTGGGTTGTTACGTCTGACCCAGGATCTGGGAAACACAAAAACTACCCAAACACTGGGTTGTTACGTCTGACCCAGGAGCTGAGTAAAACAAAAACTACCCAAACACTGGAAAATAACCCAAAAATATGACCCAAAAGGCTTAACCCAGGACTTGAGTAGAAAAAATAACCCAAGATTTTTTAGATCTAATATATTTGTACCTCATTCTTATAATGCCTATACTGTTCCTCTTTCTATAAACTTATATTTTAATAAACAGATATTTTTAAAAACATTTGGTATTTCTGAAAAGCCCAGAAAAAAAGTCCTCTACAGAGGACAAAAATGAATTGCAGGTCCCAGGGGGATTATGGGTTCCTCTTGAAGCTCTTTGAAAGGCAGATGACTTGATATGAGGAAAGAGAAAATGAGAGCAGGAAGAGGACATCGAGTCAGATATGACACAGGTACAGTATTTGCACTGAGGGTTTACTGTTATATCTGTGACGGCTCAGCACAAGAGTACTCTATTCCAGAAGGGAGCGAGACGCCCTTGTGCTCTCTGTTTACAAAGCCCCGCTAATGTCTGTTGGACAAAATGTGACACGGGACTCTTTGAAGAGCTGTGAAGAGCGAAAATGCCAAAGCCTTTTCCCCTGCTAATGTGAGCACATGGGCAACCGTACGGCCATCTGTCATTTGGATGCCGTGTGTTAGTGGTTTGAAGTTTGCTTTGACAACAGGTTTGTAGTGGCAAGGTTATTTTCAAAGCAAGTGAAAGTCAATTGTGAAAATGATAATTAAGTTTGCATTGAAAGGGAGGAGCATACGTTAAAAGAGCACCTTTTGGTTCAAAGCTGGTTCAAACTAGTTAATGCTGACAAACCAGTGTTTCTGTTGAAGAAAGCTTGCTGAGTGAATTAAGTCTGCATTAATCTGCTATATGCTACTCTTTTTTTTTTTAATTAAAAATGTATTTATATTTAGTTACTTATTTGTTTTTTATAGTTATTTTATTAGATTAATATATTTTAATTTTTTATAATTAATTATTATTATATATTTTTAAATTATTTGTGATAATTTAAGTATGACTATACATGACTATAATAATAATGCTTATTATTTAAAAAAAAAAGTATGAATTTTGCAACACTAATTTTTCTGTTTGTGTCTGTGAAGCTGCTTTGAAACTATTTGTATTGTATAAAGCATTATACAAATAAATGTGACTATTATTTGTAATATTTTGGTCAACGCATATAGATGACCTCATAAAGCTAGCATGCTGAATAATAGTTAATATTAATAATATGAATATACATACAGTACCAGTGGTGGACAATAACGAAGTATTTTTATGTCTGCATTAATGCATTTTTATGTGTATATTTTTCATGTCTGTACTGTACTGGAGTAGTTTTATTTGTAACTTTTACTTCACAACATTCCAACATTTCATAAAACATATCGGTAATCCTTATTTTGAAATGAAGAAATCATCACATGCTCCGAGACCCAAAAGCAGTGTCCGATTCTTGAACGAACTGATTATTGTCAATGAACCCGTTAAATCGGTTCGCGAATCGCACCAAACATTTTATTCGCGAACTGGACTGATCCGATTGCAGCTGTTCTCGAGTCAACTCAATGATTCAAATGATCCATTCAGAGCAAGTCTCCAGTGAACTGAATTCACAAGTACGACACAACCGTCGGATCCTTTGAGTGCGCGCGCGGCTATTTGATACTGAATTTGGGATTTTCCTTAGTTGTCAGTTATAATCATCAAAATTAAAATAAACATTTGAAATATATCAGTCTGTGTGAATGAATATAATATACAAGTTTCACTTTTTGAATGGAATTAGTGAAATAAATCAACTTTTTGATGATATTCTAATTATGACCAGCATATTGACTTATATTTTCCCTCTCTGCTGCCTTTGATGTCACATATTTCATTATTCCTGCAGGTCTAGAGTGATTAGTCACATATTTACAGCTCATGTGATTGGCTCAACACACATCTTGCCTTCCTGTGAGTGAAGAGCAGCTACCATTGAGATTGATGGAAATGCCAACTGATTGCTTTCTCCAGGTATTACAGACCTCCTTGGTTTGAGCAAGCTTCCCATGTTCCCATCCAGCATGCACCCCGTGTCCTTCTGCATTATCTACTCTCTGCAAGCAATCCATAGATACTAATGAAATGTATCTCTAATTAATGTAACGCATTAGCCAGTATCTGAGCCTTGATGAAGGACCCGATAAAAGTTTGCTTAAGCAATAATGAGATTCAGAGAAATTCCAGATAGGATTTCTTTCTCGTTAGATGCTTTAGTCCCCATGGGGAGAGCAATAACATATCAGTACGTAATCTACAATCGGAGATGCAATTTACATAATCGCACCTAAAAGGCTTGCTTACGCACAGTGTCAGTGAGCTACAGCCCGAATGAATTTACAACATCCTCAAAAAACAAATGAAAAGACTCATTTTCATAAAGGGGCTCTTTCTTCCTAATCAATACTAATGCCGAAGCAAAGCTCCGGGAGGGAAGGCCGTAAATCCAGAAGTGAATTCATGATGTGTGAGATTTACACTCCTCCCATAATTGTAATATCAGTGTCTAATTATGAACTGTAATCATGCAGTTAAATGACTGCTCACTCACACCACCTGAAAACACGCTGCAACTTCTCCATTCTCAGTCTCTACTGGAGATTTAATTAAAGCTTAAGTTACTATTGCTCATTTAAAATACCATGACAGAAGACTTCAATCAGCCTCGGGTTAGAGAACCAAGAGCGCGTTTGACATCATCACAGTGGGTTCATACAACAGGAAATTTTAAACTAGATCAAGACAGTCATTTATTAGCATTGCATTACAGTTTTTTTTTTTTCCAACTGCTTACACGCATTTTCAAAACTTTGCCTCTTTTTTCAAAACTTTACACACAAATCCAAGAATTGCACACACAAAATGCTAAATGCCTCACATCTCTTGCAAAATGAAGCACTGCATTAAAAAATATCACAAACACATCTCAAAAGCAAACATTTGTCTTACGTTGCAAACACCTTTGCCATAATATTCTATTTTTGCATATATCATATACACAGTTATTCAAAACCCAAAGCTCTTCTTTCATGAGCTCCTGTACATTTCTGTACAAGACAGAAAGTAATTGGCTGAGAGATGTTGAAAAATTCACAGTAAACATGAAAGCAAGATTGAAACCAAACTATTTATTGTTTTACTGTAAGCATTTGTGGTTCTGAATACAGCATTACACAATACAAAAGAAAAGAAAGACATCAGCCATGTGTAGTTGGACAGAAACAATGTTTGTGTTTGAAAAAGGAAATCAAGATACTTCCTGTTAGATTTTTGTGTGTTACATAGAGAATTGTGTGTTGTGTTTTGCAAAAAGATGTTGAAGGCAGAGAATTAGTGAATTGACTTGTCACATTAGTTTACCTTGTAAATGTAAATCTACTGCATGACACTAGGGGGTGTGTTGCGTTGATTGCTGTAGTATATCAGCAAGGTAGTGATAGAAGAAGTTAGACTGGTTTGGTGCTACAGCATTGTGGATGGTGTCTGCGTGCCACTAAGAGTCCTGACTGGGAATCTTTGGGATTTTCTGCTCAGTCAATGTAAGGTGTTGTTTTTGCTTTTGTGTTTTATGTATAGTTGTTTTTCTTTTGTGTTTATTTACATATGGTCTGATGTTGATTTTGTTTGAACAAGTGAGGCTGCTCTGGGAGAGGATGGATTTGGTCCTGAACCGGATTTCTCATTGGAGACATTTACTACTCAAAGAGACCCGTTTGGTGAGATGATTCATATGTTTAGCAACTTGTACATTGATTCTGGAGAAGAGAAAGAAAATATCTTTGATGTACAGGAAACATTTCCACCTCCACCACCGCTTGAGGTTGAAGGTGAGTACAATTCGGCTACACCCACAACAACAGCAGTGTCAGTAGAGAGGACTATCAGAACGACTAACTACACTCGAAGGCTGCTGGGAAGAGAGCAAACGGAGGGTGAGTGAGTGTGTTTCTCAAGATATGATGGACGCCAAGGTTCAAGCCTTGAGGGATAAAATGAACTACCGTTTTGATAGAGAGAGATATATAGAACAGCTGGAACTGGCAGTAAGGGACTTGAGACAATCCATGATAGACTGTTTGAAATGGAGGGATGCCCAAATTGACCAAAAATTAAAATCTATCAATGCTCGCTTGTATAACGCCACACAGACTGTTCCCAATTGCTCTACCCCATATTCAGCTTCTCAAAATCAAACTTATAGTGTACAGAACATTCCCTCAGTATGTCCAGAAAGTCATACATCCTTGCAGTACAATCCTCTAGTAAAACTTTTGTGAAATGCAAGAAGAGGATCCTGTAAACTTCATTGAGCGACGTGAAGAGTACTTTGCAGTTCGACCTCTCAGTGATGCTGAAGTTATGGCTGCTTTGACTGCTGTACTCAAAGGCACTGCTAAAGACAGGTGGATGGCGGAACGACAACATGTGAGGAGTTGGAAGCAGCTTCGAGAAGTCTTCTTACAGTCCTTAAGTGAAGACTACGAAGAAGTAGCGATTAGAACGAAAGGAAACAAAGGGGGAAGGAATGTGTTCGGGACTTTGCTTACCAGTACCGAGCGCTGTGTATGAAATGGAAAAGTGAGATGAGTGAGAGAGACATTGTCCAAGCGATACTAAGAAACTGTAACCCTCGGCTAGCTAGTCTGTTAAGAGGGACAGTGAAGGATGTTGGTGAACTGGTAAGGATTGGCACACAAATTGAAAGGGATTTTGAAGAGTCTAAGCGATATTGGAGTCAAGTTAATACAGCTGATACCAGTATTGCACAACCTTTTCATAACTTAGCTCTAACTAGAGTCAAGACCTTCACTATCCCCATTATTCTCCAAGACCGGTACTGTTCAGCGATGATAGACACTGGTAGTACACTCTCTCTCATTCAAAAGTCAACCTGGGAACAGATTAGCAAGAACAAGCCATATCAGCCATGTGGTGGTCAAGCATTCCTTCTTGCCAATGGACAACAGCAGACTGCAATTGGAAGAGTGACTTGGAAATGTGAGGTCCAGGGACGTAAGATGGAGCTAACGTTATACATAATGAATGATACAGATTTGATCATCCTAGGGTTGGACTTCCTGATGTATTCTGGATTGACTTTAGACTTCCAGAGATCAAAATACATGCCAGTGAAGGGAGAACTGAAGAAGCCTTTCCTTTCTTGCCACATGGACCCCAAGCAACAGTACATTTTTATATAGCCTTACCCATCCCTCTTACATCCAGTGAAACCCATCTATCCATCCAAAAACGGGTTCAACAGGCTAATACTAGTTTTCAGTTCAAAACCCAATTAGAGAAGTTAATGTTGCAATGGCCTTCAGTATGCACTTATGAAATAGGACATTCCAACCTGGTAAAACACCAAATTTTCACAACTGATGATGTTCCTGTCAGGAAACGCCCATATAAAGTATCTGTAGACAAGCAGCAGTTCATCGAATCTGAAATCAATAATCTGCTGACTAAGAAGATTGTCAGGCCATCAACTCCGTGGGCAGAACCTGTTGTAGTAGTGCCAAAGCAGGGTGGTAGCTCAAGACTGTGTGTGGACTATTGTGGTTTGAATGCTAAAACTTACCTCAATACCTACCCTATGCCACAAATCCAAGATATTCTTGAATCCTTGCATGGTGCCACAATATTTAGTACACTTGAAAGTGGATACTGCCAAGTGGAAATGGCGCCTGATAGCATCCAGAAAACTGCCTTCATCACTTCTTCTGGGCTATATGAATTTTGTCGTCTTCTTTTTGGGCTCAAAAATGCCGCTGCAACGTTCCAGAGACTCATGGAACATGCTCTAAGAGAACAGCAAGTGCTGTTTCATCTACATTGATGACATTGTGGTGTTCTCCAAGAATGAGGAAGATCACCTCTACCATTTACAGCAAGTTTTCCATTGTCTCCATAAAGCCGGTCTAACCCTCAACCTGAGGAGGTGTAACTTTATGCAGCAGACTCAAGGATGTGCAGCGCTTGCTGGTTGGTATCACCGCTATATTGCACATTTCTCTGAGAAAGCTGCCCTACTCCATGCACTGAAACAAAAAAAAATCTACTTGGTTGTGGTCAGAACAATGCCAACATGCATTCAACACAATAAAAGAGGATTTAACCCAAGCACCAGTGTTGAAACCCCCTGATTTCAGCAAACCTTTCACAGTACAAACGGGCGCTAGTGAGGTTGGGTTAGGTGCAGTACTCACTTAGGAAACAGCAGGTGAAGAAAAGGTCATTGCTTATGCTTCACGTTTACTACGTGGAGCAGGGAAAGCCTACTCTGTTTCTGAAAAGGAGTGTTAAGCTGTAATTTGGGCTGTGGAAAAGTGGAGGCCATGTTTGGAGGGGCGTTCATTTACAGTTATTATAGACCATGCAGCACTGACATGCAGCACTGACAAAGCCATCATCACATCTCACCCGTTGGACATTACGATATTTTATTGTAAAGTGAAACCCTTGTAATCTTAAAGGTCAATGCAGTGGGGTGCCTGACATCTTGTCCAGAGTACATAACAACCATACTCTGGAAATGATTGCAGTAATCCAAACCACTGATGTGTTGCCAAACAACATGGAGGTGGATCTAGCACAAATTGCTACGGATCAACAAAAAGACCCAGAGTTACAAGAACTGATTCAAGAGACACAGTCCAAGGATGTTGCTGATCCTACCCGCATCCATTACGTGATGCAGAATGGTTTTCTCTTTCGTAGTCTACCGAAAGGACCACAAGGACAAAAACTCCAACTGATGATTCCATCCAGTCAACGTGAAGCTCTGTTACATTACTCACATGACAGTCCCCTTAGTGGACACCTGGGGAGATTGAAAAATCTTCTAAAATTAGTCGATATAGCATGTTGGCCGAATGTGAGATATTATGTGTGGAAGTATTGTAAGGAATGTACCATCTGTCAAAAATACAAACCTGCAATAACCAAGTTGTCTAGTCATCTCCAATCAACGCCTGTCGTCGAACCTGGGCATATGTTAGGAGTGGACTTAATGGGACCTTTCGCTAAGAGCAGTAAACAAAATGAATACCTCCTTGTGGTTGTTGACTATTGCTCTAAATGGGTAGAAATGTTTCCATTGTGGAAAGCCAAGATGCCGCAAATAGCTTGGATTTTTGTGAAGGAGATTTTCACCAGATGGGGCACGCCTGCGTACTTGGTGACGGATAGAGGGGTACAATTTACATCTCAACTACTCAGTGCAGTCTGCAAGCAATGGGGGGTTATTCAGAAAATGACAACTGCTTATCACCCACATCCCATCATCCTTTTCCTATTTGGCACCTAAACTCTGGAACAATCTTCCTAGCATTGGTCGGAAAGCAGACACACTCTGTCAGTTTAAATCTAAACTAAAAACACATCTCTTTAACCTGGCATACACATAACACATTATCAATTTATTTTTTCAAATCCGTTAAAGGATTATTAGGCTGCGTAAATTAGGTCAGCCGGAACCGGGAACACTTCCTATAACACCAGATGTACTCGTTACATCAGAAGAAGAATGGCATCTACGCTAATATTAGTCTTTCTGTTTATCCCGAGGTTTACCGTAGTCAACCGGATCCGGGCCGCATCCAGTTGAGACCAAGGACCTGCGCCTTGACACAACCACAACGCAGCCCTGAAGTATCAGCAGAGATTGAGTCAACTAGATCATCCACTGTGAAGGCCTCATCAACATGACAACCAGTGACGCAGCTCCTCAACAACCGTCCATACCGGTGTGATGAATACGATCCTCAGCTGGATGGAACTGAATTAAATACTTTGAATGTTGCGATCCTATCTGACTTATGATAGCAACCTAAGTCGTAACAAAGCACTGTTTGCCAGAGGAGAACTGGCCCCCCGACTAAGCCTGGTTTCTCCCAAGGTTTTTTTCTCCATTTTAACACCTGTTTGCCACCTGATGTCACCTGTTGGAGTTTGGGTTCCTTGCCGCTGTCGCCTTTGGCTTGCTTAGTTGGGGACACTTGACAATTGACATTTGATATTCAACAGTGCTTTGATCTGCTTGCATTGACACTATTCTTTAAGAGCTGCTGTGCAGCCAAAATAATGTACCAGTTATCAATGTAAAGCTGCTTTGACACAATCTACATTGTAAAAAGCGCTATATATAAATAAAGGTGACTTGACTTGACAAACCAACCTTACAGAAAGGGTTAACCGCAACCTCAAAACAATGATTGCCTCTTATGTCAGTGACCAACATCGACTATGGGACAAATGGCTTGCAGAGTTTCGTTTTGCCCTCAACACAGCATGGCACAAGAGCACAGGGTTTACACCTGCAGAGGTTGCACTGGGGTGAAAATTGAAGGGACCCATAGAAAGAGCCATCCACAAACTGCCTGATCCAGACAACCCTACTTACTCTCTTATCGACAGACAACAGCAACTCAGCAACTTGGTGAAGGCGAATGTTGAACAAGCCCAAGATAAACAAAGAAAAGACATTACAATCAACGGCATAAATCAGTTCAGTTTCAGGTGGGAGATGTGGTGTGGGTCCGAACCCATCCTCTTTCCAAAGCTAACGAAGGGTATATGGCTAAGTTGGCAGCAAAATGGAAAGGCCCTGCCAAGGTAGTAAGTGCTTGGGCCTGTTAATTGTTCTTTGAGGTATATTGAAGATCCTAATGTTGTGGAAACTCTGAAAAAATCTGAAGCCATGTTATGGTTTTAGTCAACCTTCTTCTGAGGGGGAGGGTATGGTACCGAAACCCGGGATCGAACCTGGGACCTTTAGATCCTTCTATGGTTTTGCAGATTTGGTGTGTGGTTTTGTGTGTTTGAGTGTCAGGTTTCAATATTGTGTGACAAATAAGGATTTTGTGTGTAAGCAATTTAAAAAAAAAAAACCTGTAATTTTGGGTATGGAAGCTTATTTTCCCCATAGAATAAAAAATAAAACAAAAGAGCTAATTGCAACTTTTATCTCACAATTCTGACACTTTTTCCCTGCAATTGCGATCTTCTCATGATTCTGAGGAAAAAAAGTCAGAATTAAGAATTATAAACTCAGAATTGCGCATTATAATAAATCCAGAATTGTGAGATATAAACTCGCAATTCCAAATTTATATTAGAGACTTTTTCTCTCGGAATTGTGAAATATAAACTTGCAACTATTAAGTCTGAATTGTGAGAATACTTTTTCCAGTAAAAAACATGAGATCAATGGCTACGTTCACACCACAAACCAAAGTGCACAATTGCGGTTTTATACTCAAATCTGAGCTTAAATGTCATGGTCTAAACAGGCAACACTCTCAACCTGACTTTTTTTGCTAAAACAAAAAAAAAAAAAATTACTTTACACATCATAAAATTATCAACAAATTTCTATAATATGATATCATGTATTATTTTATGAAATTAGAAGGTCTTTTTATGCATTAGCATTAACATTTAATTTTAGTTGTCACTGTTCATCATATGCATCCTTATACATTTTAAATATAATTTTGCACATTTTATGTATTTTAAATAGTGCAATTCATGCATTATTTTATGGTTTATACCAAGGTAAATCATCTGAGGAACTTTGAGTTAGACAGATGTTAAATTAAATGCATGACATTTCACACGCAAGTCAGTGACAATGTCAAAAAATCAGATACAGATATGATTTATTTCTGCATATGAAAATGGTCAAGATTTGACAATATCAGATTCATTGTCATTTTTGCTTTTCACAGATTCAAAGTCAGATCTGTCACTTTCATTTGTGGTGTGAATGTAGCTCACGAAAACTGAACCAACTCAATTTAATCTCTGGGAAGGATGAAGGAAAATGAGGCAATACTAGGTATTTTATGTGAAATAGTGCACTTTTTTTTTTTTCCACAAGGAGACAAAGAGCAATAGGTCTGTCTAATGGGAACTCTGTGTTATTTGTGTTTAGAGGTTTAATTCCTTTTAAAAGCATTCACAACCTTGACAGAAAGACGTGATATTGAGACGTACAGTAGAAACAGATTTCTAGGACATTTTCTGTCCCCTAGAATGGTAAAAAATAAATGTTAAATGTTAGATTACAATAACTTTAATAGCTTTTTTTGTTATTTGTTTGTCTTTAATTCCCTCCTTGTTTTTATCTTATGATATCATGCAATTTTACCATCTCATACGTATTATGTTGTCATGTTGTGTGTTGGTGTTTTTCTTGAGGAAACATTTATTGTGCAGACAGGAAAGACAGACTCTTAAAAAAAAACACTTTAATATTCTTGAATTCATTCAGTCAAAGAGAATTAAAAATAACTTAATCTCACGTTTATGATTTTCAGGATGGAAAAAAAAAACACCCACAGTGAAAACCAAACATTACCATCACATTTCATTTGGCGGTAAACAAATGCCTGGCATATCTTCATTTAGATATTAATTCTCCAATTCACAAACAGGCTATGTTTTTTTGAGCTGTCATTTTTGTGGACTGGCATATTGTCTGTGGGTAGAAAACAGCTATATGAAAAGAGGATCATAAATAGAATTCATTCTGCATGCACTAGCAATCACGTTCATATGCAAATGGTGCAAATGGTACAAATGGCAGAGCTGGAGATTTCTGATTGAAAGATAGAGCTTGTTGTGAAAATAATCACATTCAGCCTGGGATTGGGACCCATGGATTTGGCCACTTGAAATAAGATCAAATCACGAAGCTGCCTTTCACCACTATTTTTATACAGTGACACGTGCACTTACTCTCAGCCATTGAAACGGTTTCAAAGAGCAGATTTAAGTGTTTACAACGGCTCAAATCATTGAAGAGACTCTAGAGACTCAGGCTGAGGTTGCTTGCTTGCCAGTGTGATCCTAAATTCTTCTTCTTTGATCTGTCCATGAAACTCACTTAAAAGCACTCTGTATTTTTGCCTCACAAAATACATATTGCTCAATCTGTCATCAAAATGTAGAGCAACCCCATTTGTAACTGGTTCATTGGCGCATGTTTTTCCCAAAAATTGACACTAGAAGTGGTGCACAGATGAACAGTGGTGATCTCCATGATTTAACTATACAGTTGTTTAAAAATTATGCTGTTTTTCACTAAAACCGAATACTTGATAAATGATCGGTGAGACTGATGTGGTGGGTTTTTATTTAGCAGTAACATGAGTCATGATGTACTGCTTTTGTAGTAAATTCACCCAAAAAAATTTCAAAAAACTTTGCATTCGCTTGCAAAATGTTTGCGTTTGGAGGGATGCAGAACTTTCGAGGGATAGAGGTGAGTAGACTATGCATATATATAGGCCTCTTTTCTAATGATCGGATAGGCAATTTGAATGTGTTCTTCTCGTACACAATGATTGTTAATAAAACATCATATGTTTGCATTTCCCCCAGAAACTTTGCGTTTGCTTTCAAAATGTTTGCGCTTCCCCCAAGAAATGTTGCGTTTGCTCGCAAAATGTTTGCGTTCCCCCGAGAAATTTGCGCTCACTTGCAAATTCTCAAGTTCACACTTGCAAAAAATTAGATAGAGTAAAAAGTATGCGTATTTGGCATGCTGTCCGATGGGAGGGCTCTGAGGTATTTGGGTATTTGGCCCAAACCCATAGTACTCCCCCCCGTATCTCTGGTTAGGATAATAACTGGCGAGTGTGAGGAGACGGAGTTATGGAGGGATGCAGAAAACTTTCGAGAAATATAGGTGAGTCTATTATGCATACATATAGGCCTCTTCTCTAATGATTGGATAGGCAATTTGAATGTGTTCCTTTCGAACGCAATGATTGTTAATAAAACATCATATGTTTGCGTTCCCCCGAGAAACTTTGTTCGGTCGCAAAATGTTTGTTTCACAAAGAAACTTTGCGTTCGCTCGCAAAATGTTTGTTTCTCAAGTAAACTTTGCGTTCGCTCGCAAAATGTTCGCGTTCCCCTCAGAAACTGTTTGCTCGCAAAATGTTTGTTCCCATGGGAAACTTTGTGTCCATTAGCAAAATGTTTGTTTCACAAGTAAACTTTGCCTTCACTCGCAAAATGTTTGCGTTCCCCTCAGAAACTTTGCATCCACTCGCAAAATGTTTGTTTCACAAATAAACTTTGTGTTCACTTTGCAAAATGCCCCAATAAAGTTTTTGTTTGCTTGCAAAATGTTTGCATTCCCCCAAGAACTTTGTGTTTGCTCATAAAATTGTTACGTTCCCTCGAGAAACTTTGTATTCTCTCAAAATGTTTGTATTCCCCCGTAAGGAACGCAAAACTTTTGCAAGAGAACGCAAAAGCATTGAAATATTTTTTTTCCCTCCTATCTCATATTTTTTTGATGTCCCTTTAGGGGCTCTGTAGAAAAGAGGTTCATGAAGGTAAATAAATGATGACCGATTTTTCATTCTTGGCTGAATTAATTCCTTTAACTAAAATCAGAGCTTTTAATAAATTAGGTTTGAGTAAATCTACACACTTTCAAACATCTCTACATGATGCCTACTGTTTTGAAAAGATGTTAATCGATTAGTCCAAAACTTCACCGTTGTGTACTGTCTGTTCCTTTGCATCTTAATTCGCCAAACACTGACTTGCGGAGGCTCGGCAGGTTCCATCTTGACCTCTTTTTAGCGTGCCGAGAGCTCTGCCCAGGGAACAGCCGTCCAAATGATTGGCTCAACTTTACAGGAGTTTTGAAACACGCAGGCTTTGGATGGCTGGTCTCGCCAGCACCTATTTTGCATCGCTAATCACCTGCTAAGCATTTTTTCTGTGTGGAGGGCATCAGGCAATTAGTTGGAGGCAGGTGTTAATTGGTCTCTGAAAACAGGGAGGTTGGAGACTGTGGCTGCCAAACCCTCTCGGGTCTGCGAGTCCAGGCTTTGATCTGACAGTTGATTTGCAACATCAAAGCTCGTTATCAGCACACTTATTAGCATATAGACCTCTTGACCTATTATTAATAAAAACAGTACGGCGAGCAGGCTCAGGCAGAATAATTCACAATTAAAGAATTTGTTTCTCTTTTAATGCAGGAAGTCTGCATACTTCCCTACTATAAAGGATGCAAAAAGCAGTACGTTTTTTTTTTATTTTTTTTTTTTTATTTACTTATGTATATATGTATAAACTTACTGCTTTTTGCATCTTTTATAGTGTGTGTATATATATATATATATATATATATATATATATATATATATATATATATATATATATATATATATATATATATATATATATATATATGTAATTATTATTATATGAAATATATAAAATAATGAAATATACACTATTGTTCAAAAGTTTGAGGTCAGTTGTTTGTTGTTGTTGTTGTTTTTGGTAGACATTAATACTTTCATTCAACAAGAGTGCATTAAATTGATCAAAATGACTAAATAAATAATGTTACAAAATATTAAATTTTTTTTTAAGTTCTTTCGAACTTTCTATTCATCAATAATCAAGAATCCTGAAAAAAGTTTCATCAAAAATACTAAGCAGCACAACTATTTTCAACATTGAAAACATTGATTGATTTCTTTTACACCAAATCAGCATGTTAGAATGATTTTTGAAGAAAAACAAATCATGGTATCATGGTTTCCAATGTTCTTTTTGATGAAATAAATGCAACCTTGGTGAGCATAAGATACTTATTTCTAAAAATCTTCTAGACTTCAAACTTTTAAATCATAATATGTGTGTGTATGTATATATATATATATGTATATGTATATGTATGTCAGTGTTTTGTTTGTTTCCCTGTGTCACATGTTCTTTTGTTCAATTTTCCCGCCACTAGTTTGTTCCCTTGGTTACCCTGATTGAGTTCTATTAGTCCCAGCTGTGTCTTGTTTATTAGCCTTGTTTGCCCCTTTGTCTGACCTGTACATGAAGAGTTTGGTTCCAAAACGCGATAAACTTTGTGTTTGCTCATAAAATTGTTACGTTCCCTCGAGAAACTTTGTATTCTTTCAAAATGTTTGCATTCCCCCATAAGGAACGCAAAAGCATTGAAATATATATTTTTTTCCCCTCCTATCTCATATTTTTTTGATGTCCCTTTAGGGGCTCTGTAGAAAAGAGGTTCATGAAGGTAAATAAATAAATATAAATAAACGCTATTTTTTATTTTTAATTGAGTTTCCGCCAAAATCAGTAGTGTATCTGATCGGTATTGAAAAAGTCATTTATTAATTTTGTGCAAAATGCGATATCCGTCGTGTTATTCTGTCATGTTTTCCACGCACCATTCCACGCACTGTAAAAAGTAATGGCGGCGCCCTGAATACACCCGGCATCCTAGTTTTCCTGATCTGCTTTGTACTTTGTGATCAACAAAAACAGAAAGATGAATAATTTTGATGGCATTGATGAACCTGTGGTGGTTTCTGCGGTGGGGAAGAAACGCAAGTCATAGAAATGTAATCATTTACCTGAGGAGATTAAGAAGATGAGGGACTCGAGTTGGGAGGAGGAAAAATACCGGCTGTTGCTTGTTCCACGACAGCATCAAACTTCTGTCACGGTCCCCAAAACTGAATCATGAACAGTTTTTAATACCAATGTACTCGGTAAATGTGTTTATTTTAACCGTGCGGTGGCGCCAGATACTCTTTAATCGGTAATGACAAACGGAGACATAATTCATTTATAACATTAACAATATGACTCGTTGAATTCATTTTGGGAGCAACGACTGAATGTATTTTTAGTCAAATGCCTGTATATAAGATTAGTATTGACAAAGTTCAGAGGCTGTCATATATGTGAATCAACTTAATTTGTTGTGTATTTTCAATATGAAAAATAACTTTTATATTATATTATAAAATAGTGGTTTTCATCTTGCCACTTTCTTGGTAAAGAAAACACCTTTTTATTCAAATTAATCAAAATGGAATTATAGCGTTTTGGAACCGAACTCTTCATATATTCCCTGTGTTCTCCCTCAGTCTTTGTTGGTTGTCGTCAATGTATCACGTCCATGTTGTGCCATGTATATTGATCTCCTGCGTTTGTTCGTTAAAGACCTGGTTATTGAAGCTCCATCGTCAGTGTGTGTTTCCTAAAACCATGCTTTGTGACAATATATCATGTTATGTCTCTGGAAATATGTGTATAATAACATATTTCTGTTTTAAATAAAAAAAAATAATAATAACAACAAAATGCATGACAAATGATTTTCAGTGTAAAGTCTTCCTTAAATTAATAAGTTGAATTACATTTCTGCATGTTTTTTGCCACAACAACTCAAATTGGACTCCAATTCAGGAACTGAAAAGTGACTTTTAAAGGCTTTCTCAGTGTTGACTTCTGACACAACCCTGATGCTTAGGGCATTTACATAAAGAACATACTAGTAGATTAGCCCTGACTGTTGACGGCCAGAACAAAGAGCTCGATTGATCGCAGTAACAGCTTGCCATTTGATCTCCGGCATGCGGGAAGACTTGGAAATCTTTTGTGTTTCTACTACTGCCAAACCCGAATTTATAAGACTTTAAATATAGGCATAAATGAATGTTTACATGTACAAGTGGGATGCAAACAAATAGATCTAGCTTAGATGAATTATGAAAGCAAACGTACTTTAGAGTATTAGCATGTTCCTCTTTAGAAAGACAAAAACCAAGAGGGACACCAGATTTGTGCCAAGGTAAGCACTAAATTCCCATTGCATAGAGCGTTTCACTCTGGTCTATTTTAAGGATTGAGCCAGTGTGAAAAGAATTGGGTTTCTTTACCATATGACGAGGAACTGTAAATAAAGTGGAGAGAGAAACGTTTTTGTGCCACTAGGTGTGAAGAACTGTACAAAATAAGTTCAAATGATATGAAATGTTGTGATCTATCATAAGGTAAGTCATCATATTTTTCCTGTTGCAAATCAAGGCAGAATAACTGGCCATTTCATCTTGCTTTTTAGCTCTATGCCAATGTGACAGTATCATAACTCTCTTTTATCACATTCCAGAGTTTGTTGCATTATTGATGCCAAACGTTCTTTGGTTCCCGAAGGAAGGCCATTTTAAATCACTTAAACCGGTTCTGTGTACCGCCGCCTCGCTGAGTTTTCAGACGCAATCTCTCACAAACTGCAGGTAAGGCGTCGAGACAAAGGCGACATTGTTATTCTGATGAGGAGAAAGCACAGTTTCGACTCTCATCATTTTTGGGCCTCCGGAGGGCAAACGCAGCACAACACAAACACAGAAGAACACAGCGGTGTGAATTAAAGTGTGACTAAACAATTGCTGGATTTTCCAAGGTCATTCCGACACAAGTTAAAAACAAAAAACAGGCGGATGTGCATTTGTGACAGAATTAATACTGGAAAATTAGTACTGACATGCTTTTGACTCTCCGTAAAATCTCAGTTTAGGCGTCTCTGTCTAACAGTCCTGCAAAGATAATATATTTTTTAAAACTTACAACAATGCATGTTTGACTGTGTAGAAATTATTAGACCACCCATAGAAAGTAATAATTTATTAACTCAATGTTTTTTCAGGATAGAAATAAGATTAAACAGTTTTTTTTTCTCCCTGAGAATCTCACAACAGATCTCAAAATTGTGAACAAAAATACTTTTCAATATTGATAATAATAAGAAATGTTTCTTAAGCAGCAAATCAGCATATTAAAATGATTTCTGAAGGATCATGTGACACGGAAGACTAGAGTAATGCTGAAAATTCAGCTTTGATCACAGGAATAAATGACATTTTGCAATATATTCAAATAGAAAACAGTTATTTTAAATTGTAATATTTCACAGTACTACTGTTTTTACTGTATGAATAAATACAGCCTTGGTGAGCATAAGATTTAATTAAAAAAACATTAAAAATCTTAACCGACCCCAAACTTTTGAATGGTTGTTTATACAGTATTTGGTTCTAATATAATGCCATGCCATCACATTATTTAATGCAAAAATACAAATATTCCCCTGAGCTACAGTGTTGATGGCCTCTTATATATAGTATGCTTGATAAAAAGATCTATTTTTTCCAGCAGGTGATGCTGGGAGAGCTGTGTAAATCTGATCTAATGGCATAAACACAGAGAGAAATCACAGATTAAAGGATGGAGCCTGTGTGTCAACAGCTGTCGTGACCGCAACCGCCGTGAGTAACCCAGCTGTGCTTGGCATGCTAGTGGATTTGTGTTAAATCACATTTTCTCCTTGATGTTTCCTCTTTCCAGGCGACTTAAACAATGTGGATTTGTACTGTTTCACTGGGACGAGATCTCATTGATCCTTACACATCTTTTGTTCTTTCAGACTCATGTCAGTACTGCAGCATGTGTTGTTTCATCAGGACTAACAGAGATGACTGTTGGAGGTAATGCATCGCAAGTTATGTAAACAGATGAGTGTTTGGAAATAACTAGAAAAGCATAATAGTGTTCATGTAACTCAAACAGCAGTTCATGGCGCTAGCAACATCAAGGTCATGGGTTTGAATCCTAGGAAATACTGTACATGAAATGATAAAATGTAAATTGCTTTGGATAAGGCTGCCTTTTTGATCAAAAATACAGTAAAATTAGTAAAATTGTGAAATACTATTCCAATTTAAAATAACTGTTTTCTATGTGAATATATTTTAAAATGTAATTTATTCCTATGATCAAAGCTAAATTTTCAGCATCATTACTCCTGTCTTCAGTGTCACATGATCCTTCAGAAATCATTCTAATATGCTGATTTGCTGCTTAAGAAACATTTCTGATTATTATCCATGTTGAAAACATCTTATTATTTTAGTGGATAAATAGAAAGATCAAAAGAACAGCATTTATTTAAAATTGAAATCTTTTGTAACAATATAAAAGTCTTTACTGCCACTTTTGATCAGTTTAATGCTGAATAAAAGTATTAATTTCTTTAAAACAACAACTTTCTGAACTCAAACCATTAAATGGTAGTGTACATTTTCAAACAAGTAGCTTTACTGACACTTAGTACACTTAGGGCCCTATATTAACGATCTAAGCGCATGGTCTAAAGCGCACGGCGCAAGTGCACTTAGGGCGTGTCCGAATCCACTTTTGCTAGTTTAATGACGGGAATAATGGTCGGCGCCAGGCGCATGGTTCTAAAAGGGTTGTCCCTATTCTCTTAATGAGTAATGGGTGTGTTTTGGGCGTAACGTGAAATAAACCAAAGTCTCATCTCCCATTCCCTTTCACAGCCAGTTGTGCGCGTGCCATGGCGGATTCGCTATTTACATAAGGAAGTTGCAAGCGGAAAAACTGAACGCTGAGACAGATCTGCTCATGCGTGAGGTTAAAGCGCACAAACGGACCATCTATGGGAAAAGCCGGATTCCACCAAAGCATTTTTATCTTTATTTTATTTTTTATTTTCCATTATTTATATAGCACTTTTTACAATGTAGATTGTGTCAAAGCAGCTTTACAGTGATAACTGGTACATTATTTTGGCTGCACAGCAGCTCATAAGGAATAGTGTCAATGCAGGCAGATCAAAGCACTGTTGAATATCAAATGTCAATTGTCAAGTGTCCCCAACTAAGCAAGCCAAAGGCGACAGCGGCAAGGAACCCAAACTCCAACAGGTGACATCAGGTGGCAAACAGGTGTTAAAATGGAGAAAAAACCTTGGGAGAAACCAGGCCCAGTCGGGGGGCCAGTTCTCCTCTGGCGAACAGTGCTTTGTTACGACTCAGGCTGCTATCATAAGTCAGATAGGATCGCAACATTCAAAGTGTTTAATTCAGTTCCATCCAGTTGAGGATCGTATTCATCACACCGGTATGGATGGTTGTTGAGGAGATGTGCCACTGGTTGTCATGTTGATGAGGCCTTCACAGTGGATGATCTAGTTGACTCAATCTCTGCTGATACTTCAGGGCTGTGTTGTGGTTGTGTCATGGCGCAGGTCCTCGATCTCACCCGGATACGGCCCGGATCCGGCTGACTACGGTAAACCTCGGGATAAACAGAAAGACTAATATTAGCGTAGATGCCATTCTTCTTCTGATGTAACGAGTACATCTGGTGTTATTGGAAGTGTTCCCGGTTCCGGCTGATACACACAATAATAATCTTTTACATTTTAATCCTTTTATTTTTAATAATTGGCATGTTTGTGTGCTGCTGCATCCCTGTGTGTGTAACAAGCAGAGTGTATGTGCGTTGTGCACCCACATATAGGTGTATATTACTAACTCGCCCTTCAAATAACAAAAAAAAATATGAACTGAAAACGATTGCGCCATTGACCAAATAAAACCTGGCCTAAAGTCAATGACGCAGTTGTTTTCAGTTGCCTCAAAATAGCAACATGCCAACAATGCACCTGAACACACCTCGTTTTCAGACCAGCACACCCATGGGCGCACAGATGGGTGCAAATGCATATGTTATTTAAACAACGTGGTGCAGAACATGAAAATGATAACTACGTTGGGCTGAAACTAGCAAAAAACACATGCGTTGCACCCAGGGGCGTAATTTCCACTGGGGACTTCAAGTAATTTGAAGTCCCCAACACACTGTTAAATTCGTTATGATTTTTTTAACCGCACACTGTCATCGCCACAGAGGAGCAGGACATAATGTGTCAATGCGCGCGTCCACATCCAGGAACCTTGCGTTGCTCACTGAAAAAAAAATAGTTCACTGAAAGTTCTAATGAGCACGTATCGCAGTTGCGGCACAGTCAGTGATGAAATGCTAGAAACAGCAACAGGTGACTTTAATGTCATCATTGATGAAAAGAAAGAAAGGACATGTAAGTTGGTTGATTCAGTAAATTAGCTCAGGTCAGGATAATCATATTTTCTGTCTACACCTGTTGTTAGCCTAACATTGACTGAGCTAACGTTAATATACACTTTTGCTAGGTAATTTCAGACTGTTAGCTAAATATTTCATGTAGAACATTCTGCGTACCATGAAAACGAGTCCACTTTAAGCCGCAGCATTTTCTGTCAGCATTGTATGCAGTAAGCAGGGTTTTTCCTGCATAGAGAATTACTAGACGGTCGCCTCCGTCAAATTTTGTGCCTCCTAGTGGTCATTATGTAAAACACAAAGGAAAAACCCTACATGAGATATTACTTTATAGCTTAACAGCTTTAACTAACAATATACACAAGCTTAACAGACATTATTCTTGATAAGAGTGTTTTCCAACAATGATGTGAATGAAACTTAAAGGGAGTAAAGCCTGTTTTTAGGCTATTGAGGAAATTATATACATTTTTATTTTAAATAAATGTTAATTTATAAGCAGCCTACTTCAGTGTGATATGTTACCATATCATCAAGCTTAACACAGAGAATTTGAATAATTGTAATGTGATGATCAGGTGCAGATATCTAAATAAGAGGCGAATAATAAATCATCAGGCGCTTGGCGGGTGAATGATTTATTTTTAACAATGGATTCAGGTACAAGTCAATGCACAGATTTTTCTTCGTTCAGTTTGCTCACTGGGTTGGAGCTCTTTATTTTGAACTCTCAAAGTTCACCAGATTAAAGAATTTTTTCTTCAAAATGTACAAAATTTTATGTCCCCCACCCCCCCCCCCCCCCCCCCCCACACTTCTCAAACCAAAGTTACACCCTTGGTTGCGCCAGGCGCCGCTTTGTGCCTGGTGTATGATAGGGGCCTTAAAATCTCTTTTTGCCCATAATCAGGACCAATTGGCTTCATGGATGTTTACTTTGTATAATATATAAATAAAGTAGCCTATACTTTGAGCTTAAAGGGGACATTGGATGCCAATTTTCCACAAGTTAGTATGATTCTTTAGGGTCTTCATGAAAAGTCTATAACATACTTTGATTAAAATTTCTTAATGGTTGTGTAAAAAAACACCCTTTTTACCATGTCAAAAACAGCTCTGTTCACAGCGAGCCGTTTCGGTGCATGTGCCTTTAAATGATAATGAGCTACTGTTCACCCCACCCCTATCTTCCATGAGGGGGCTGTAAACACTATTTGGCAGGTATTGCATTGAACTCACCATT
Organism: Elopichthys bambusa; assembly: GCA_037101425.1. Lineage (NCBI taxonomy): Eukaryota > Metazoa > Chordata > Actinopteri > Cypriniformes > Xenocyprididae > Elopichthys > Elopichthys bambusa. The sequence goes on along the minus strand of CM074446.1, from coordinate 28,523,033 downwards.
CTTATTTATGCAGTTATAAATGCTCAAAAACGATTAAAATACATTTAAAAATTACTTGTTAGTCATTAACTAAAACCTTTTAAACCTTATTGTAGTGTTACCATGTTATCTTTACATAAAATGTACACAGTTTGTAATAAGACAATCACCTTAATGTATTGTTCATTATAAAGTTATGAATTACAGTGAGAAGGTTCTAAATAGAAACGACAACATATGTTTGTTCGACTGTATTATTTTGATAATGAACAAGCTGCGATGTCATGTTTGCAGTGCTTTGTTGTGTGTGCGTGAGGCGCCGGCGCGATCAAACAGCAGTCTTTGCAAGGGACTTGCCTCATCGTCATGGCAATGGTTCGTGGCCAGGTCAGAGTTTGTTGCCGACCCAACAAACGCAGATTAAACATGTTCAGTCGGGTGAAAACAAACTCTGACCAACGGCAAAAGACGCCGACAGGGGTATCACACTAGCTGCGTCTCATTTCGGAGGCTGCGTCCTGATCCAACAAACTCCAACAGACGTGTTTGTTGGCGTTTATCTGTGTGGTGCGAACTGGCCTTTAACTTTAGATGCATTCGTCGTGGAACTATCTAACTATCACATTATTAGGAAAGGCGATTTGCAGAGATTCATTAAAAAAAATCTATAACGTTACTCACGTCTTCTAGAGGTACTGATCCATCCTTCAGGAACTTTTTAGCAAAACATAAACTTTTTAGCGCAGACATAAACGCATATAGGTAGATCCGGAGGCGCATTCCCTTCAAAAACAAAATGAATCTAGTGCGTCTTCAGCGGCTCAGATGTCGAGAGTAAAGGACGACTGCTATGTTCATTCTTATATCCAATAACAAAACGCCTCAGTTGCTTTTGGAGACATTCTTGTCTACATCTGCGTGGCATCGAAACAATGGCGGACTGTCTGTTTACAGCTCACTCAGGGCGGGTCTATGCTAAAACGGGGTGGATTTTTATCATTATAGGGTGGTTGTGTAGACACACTGCCAACACACCTTTATGTCCAAACACCATGACACACAAAGTGAATTTTACATCCGATGTCCCCTTTAAGCCACACATGCACATTAAATTTTTAATTTTTAATTTAAGTAGTAGGCTTAGATGCAATCTTAAGCCCAAAGTATATTGTATTGTAAGTAATTAGTTTATCCACAAGGTGGCAATCGTGCCCCGGGGGTGTCGATTCACAAGGTAGTTGAAGAAAAACTACATAAACAGAGCAGACGGGAACGCATGCAAGCTACTGCAACGATAGAGGCCTACATAGACGAGAGATTATGCGAAGAGGTTAGAAAGTACCCTCATTTGTACAACTCTAGCATGAAAGAATGCAAAGATGTTTACATGGGTTGTAACTCGTGGTGAGAGATTGCTCAAAACTGCGCATGCGTCGAACGCCTGTGTTCAAGTCAAAAGACAAGTCAGAATTATTTCTGTGGAAATCAATAGCCTCTCAAAGAACCCGGTTCATTCCTTTCACGCTGAGCACAACTGTACGCTCTACAGGCTATAAGAGATGTGAAGAGAATGTGATGTCAAATATATCAGAGACTGAGTGCAGTGCAGACTCTGGAATCAAACCTTGAACACAGCGTTTATGATTTTCCAGTCAAGCCACAACCCGGAATCATGGCAGCATTAAAACCTGTCTATTTCATTGTGTGAGGCTTTGAATAGTGAGCTGTGTAGAGATGGCAATTTACTGCTTTCTTCAAACAACTTTTCAGTATAAGGAAAGCCATTAAAATAGGACTTAAGCTATGCTCCAGCCTTGACTTTAGCTGTAAACTTTTAGTGTTTCACTTTGTGGTACAATTACAACTGACCTCTCATCCGCTGCACTAGTTTCCTTCTCCAAACAAACTCTATTTCTAATCTTTTACTGTAAGTAGAGTTGCATTCTGATTTCATGTACTACTAGAATAATCCAGGTAGGAGCAAATTCATTGTAATGTGTTAATTATGTGGAATTGCAATTAATGTCTGTCTTGGGATTATATATGACAGATAGCAGGACCGCAGCGGGAGTGAATCAGAGAGAATCACACATGACTCAGAGTTGGGCGCATGATTTTGATATCAATATTAATGCCTTCGGTATCTTGGCATGCACTGTTTGTTCTCTGGAGAACGACAGCAAAAAAATGGTAACAGTTTTCTCTTGTTTGCCAAATACACAACATCTTAAAATCAACAGGCTCCGTGAAGCATTGCCTAAATAATTCAAAGATCGTTCCCGAGATCTTCCCTGTGAAATATGTCGCACACAAATCTCAGACAGTTCAATCAAGGCTAGTGTTCAATTATAGGAAACCCTGCTGCGTGCGTCAATTTCTCCTAGATGATTGGTTCGTAGATCTTTTGAAACTTTTTGAAAAAGTGAGAGTAAATGCCCAGTAGGATAAAAAGCCTAAAAGCATTTGGAAAGTGCATCTGTCATTTCTCATATCTCTGTGCTGGTTGTTGGACCATAGCCTGAAAGTCATTTTGCAGTTAAACAATATATTTTCAACTGGTCTTAGAGACATCTGAAGGCTGTCCTTCAAATTTCTTGTGAGATATAAGCAAAATATTGGTATATCCATTGACTACATCCAAGTATAGCCTGTTAACTGCCAACGCTGTCCAAGTAGTTTTTGTTTATTGCCTTTTTTTTTTTCTCTATCACATATTTTAGTAATCATAATAAATTAGGTATCATTAGAAAGCCTAAACAAAAAGTTCATCCTGTGAAAACTGTTTTTAAATTGGACCACCTTACCATGGAAATGGTATTTTAAAACCTTTTAGCGGGCTCAACTTTTATGATATCTACTTCAAATTTGGAACAAAACTTGGTTAGTCATTTGGTTTTGATTTTCTAGCAATTCAGAGTCCAAATTATGTTGTAAAATATATATTTTGTATATGGGTCAATGACATAACGGGTCTTTTTTTTGTTTTTTTGTCCAAAGGCCTTAATGATGATAATAAACAAAGATGACATCCAACGTATGTGAGGTAGTACAACTAGATTTCTTTTATTAAATCTAAAAGGTTTAAATTATATTTTGATACATATAAAGGTTTTGTCGTGTCAAAAGGTCATTCGGTTCAACCGTCTAAAGGCCAATACAGCCATTTCATTTGTGATTAAAATATCTTAAAATGTAATACATTTTTATATATTTTTTATTCTGCCTTTTTTTATATATATATATATAACATCGTGTATCAGCATAGTGCAAAATGGTATTAAAATTATGTGTAAAAGTCGTTGCTTTATGAGAAAGAATGTCTGGAAAAATGAATTTCATTTATGTCATTCGGAGTAACCAATATAAAGGGACCATTTTGGATCAAGTCATGTTGTCAATATCATGTGACAGGATGTGACATCATTCAGACACCTGCAAAGGACCAAATGGTCATAAAGCAAAGTAACTAACTCTCTCTTAACTATTTGAAAAATTCATGTTTTCATTTGATCATACGCATGTCCCAAAACATCAGGTCATTCAGTACAACCGCTATAAAACATGGAAAAACTTGGAATGGGAAACTTGTATTAAATATAAAATGTTAAATTGTCCTTTTGTTAGCTAGCTAGCAAGTTAGATATCAGCCTGTTAGCATTATAAATATCATCATTCGGTATAACCAAAAGTGTCAATTTTGGTTAAACCGTATGACTTTTTTGGTGACAAATTTTGTCCATCTTGTAAAACATGACAAAAGCAGTCTTAATTGATTATAAAAACCACATAATCTCATTGTTAACAATTAATAAAACTTCAAAATTAATTATATCTCCATTATGTGTTTTTTTTTTACACTTTTAAAAACCTTATTAAACCAATTACCCAAATAATAAAAATGTTTAGTTCAGTATATTTGCTTTACAGTGAACTTGAACTTTAATAACTTACACTTTCATCTCTCGAAGATGTTTTCACTTCTGCTAAATGTCTGTATTCCAAAGCATTCATGAATATATGCTCAAAAAGGGGGGTGACAGTTAACAGGTTAACCTGTTAGCGTTCCACTGTACTGCCCGCGGTACACATACCTTTCAAAAGAGACCAAAATCATGCATATACTCCAAAATGGCATGCAATTTACTTTGAATATATTTTTTAAGCGTTTTAGGCAAATTTTACAGGAATGCTAAGAGGTTTGAGCTTGCCATATTGCATAAATAAAATGGTGACACATTTTTATAAAAATGTTATTTTATTAAGCAAATTAATTTATTAATTCAGTGCCGTCCTTCTGCTAGATGATATAATGTTTAAACAGAATGTTGCTCTACAGCAAAAACAATCCGCTATGGGATCTGCACTGTGATATTAAGAACAGGTGTTTCATGTCATAGCCAATATTACACAGTATTGTGTATTTTAGCATGACTGGATTGCTGTATTGAGTCCCTCATCCAGGGCTCTGATTGGATGAGTCATTTCATGGTCGCTATACAATAGCAGGTATAAATTCTGATTGTACATTTGATAGTAATGCACCAAATCACTACTATACACTACACTATATTGATAGAATAATTGTGTATTGTGACTGTTATTATTAAAACAATAATCTTCTGTTGAATTATTGGTGTCTTTTATCATATTTCTGTTGCTGCTGTGATCCGCTTTACTAAAACACCACTTAACTGTTTATGCATTTGCCAGATACTTTTATCCAAAGCGAATGAAATTGCATTCAAGCTATAGCCTATTATTATTGCATTCAAAGTTGCATTTAGAGTTTTTCATGTTCATGCATTCCCTGGCAATCACACCTATATGTGAGCGCCATGCTCGACTTTTTTAGCAACAGAATGTAACCGTAGTAAAATCACTAAAACACAAAGCATTGTGCTATATTTACACATTGTAGAAAAAGAAAAGCATCTCATTAAATGCTTCTTCTTTCTGGTAAACAGTACTGCATATATTTATGCATTCAACAGACACAAGCTGTACAATATGATAATATTGTGTATACCATAATGAGAGTGAATATGAAGTGAGTTTCTTGTATGCATCAGTAGATAAATGGGATGACAGTAATTAGATTACATGGAGAGCAAATGTAGACTTTAACATGTGTCTCCTATTTCTCAGATGTTTCTTCTGAGAAAAAGGCTCACGTGTCTCATCAATGTGCTTAGATTTGCCATGAAACCAAAGTCACAGATTTCCATATGAACTCGAGTGCAAATTATCTTTCTGTTTAAGATTAAAAGTCGATCTGGCAGGAGATGTGCCGTGATCAATGGTTCTCTTTCAGGTAGTTTTCCTGAGCCTTTATTTTGATCCCATCACCTGTGATGTATTCAGAATCAAGAGGGAAAGAGAAGAAGGGGAGGTTAAATATTCTGGATTTCTGCATGCCATAAATTGCTTTCTGTCAGGGAAATGTAAATCAACATGGCATGAGCAGATTGATGGAGTCGCCCTGGCTGGGTGCACTTTTATTTGAGGCTTGGGCAAAGTGCTGCGTGTTGATGTAGATGGAGAGGGCTTTAATGCACACGGTATGGCTGTGAATTCAGTGAATAGCCTAATAGACGAAAAAGCAAAACTAACTAAACTCTCTGCAATGACAGATTGGAGGAAATGTTTGTACGCTGCAAAAATAATCTTGTTTTCCCTTAAAGTTGTTTTTTTTCTTATACCCTGTTGACCGATATTATTTTCTCGTTTTAAGCACAAACTCACTTAATTTTGATGATAATTTTTTCTTCAGAAAAGATGTAATATCTCATTTTGCTTTTCAAGTAAATGAATTTTGATTTAAGAATTTTTAGATATTTGACAAAACGGCTAAGTAAGACAATCAGTTTTTGCAGTATAATATATTATCCATACATTGCATTAATATTTTTGTCTTATTTTCAAGTGACAATATTTAAACATTCTTGAAACAGGATGAATTTACCCAATAAGCTGGATGAGATATTGAGACTTGAAATGCATAATATAATGTATAATATAAAACATAATTGTATTTTATTGAATTTATATGTTTATTATATACAGTAATGGCTGAAAGTCCAGATGGGATATTTGTTTTTAATGACCCTACAAATTCGATTAAGCCATCAAAATATGAGGGAAGAACAAAACACTAAACTTAAGGTATTTATCTGACAAAATTATTTGGCAAAAAAGGGGTAAATACAGCTACAGGTTTTGTTTTACTAAATAAAAAATGCTGGGAAAAGCACACACTTCCATTTAATCGTATTTATTTAGGAGATTTGATTAAAGAGATGTCATTTGTGATGCTTCCTATATGGGATCACATTCAATGAACTGAATTTAAATCTGTATTTTTGTCTTTCTTTCCTTAAAGGGGACCTATTATGCCTTTTACAAGATGTAAAAGAAGTCTCTTATGTCCCCAGAGTGTGTATAGCTCAAAATACCCCACAGATCATTTTTATAGCATTTTAAAAGTGCCACTTTTGGGGGTGAGCAAAAACACGCCGTTTGTGTCCCTTTAAATGCAAATGAGTAGGTGCTCCCGGCCCCCTTTCCAGAAGAGGGCAGAGTTTCAAGAGCTCATGCTTCGACAGATTGGCAGAACACCACCACCAACAAAACAGGACAATCTCACGCACTGAAAATGCCAGAAACCGTCAGTAGCGGTACGTAATGTCAGTAGTCAACATAATGAGTTATTAATGTTTTGTTGGTAGATTTTTGTATGTGTTCATAATTTCTTCGTATGACAGACTGGCCAAAAATTATGTACACACAATTTGGTATGTTTGATTGCGTTATCTTATCACAAATTGAACAACTGAGTTTGCCTTGTTTTGAGAAAGTTTATCATTTAATTATAAATTGACTGGAAAACAACACAAAATACTGGTAAATAAAATGTTTTTGTTTTTCAGTTTATTCATCGAATGTCTGTCATGAGCATTCGAGTGCTGCTCCGCTCCTGACATTACTGTGACCCTGAGAGGCTGTTCTTCCAGCCTGCAGTAACGCAGGGATGGTGGTCTGTTGATTTTTCCGGTCCCATGTGTGTGAAAGCGCGGTGTGGTCTCTCCCATCTGCTGGATGCAGCTCATTAGGATGCGATAGAGATCCCTTCCAAAACAAACCCGGTCTGCGCTCAGAGAATGGGGCTGGTGGTAAACACCAGCACGACATGACAGCTTCACTCTCACTATCGATAAATCCTCTCGGCTTCACCAGCCTGCGTGTGCACACCTGTAAGAGAGAGGCAAAAATGCAAGCTGTCCCATGACTCAATGATAGCAGATGACCTGGAACTAGAACAACAGTGAAGGATGATCAATCCAAACATCTACCATCCCACAGACAATTCCCTCATTCAGGTTCAGATCATTCTGGTTCCTTTTTACATTATCTAAGTAAAGGTAATTTAGTGCTTGGTTATATTATATCATATTATATTTACATATGACTTACAAAAAGAGACAGAAATGTGTCACTATAGTTGTCATACAGTAAAGAGCTACAAAATGATTGTGGATAACTGCTCAGATCATTTGATCAAAGAATTGGATGAGAAATGTTTGAGTTTATATTGAGATCTTGCACTTTTGATTGCAGATTTTGATGTCTTTGGGCACCATTTTTGTGTGTCCCTTTAAATGCAAATGAGCTGGTGATCCCGGTCCCCTTTCAAGAAGAGGGCGGAGCTTTAAGAGCTCATGCTCTGGCATAACGGTGGCAGATTGCCAGGACACTGGCAACAACAAAACAGGACAATTTCACGCACCTAAAATATGCCAGAAACTGAAAGTAGCGTTGTTCAGCCTTAAGGCAGGAACACACCAAGCCGATGAACTAGTGGTAACAAAAGCAAACTGCGGGGTTGGCTCACGTCGGCAGCGTCTGGGTCCAAAGTTGGCCTGACACACCAAACCGACGCTTAACACCCGACGGCCAAGTAGCACGTCCGTTCTGCGCCTGCGTAAGATGAAATGCCTTTCCGTACCAGCAGGTGGCAGTAGCTGAACAGCCAATCAGAATGATCAGACGGACCAACGATCTCCGACACTGATTCAACATGTCAAATCAAACGAAAAAAAAGCGACGAGGACCAACTTTAGCCAACGATGCGGAACACACTGAGAAAACTTAGACAAAAACTGCCCGACGGCCAACCGTCGGCTTGGTGTGTTCCTGCCTTTATATGTTAGAACCAGAGTTGTTGAAAAGACCCTCGTAGTAGACCCTCAGGCTACACAAGCCAACAGAAAAGAGGAATTAGTTTCACAAACAAAACTTTTGTTTTATTAATGAAATGTCGATCAAAGTCCATAAAACACCTGCCCTGCTGAACAAACCAGTTTACATCAGCATAAATAGTTTGTGCGCTGGTTTACTGATGTTCTAGCTGGCTGACCAGGACATTTTGCTGGTTAAGCTATTTAAGAAGCCTAATAGCGACATACAGTAAGCATCCCAAAATAATGACCAGCTGGTGTTTTCAGCAGGGTGGATATGAATTAAACAGGTCTCTGAGAATTTATCCATATTCAAATGAGTTTGAAAGAAGAACTCTGACATTAAAACATGAGAACAACTGAATTCACAGACCAACTAAAACCTCTCAGAGAGAAGGAATATTTCAACATTTATGAGCACATCTCCACTTTCAGGTTCAGACCTCTCCTTTTTCTGTTGTCAGCTCTCCAGTTTTGGAGCATCAGCAGCACACACTGAAGGAAAAGAAAAAGAAAAAAAAGTGACTTTCTCTGAACAGGATTGAACTCATGCATAAAAACGTCCATGCCATCCCAAACACAATGGGATTTGTACTCCTAAACCCCTTGTAATGGAAACAGACCTCCTGCTGCCTGCAGGTGGAAACATGGTTAACTGCCGCTTAGTTATAATCATCATAGTCAAAGCCACCTGCTGCCAGCCACTCTTATATAATTACAGTGGGTTTTAATGCTATTTTTAATCTTTGATTTCATATAGTAATTCTTAAGCTTTTTGCAGAAGATTGTTTCATGCATTAGATTTTTTTTTTTCTTTTAGTACTTGAGTGGGCCTTGCACAAGATAATTTTAGATAATTTCGTCTTTTGTACTTTTTATGGCCGTGTGCCAGCACCACATTGTTATATTTTGAGCTTGAACAGACAAAAACATACAAAATTATTATTATTATTATTATTTTTTTAAATCTAGTATCGTCGTAAGAACAGTCTTAAATGAGTTAGTGTTAAATGAACGTAAAGAGTTGTTAGAAAATAGGATGTGCGTCAGGTCTTAAAGTGACAGCAACCTAATAAACCCTGTCATTAATGTTAATCAATCACTCTAAAAAATGCTGGGTTAAAAACAACCCAAGTTGGGTTGAAAATGGACAAAGAGAAAATCACTTACTGCGCTTAACTGAATAACTTTTGTAGCTTTAATAAGGATTAATCTATATTTAGTTTATCATTTATGCAGTGACGACTGTGTAGTGTTTGATTATTCCATTTCTGTATATTTACCTGTTAGACCTACCTGAAAATCTTCTGAAAACCTGAACGAAACAAAAACAATAACTTTTTTGTGCATTTTAGCAGGGCAGGTAAACATCTGGATCCCTGATACATTAAAGGCACAGCTAAATGTGACGTTTATTATAGTGGGTTTATGTTAAATTAAGTTAAATTCAAAGTTGTTATATTTTTAAATGTTAAATTTGATAGCTTTCCATTATACTGTAATGTTGAATGGCTATAATTAATAATGGCTAAAACTGAGAAAAAATATTTTTCTCAGTATCAGTAATTGATTGACAGCACGTGTTTGTGTGCATGTGTGCAATATATATGATATATATATATTAGTTGGCACATGTATTGTCCATTTTCATAATTCTGGACACCATATAATTGATACATTGACTTAACCTTTACTTAATTTCATTTACATCACTAGGATTATTTGTGGATTATTACTTTTTAACCAACATGTTTATGTAACAAACTAAACAAAACTCTCATTTGACACGATCCTTAGGTCAGAACGCAACACCATGCTATTGTCTGCTCTGTCCGATCTCACAAATAATCTCACAGATCTCACAGCTCAAGCTTCCACTAGACAGATTCTTGTCTCCAATGAATCATTTGATTTACACATTGTAGTCCTCATGGGGCGTCGTAATAGAATGGCCCGAGCTTTCCACGAATCACAGTGACATGTAAGAAATAGGTTTTTGGGTGTTGGGTCGACAACTGCTCAAAGCTACTCAAAAATTAGCCGAGCAGTTCAGTCAGCCACGGTGGAAGGAATTTATGAGAGGACAATCACTGTTCCACCAAAAACGAATAGATCTTGACCACCTACTGGGAATTTAGACAACCGCATTTTCAGAATACAAGTGAGCTGATGAAGACGGTTTATAAGAGAAAAACTCTCTGCTAGTTAGTTCATTAAAAAGAAACATTATCTTCTATTTTTATTTCTTGTTTATTGTGTCTAAATTGATGTCAAAAGGAATATCAAGTGAACAACATCTTCCAAAAGAGTAAGACAAAACATATGTCCAGATACATTTTCTACAAAGGGTTAGTTCACCCATAAATGTCAGTTCTGTCATCATGTCATTCCTCGCATATCGCTTTCATCCGATTTAAAACTAGTTTAATCATCGAGTGATTTGTAGTTTGTAAACAAGAGGTGTGTGTCGAATTGAAACGCTTCTCACTAGATGTAGCAGTTTAATAATGGTGTTAATAATGGGAATAAACGCAACTCCTTTAAGCTTTCGTTCCGTTATCCACTGGGCCGTGCCGCGTAGTTCAAAGTAAACTAGTGAAACACATGAAAACAGCGCTGTTTGTTCTGTATTTATTGTTACTGACTGAGAAACAACTACAGATGATTCAGTGACAGAGCGGTCCGAACAAATCCAAATAGCTTCAGATCGTTATGCAAGCGCGTTTGGCCAGTTCACGGAAAAGAAAGAATCGAGACAAAAGAATTCACGAATGATAGGTATCGCTGGTTCAGTCGACAGAATTACGGGACACACATAATAACTGCTGAAATATTCGGACGGAAAACATTTCTCAGGTCAGTCGGAGGAGCGTGCGTGCGTGGTAAGAACAGCTGCAGGCGCCACTGCGGCCACGTATCTGACCAAATTCAGCCACACCACCAGGAAAAGAGGAGAAGAGATTGGGGTGCCGCAGGCCGGGGAAGATGATTTGGCCCGCGGGCCGCCAGTTGACGAGCCCTGTCCTATGTGTTCCTAGTGGAATGTACTATTAAACACTCATTTTGTTATCCTTTGTTCGTGTGCTTACTACAGCCTACACAACGCCTGACATATGGCTTCAGGAATAGCTTCTTTTAGACATCTTTAAGATATGTTGTTTGTTATCTGGTCACAATATGCTTTCATTATACAGAAACATTTATTTTTTCATGTTTCAGGGAATGTGGTTGGAACAACATGAGGATATTTTTTATGTTTTTTATAGGTTTTATATGTAATGCAAAAAAATAAGATTTCATTATATCAATTTTACTTTTTAATATTTTGATTGAATAAATAACATTTTATTTTTATGATTTTTTTCAGCATACATGGGTACATGCGGCTTGTAAATAAAAACTCAAAATACATTTAAATTGCATTGCATACACAATTTTAAAATTCATTTTGTCCATTTTTATTTTTCATATTCATGTTTAAATGCGATTTTGCAATTTTTTATAAAATATATAAAACTCATTAAATATATATATATAGTACCTAAAAAATATCAGATAATTTCAAAAAAAAAAACTGTTCCACCCCTACCAGAACAGCCGGCCACCATGGAGGCATAAACCACAGTCAGCAGGAAGAAGTCGTACAAAGTGTGTGTGTGTGTGTGTGTTACACTAGACTGGTCCCAGCTGCACAGGGTCATGGCACCAACTCGGATAAGATTCAAACTCCTCCAGGCGATTTGTCCAAGCCTGTTGCCATATGCATCCTCCACGTTCCTTGGGGTCTATCCCACATGGTGCCGTCGTGGCATGTAGACTCAGAGGTTGTAGAGGACACGCTGGTTTCTCTGGTCGCACTGATATTTGTGTCGCCTGCTGACAGTTGGCCTCTCGCGCACGCACACACACACACAGTGTCATTGTGTTGGGCCGGAGATGCAGACTGACAGAGCTTCACTATGCATCTGGCATCAAGGTGGGTAAGAGAGAATTCAAAGCACCTTAGAGTCACACAGACTGTCCTTCCAGGTTAAATGTGGCAGACATGAGCTGTGTTCGGAATGGAATACTTGCATACTGCTTATATGTCAAAGTTGTAGGTATTATCAGTGAGCAGAAGGTTGATATCGCATCTTAAACATGTATTCACTCTTATGTAGTGTACATACTGCAGAAATACAATAGTTAAAGCGGACTTATTATGCCCCTAATTACAAGATGTAATACAAGTCTCTGGTGTCCCCAGAATGTGTCTGTGAAGTTTCAGCTCAAAATACCCAAAAAACATGCAGTTTTCGTGCATGTGTCTTTAAATGCAAATGACCTGCTGCTCCCCACCCCCTTTCCACAAGAGGGCAGAGCCTTTACAGCTTGTGCCTCGGATACTCTGCCAAAAACTAAAACATCTGTTTGGTTTTTAATGATCACCTTTATTGCATTCAAGAAGCTCACGTGACATCATCATCATCATCAGTTCTTCATCATCATGAAAGTGTATTATCTGCATGCGTTTTAAAGTCATATCAGTCTAAACGTATGATATATGATTTTCTGAGCACACACATCTGAAGCACGTGCACAGTAAGACGTCAGTCAGACGGCGCGTATTAAACTAAGTTCTCTTTCACGTCTCATTGCGCTTAAACTATCAAAAACACACAAAGTTCACATAAACACAGTCGGTTATGTCTGAGTTCAAAGGATCAAAGTATTTAATTCAGTTCCATCCAGTTGAGGATCGTATTCATCACACCGGTATGGACGGTTGTTGAGGAGCTGCGCCACTGGTTGTCATGTTGATGAGGCCTTCATAGTGGATGATCTAGTTGACTCAATCTCTGCTGATACTTCAGGGCTGTGTTGTGGTCGTGTCAAGGCGCAGGTCCTTGGTCTCACCTGGATGCGGCCCGGATCCGGATGACTACGGTAAACCTCGGGATAAACAGAAAGACTAATATTAGCGTAGATGCCATTCTTCTTCTGATGTAACGAGTACATCTGGTGCTGACCTAATTTATGCAGCCTAATAATCCTTTAACGGATTTGAAAAAATAAATTGATAATGTGTTATGTGTATGCCAGGTTAAAGAGATGTGTTTTTAGTTTAGATTTAAACTGACAGAGTGTGTCTGCTTTCCGAACAATGCTAGGAAGATTGTTCCAGAGTTTAGGTGCCAAATAGGAGAAGGATCTACCACCTGTGGTTGATTTTGATATTCTAGGTATTATCAACTGGCCTGAATTCTGAGATCGCAATAGACACGAAGGACTATAATGCATTAAGAGCTCGCTCAGGTACTGGAGAGCTAAACCATTTAGTGCTTTGTAGGTAATTAGCAAGATTTTAAAATCTATACGATGTTTAACAGGAAGCCAATGCAGTGTTGACAGAACTAGGCTAATATGGTCATACTTCCTAGTTCTAGTAAGAACTCTAGCTGCTGCATTTTGTACGAGCTGTAGTTTATTTATCAGGCGAGCAGAACAACCACCCAGTAGAGCGTTACAGTAATCTAGCCTTGAGGTCATGAGTTCTAATCGAATCCTCGTCCACAGCGCAATGTGTTGTGGGCAATATTAGCCATTAGAGTGTGCACGAATCTGCACTTCGGATTCTAACCGGAAAAAGTAGATCATCTGGGTATCTTTGGAATACTAATTTCAACATACTACGATTTGGGACACACTAATTCTAATTTCGAATACTATTTAGGACAGATAGTATGCGAATTGGGACGCAGCAATTGACTTACTTCAGAAGGCCTTTATTAACCCCCCGGAGCCACGTGGAGTACATTTTATGATGGATGGATGCACTTTTTTGGACTTCAAAAACTCATCCTCCAATCACTCCCATTATAAAGCTTAAACAGGATTTTTAAAAATATAGCTCGGTTTGTGTTTGGCTGAGAGAAGAAAGTAATACACACCTAGGATGGCTTGATGGGGTAACTTTCCTTTTTGGGTGAACTAACCCATTAAAGTGGTAGTATGTTCTTTCCACACACCCATAAAGAAAAGTGTCATAACACGAAAATCATTAACGGCAAAAGCAAAACCAGCAGTCTTCCATTCTCCTTCAGCCTGCTCTTGCTCTGTTCCGAGTCTCACTCATGAGGACTGTATGCAACACTGCATTATTTAGCAAGCCTAACAATACAAAGTGTTTTCTTTTTGTTTTTGTTTTGTTTCTTCCACTTGACATCCCATGGAAAATGCTGAGACCTTGAGAGCTATAGTGGTTTGTAAGTATGGCGGGAGCTACTGCTGTCTGAATCAGTCTTTGTGAAAGCAAGTGCTCGTACAATACACTATGTCATCAGTTTTTTTTTTCTGCTCAATGTCAAAGGCACTTGTTCAGCCGACTACATTTCCACGAATCGAAATTGATTTTGTGTGTACCATGCCGTTGCCATGACGATTGCGACAAAAGAAAAGCAGAGTTTTGATTTCCTTTTTTTTCTATTTCTAATATAAAAATAAATACCCAGTAGCACTGCAGTGAGCCTCGCATATGTGACGTCTTGCATTGCATATGCATGATGAATGCATCCACTTGTGCTCGCAGGACATCTGCAAACATTCGATACCCCTAGCAGCATATCGATTCCTCATTGTTATCTCCACATCTGCGTGTTTGTGCGCATTGCTGAAATTAAGCCCACCCCGAGGCCGCCACTCTCAATATGTTGTGGTTAGTTTCGAGGCCACTATTACTGTATGACAAATATAAACAGGAATTAATTTCCCCCTGAAGACCACTGCTAGATTCAGTCTCTGATTAGCCATACGCGTGTTCTTGCCTGCTTTTATTACATTAATGACAAGGGAATTAATTTTGTTTTATTGTGTTGATGAAACAAGGGACATTAATTAATCAGGCATTCAGGGGCGGGAGAACAGAGCAAGTGTGTTTGGATTCATAGTGAGCACTGGGATTGTTTGGATTACCGAAAGTAGGGATCTCAAATCAAGATTTGTCCTGGAATGACATGTAGTTCAGGTCAAAAGGACTCACTCATTTACTGAATCAGTCAAAGTTGTTTTTATTTGCTGAACCTTAAATAATTATTTTTTTGTCATGTTCAACTTGAAACAAACACTGTTACTGTGTTTTGTGTGAGTATACTGTTTTTTTTTGCTTGCCAAGGCTGCATTTATTTAATAAAATATACAGTCATTCAGCTGATGCTTTTCTCCAAAGCGACTTACAAATGAGAGTAGTAGAAGCAGTCGAATCAACACGAGTACAATCCAAAACAGTACGTAAGTGCCGTGTCAAGTCACAGTTTCATCAGTAAAGTGCTCGTAAAAACAGTAATATTATACAGTAATATTATGAAATATTATTCCAATTTAAAAGAACTGTTTTCTGTTTGAATATATTATAAAATGTAATTTATTCCTGTGATCAAAGCTGGATTTTCAGCATCATTACTCCAGTCTTCAGTGTCACATGATCCTTCAGAAATCATTCTGATATGATGATTTGCTGCTCAAGAAATATTTTTGATTATTATCACAGCTTCACATTTTTTTGTGGAAACCATGATGCATTTTTTTTTTTTCAGGATTCTTTGATAAAAAGAACGTTCAAAAGAACAGCTTTTGTAACATTATAAAAATCTTTACTGTCACTTTTGATCAATTTAATGCATCCTTGCTGAATAAAAGTATTAATTTCTTTTCTAGCTGACCCCAAATTTTATTAACAGTATATATAAGAATTGTTAATCATTCAGTGAAACTGCAATCTAAACTCAAATTCATTGCATTTCACATCCCTACAGAAAAAGCAGCATGCAGAGAAAAGTTGGGAATAGGTTGTAGGCAAAATGTCTCTGTAATAATCATCTAGGACAGGCCTTCGTCCAACACTGAGCTGTTGACTCATCTGTAAGTGACAAAATTCAGATGCTGCGACATGTTGTTTATGTGCTGAGCTGCACGGCAGAGGCAGCAGGGCTTGCCACAAACTTTTGATTTATTAAACAACTCGCCCTGCCATGGCTACAAATTTCCCTGACATGGGGAACTGTCGTCTGGCACGGCATATGCACCGAGCGAAAAATTACAACAGGGTGTATCAGAGGACAAACACAGAGGTACAGTATTTGAGCGCACATTTACAGCATTCACTTCTACTGCAAACTGCACTATAGATAAAAAACTGGACTAGTGGTGACCCAACACAATACAAACACAAACATATGTAATGTACGCAATTTTAATTTAATTTGTTTTAATTTTATATTTGCAAACAGAAAAATAGCAGGAAAAAAAATATTTTTTATTATTTACAACTGCTATATTCTACTATGTGCTGTTCTCATTTAATAATAATAATTAATACTGCACATGAAATTTAAAATAATGAAATATAAATATTATGATTAATAATAATAATTCTGTAGCAAAAATCTGTAATAAACAGACCAAATAGCATGAATTATTACTTATTACTAATTATTACTAAGTATTATTATTATAACCATGATATTTATATTTAATATTTTGTTTATGTTTAATATTTATTAAAAATCTCATTTAACAACAATAAATAATAGCAAATAAATAAACAGTGGTAAATAAAATAAATACATTTTATTTTATTAATACATTTTAGCCTGTAAAAAACATTTGCTGCACCTGTAATTGCATACCATTAAAAATATTTAAATTTAAGTTTTATGTAATTGAATTACATTCAAATTTTCCATCCATTTGAATTACATAGTTTTAACATAAACTAATACACTTAATATTTGTCAGTAATATGTAAATGAAATGAAAATATCTTATGTAATAGTATGCAGAAAAATACCCAGGTTAAATTAAAACTGCTTAGTGTTCATGTGTTTGCACACTAAGTTACATTACCACTGAAGCAGTGTCAGAGTTGAGAAATGATGATGATTGATGATTGAACATTAATGATGAACACCTGCTGTTAACAAGCAATATCACTGAAGGAAAGAGAAACACAAAAACTACAACTGACTTCAGTCACAGCCTTCGATGAAATCAACTGAAGATGAAAGAAGACATTAAATCTCTCAAGGGGCCTCATTTACAAAATGTTGCGCAGAAACTGTCCTAAATTTGATCTTAAAATTATTTCTCAGATGTGTGTACGTGTGATTCATTCAATGAATGTACACACAGAAAACGAGCGTACGCCTCTCTTTCAGATGTGAAATCTATAAATTGCAAATGATCTTAAACTCACACGTAGCTGAATGGTTTCAGTTCTCCCCTTTGTAAACGACACCTAATTAATGTCATTTACATATAAAAGATCAACAGTCATCGTCCAAATCCTTTCATTTGGATTGGCGAGCTGCAAGAATAGCTTAGATTTCCAAAAACCTGAAGTAATCTGACAAGGACAAGTGCGTACGTCTGCTCAGACCCTGACGTGGTGCTAAGCACTTTTCCACGTCAAAGACCGTTTTTTATAAATATGAGCGTTAGTGTGGATTTAAGCGCACACTCTAAGATCAAATCTGTGCGTACACACGCTTTATAAATAATGCCAAAGTTCTGATTAAACAACTCTACAAAACGTTACCAGCTTCACTCATTACTAACTAGACTGACTTTTTTTCTGTCATACGTCTACAGAAGTTCTTATGAGAATTAACAGAGGTTTAGATTTATTGAGATTCATTTGAAGTTATCACCTTTGGTAACTTCAATATATACTTAATATAGTATAGAAGTAGGCATATTCAGAATGCATTGTATTTTCTGTGGCCAAACCAGTTTGGCGAGCCACCAGTTGAAAACAACTGATCTAAAGAACATCAACCAGGCTCTATTTTCAACCATCAGTGGGCTTATTAAAGCATATTAAAATGGCAAGCAGCACAAGGAGTTTGCTGACTCGGACATGTCCTACGGCGAGCAGTGTCCGACCGGAGATCAGGGTCATAAGACGTGCTCCTTTTGTGTTTGCTATTTACTGCAGCTCTGAGCTCCTGTTTCCGTTCTCTCGTAAATCTCTGGTAACAGAATGGGTTCATTCCCACGTGTGTGATTAAACACAGAGAGGATCATTTACTGTGTTTTACACACCTGTCACTGCACAAATTTGCTGAATGGGTTTTATTCTCAAGTAATGTGAGAACTTTGGTGCATTTTATTTGTGTTGAATGTGCTGACTGTTTATCATTAACTGTGTTCTTCTCCCTAGTAGTGGTATTTTAGTATCACTGACATACTATTATAGTTTTTTTTTTTTTAAATACTTAGGATGAATTTTTATTTTTGAACTTGGTTTTTATTTTAATATTAGTTTTAGTAATTCTGATGTTTTGTCATTTTTATTGGTTAGTGTTTTTTTTTTATTTCAATTTTAGTTATTTTAGAAGCACATTATATAAATTTTTGCCGCTAGAAGTCACCTATTCAAAACAAAGGCATAACTTGATGACACCAAGATTTAGTGCAGAATCATGGGAGATGTCAACCTCACAGCCGGTGGAAAAGAATCCAACGGGCCTGGCAGATATCATGTTTATGGATGAGATTGTTAACGTTACTGTAGTGTAAAGCAGAGCGGGGCTGAGTGCTGTGGGAGAGGAACGAGGCGGCTGGAGCGATTGCTAATGAGAGACGAGCGACACACGGCTCGCCAGCAGCGTAACTTTTATTATGCCACAGTCGCCGCTTTCGCTTTTTCCGTTCAAACGTATGTGGGGTAACACAGCTCTGTTTATCATATTAGATATATTTGAGTGTGTTAAAAATTATGTTATAACGTTACTCTGTGCGTTTGCTCGGCGGCTGCTGTGAGACACTTCGATTTTAGAATATCATATTAATATAATTAAGAAAACGAGATTCAAACAATAAGACTAAACATGTTGAACAATTATTTGTTTTCTGTCTATAAATGTATCCAAACAGTTGCTCACTTGTCTAATAAAACATATAATATATAAGGTGTCTTTGGTGTTTCCATGGTTTCTACAAAATAAAAGAAAAAAAAATCGAGGAAATCGAGGGTAACGCAGGTATGATGTCATTGATAGGCGACGCATGGACTTGGTCCATGTCCTGGTTAAAAAAAATTTTATTTCTCTGGATTTAAACATTCTTGGAAACATTTGGAATAATGTAATTGTAGCCCCTCCAGTTTGCACCATGCGGACGGGCCTGGGTTCGCGCCTCGCTTGGAGCGGGCAGGTGCGAACTAGAGGGGTTACATTAGTACACAAGTCAACAAAATATATAACACTGTTCTAGTGGGTTTTGGATATTTTAACCCAAAAATCTTACCTTTTTAATACATCAACTTAAACTAAATGAAAATTAGAAATGCTGCTTTGGCAACTAGCTGAAATAAAATACGTTGTTTTTGTTTTTTTTATACTTTGAGTTAATTTTAGTATATCAACTTAAACTAAAATGAGAAATATTTCCTTAACTAGCAGAAAAAAAGTCCATAAAGCCCCATTCACACCGCCAGCGACACACAGCGACATGATCCCATTCATTTCACTGTATAATCACATACATGGATATAATAAAATGATGAGTGGAAAAGAAGCGGTTTTGATTGATAGTTTGTGTTGTTAATTATATGATGCTGCAGCTAGTTCATATTACAGTTTCCCCAAGCATTATGTTGATTATTAGGGACAAGAAAATTGATTATTTGTCAAATTCGAATGACATTTTAGTAATTTTTGACAGTATGAGCGAGATTAATTTGTTGATAGATCGATCGTTAATCTAGTTAATGGTTTAAAACCGCATTCTTCCATCTTAAAAATATATCTAAATTACGACATATGCTCTCGATGACAAATGCAGAACAGTTAGTTCATGCGTTCATGACCTCAAGGCTAGATTACTGTAACGCTCTACTGGGTGGTTGTTCTGCTCGCCTGATAAATAAACTACAGCTCGTACAAAATGCAGCAGCTAGAGTTCTTACTAGAACTAGGAAATATGACCATATCAGCCCGGTTCTGTCAACACTGCATTGGCTTCCTGTTAAACATCGTATAGATTTTAAAATCTTGCTAATTACCTACAAAGCACTAAATGGTTTAGCTCCCCAGTACCTGAGCGAGCTCTTAATGCATTATAGTCCTTCGCGTCTATTACGATCTCAGAATTCAGGCCAGCTAATAATACCTAGAATATCAAAATCAACTGCAGGTGGTAGATCCTTCTCCTATTTGGCACCTAAACTCTGGAACAATCTTCCTAGCATTGTTCGGGAAGCAGACACACTCTGTCAGTTTAAATCTAAACTAAAAACACATCTCTTTAACCTGGCATACACATAACACATTATCAATTTATTTTTTCAAATCCGTTAAAGGATTATTAGGCTGCATAAATTAGGTCAGCCGGAACCGGGAACACTTCCAATAACACCAGAATGGCATCTACGCTAATATTAGTCTTTCTGTTTATCCCGAGGTTTACTGTAGTCAGCCGGATCCGGGCCGGATCCGGGTGAGATCGAGGACCTGCGCCATGACACAACCACAACACAGCCCTGAAGTATCAGCAGAGATTGAGTCAACTAGATCATCCACTGTGAAGGCCTCATCAACATGACAACCAGTGGCGCATCTCCTCAACAACCGTCCATACCGGTGTGATGAATACGATCCTCAAATGGATGGAACTGAATTAAACACTTTGAATGTTGCGATCATATCTGACTTATGATAGCAACCTGAGTCGTAACAAAGCACTGTTCGCCAGAGGAGAACTGGCCCCCCGACTAAGCCTGGTTTCTCCCAAGGTTTTTTCTCCATTTTAACACCTGTTTGCCACCTGATGTCACCTGTTGGAGTTTGGGTTCCTTGCCGCTGTCGCCTTTGGCTTGCTTAGTTGGGGACACTTGACAATTGACATTTGATATTCAACAGTGCTTTGATCTGCCTGCATTGACACTATTCCTTACGAGCTGCTGTGCAGCCAAAATAATGTACCAGTTATCACTGTAAAGCTGCTTTGACACAATCTACATTGTAAAAAGCGCTATATAAATAATGGTGACTTGACTTGACTTTAATGCACTGAGCACTGCAGTCACAACACTCTACAACAGCAGAATGTTACTTCTAATTATTTTAAACCCAATTCCTAGTCAAATTAGAATGATATCTTAGTTTTATATATAATTTGTGATTGCATTTTCTATAGATATGGCCAGACGTGCAGTCTACCAGTGACATTAGAGACAGCACTAGGACGCCCACAAGCGACTTCAGAGTACAGAGACTAGTGACATGCAGCGAAAAAGTTGCTGGCGGTGTGAACGGGGCTTGAGAAG
The DNA here is from genome assembly GCA_037101425.1 of Elopichthys bambusa. NCBI lineage: Eukaryota > Metazoa > Chordata > Actinopteri > Cypriniformes > Xenocyprididae > Elopichthys > Elopichthys bambusa. The sequence continues at coordinate 28,501,517 of CM074446.1, read as the reverse complement.
TAAATCCACTTCACTAGCTAATTACTTTTCAACAGCGATGCCATAGAAATAAACAGAACTACAACAAAAATGGAAGTTAAAACACAAACTTCTAAAGATGTCTGCGCACTTGTTTCTCTGCACATGAGGTCTATATGAGTTGAAATCCCAACATCAAGTAACATTCCATTGTGTATAGTTTGGTATACCAATGATCTGAAATTTGTCTCACTTCCAGGCTTTCCTTCAGACATGAAGTTAATGCTGCAAGACAGGAGAGGAGCGAGCGCCACCTGTCACAGCACCTGAGGGTCCTCACAGCCCTCATCTGGCCCTCAGGAGCCAAACAGAACCCCCATCAGATGGAGGCAAAGCGAGGCGAAGTGTTTACGTTTTCTCACTGATCAGCCCGTTCGTGTTTGTGGCAGGATGCTTATCAAGGGCCCTGGCACCTTGCTTTTCCAGCTCACTGCAGCTGAAGACAGGCGAGGAAATATGCACAGAGCAGGAAGAGTTATCGTCGAATGAAAGCTGAAGGAGAAAGGGCAGATAGATTGCCGTTGTCACTTCTTTTTCATTTATTTACCCTTGGCTCTTATCAGGCTCGCCATGCAAACACAGGCGTCCAAATACGACAGTGTCACAATTAGAATCAGGAAGGGCTCTTGTAATGGGAAAAGAGAAATCGGCAAAGCGGGGCGTTAGGATAGAAAAGACACGCTAATAATCACCAGAGACGGGATTTACTGCTGCTAGATGGCGTCTATGAGATGCATTCGAGAATAATGTCTTGTTATGAAATAATCTGAAGCTGATATTTAAGGAAATATAGATTAAATGTCATTATCTGCTTGCTCCTGCATTTTTCATTTAGATCTGGAATGGACTGCAACAAAATGCATGAATGATAAACAACTTATTACTATTCAAGAATACAAAGCTGCCAGAGAATGATGTGCTTTTGAATGCAGCATCAATTTGTAAGGCAAGTTAAATCTCTAAATTGTTTCCCACAGTGCCAGAACACCATATTTTGGTTTCATGTATATTCATGCTCTTCTCTGTACAAAAAATAAATAAAGACAAAAAGAACATAAATTGCACGTCTGAAAATGCTGTCAACTACAGCATACTTGACAGGTTACCAGCTAACAATAATAATAATAATAATAATATTTTTTTCTACAGTCTAAAATGTATTAATGAAATTGTTATTATTATTATTATTATTATTATTAATTCTGGTCTTATTAAGTTGGCTTATTAAAGTTTCCCTGGTGACACAACGTTTTTTTCAGTGTAGACCTAACAATGTAAAATGTGTCGATATTCTGTGAATTTTCTCCTTTAAAAAAAAAAAAAAAAAGTATATAAATACATATAAAAATTTTATTCACTTGTTTTATTTAATAATAAAAATTTAATGTAATGAAATATAAATATTATGGTTAATAATAATGATAATAAAAGTAGATTTTCCTACAGACAAAAAAATCATAAATAAAATGAATAGTAAACAATAATAATAATACATATTTAATAAAAACCGTGTGTAAATAAACTGTAAAAAAAAAAAAAAAAATGGTTCAAAACACAGAATCAGCTATTTTTTGTACATTGTGGAGCAATTACGTCATCCTATACACTAAAAATCGTTCTAAACAAGGCTTACGAAGGCACGGACTGCTGTTTATTGCAGCTTTTCACCGTTTCATTTGTAACATTTCTTCATTACTTGGCTATTAAAGTAACTTATTCATTTGATCAGTCAAATCCTCAGTTTACTTTACTGTCAACTCATGTACTTGTTCTCGGCTCTGAGAATATGTGGGAATATTAAGTGGGCTTATTAAAGCTTACATAAGTTTTTTCTTCCAATGTTTACATAGACTTAACAAATAGTATAGCAAATAAAGTAGCATGGTTAGTTGTTTTTTTTAAAAAAGAGATTTTATCTTTTTCTTTTTTTTTTTAAAGAGCCTTTTCTTTCAGGATAAAGTTTTTGCTCACATTCTAAAAAACACCAACCCAATCTTTAACCAACCTAATCTTAAAACCAACCCAATCTGGAGCAAAAAGACTGCGATAAATAACTGCGATACTACGTCTGACCCAGGAGCTGCGTAACACAAAAACTATCCAAACAATGGAAAAATAACAAAAAAAAAAAAAAAAAAAAAGACCCAAAAGGCTAAACCCAGGACTTGGGTAGAAAAAGTAAGCCAAGAGTGCAGAGGTTGCTCCTTTATGCCTCTGAAAACTTAATGAGCTACTATGTTCATTGGTTATTGGTTTCATTGGATTGATCTTCATTGGATTGCTTTCTTATATTGAGATCTTTTCTGAACCTTGCGAGATTTCTCAGGCGGAAAAAAAAAAAAAAAAAATCTCTGCAGAAGCTCCTGCAAAGTCTGTTTTTGCCCTCCATTTAATCAGATTTTTGTAAAAGAGAAACTCTCTGTGATCTCATTTGTTGTATTTCTCTTCTTCAGGCTGTTCGTATATGTAAATCTAAACTAATAGTCTGCTTATGAATGCATATGAAATCATGAATACTTTTCCTGTGGAATACGGAGTGCCAATTAAGCGCTATATCCGGATATGAGTGGAATGACTCATTAGTTCAGCTTAAAACAGTCTTATTCATGGAGTGTCAGAGCAGAATGGAAGCAGATATATTTGCAAATTGCTCATTCCCTAGAATTCTGTGATATGCATTGGCTCCACATGCTTATTGAGAGATAATGCAGCTGGGTAAATTATACATACATGCATATCCGTGGACTAAGGCCTTTTCTGTGCTGCGGAGTCCTGCTCTATTCCGCTGACTAAGCGGCTAATGTATATCGTTATTCGAGCTCATTGGCTGGCTATAACAACTATGAAAATGACTTTTTGCCCATCAAATCTTCAAAGGTCTCATGTGCCAAAGCCACCCTCCTCTCTTCAGATAGTATTCAAATCTGACCTGTGAGCAGCATGCATAAATCTCAGCTGGAAAACTGCACAGGAGGGAAGAGTTTGCACAGCACAGCCTCCTCTTTGTGCGGCGCATGAAGGGTTTTAGTAGTTAGTGTGTGTAGATTTAGAAGTCTATCTGTTTGCTCGATTAGGTTGGCATAAAGTATTTCCATGGCTCTCTTGATTTCATTTACTCTAATTACCGTCCAGCGGCAGACTCAGGGAAGCTTGAAATATCAAGGCCATGGCAAACCAAACAAATGAGCTGATTAATGGGAACTGTATGAATGAGTTATTTGGCCAGTTATTCAGATCTTGTGGGCAGTCGTAAAAAAAGAAATGATTCTGCTACGAGGGTGGATCTCATGGAAACTTGAAAACCTTAAAATCAAGTTTAAAAAATAAAGAATATATATATATATACACACACACACACACAAACACACCGATCAGGCATAACATTATGAGCAATCACAGGTGAAGTGAATAACATTGATTATCTCTTCATCACGGCACCTGTTAATGGGTGGGATATATTAGGCAGCAAGTGAACATTTTGCCCTCGAAGTTGCAAGAGTAAGGATTTGAGCGAGTTTGACAAGGGCCAAATTGTGATGGCTAGACGACTGGGTCAGAGCATCTCCAAAACTGCAGCTCTTGTGGGGTGTTCCCGGTCTGCAGTGGTCAGTATCTGTCTAAAGTGGTTTAAGGAAGGAACAGTGGTGAACCGGTGACAGGGTCATGGACAGCCAAGGCTCACTGATGCACATGGGGAGCGAAGGCTGGCCCGTGTGGTCCGATCCAACAGATGAGCTATTGTAGCTCAAATTGCTCAAGAAGTTAATGCTGGTTATGATAGAAAGGTGTCAGAATACACAGTGCATCGCAGTTTGTTGCATATGGAGCTGCATAGCTGCAGATTAGTCAGGGTGCCCATGCTGACCCCTGTCCACCGCCGAAAGTGCCAACAGTGAACATCAGAACTGGACCACGGAGCAGAAGAAGGTGGCCTGGTCTGATGAATGACGTTTTCTTTTACATCACGTGGATGGCCAGGTCCGTGTGCGTCACTTACCTGGGGAACACATGGCACCAGGATGCACTATGGGAAGAAGGCAAGCCGGCGGAGGCAGTGTGATGCTTTGGGAAACCTTGGGTCCTGCCATCCATGTGGATGTAACTTTGACTCGTACCACCTACAGTACCTAAGCATTGTTGCAGACCATAGAAACGGTACCTGGTGGCTGTGGCCTCTTTCAGCAGGATAATGTGCCCTGCCACAAAGCAAAAATGGTTCAGGAATGGTTTGAGGAGCACAACAATGAGTTTGAGGTGTTGACTTGGCCTCTAAATTCCCCAGATCTCAATCCAATCGAGCATCTGTGGGATGTGCTGAACAAACAAGTCCGATCCATGGAGGCTCCACCTCGCAACTTAAAGGATCTGCTGCTAACATCTTGGTGCAGATACCACAGCACACCTTCAGGGGTCTAGTGGAGTCCATGCCTCGACGGGTCAGCGCTGTTATGGCAGCAAAAGGGGGACCAACACAATATTAGGAAGGTGGTCATAATGTTATGCCTGATCGGCGTATATATATATATATATATATATATATATATATATATAAAATAGTTAATGAACATAATTTATCCATTTATGTATTATTTATTTTTAATTGAATTTTGCTGCTGAAAACCAACTGAATGCAATTCTTCTCAAGCCCCGCCTACAGTTAAATCTGATTGGTCCACAATCATGCTTTACATTCCATATGTTCTGTGTGGAATATAACAAATCCTACCATGATATAAACATCCTTGAAAAATGAAATGTTTTTGCATTAGGGTAATGTGCCTAATTATCATGCATATCACACTGCAAGAAAATCAAGTGTGTGATCAATTTCTGTGTGATGTTTCCAAACAGGTTTCCTGAACACTCCCCGTCTGCCATTGATCAGAGAAAGAAACAAATAAAGCAAGAAAGTGTTTAACCACACACTTATTTTCAGTTTCCATTACAGTTTTTGGCTTTGTCTTGATGCTGCATCACCGGAGGAAAATAAGGAAGCTGTGAAAAGGTTGAATCAGCATTTCTAAAGAAGTAATGTTTTCTGGGGAGGTGGCCAAGATCTGAATGGAAGTCACTTCTTGTTTGTCACTGTTTACTTGTGAAATATTGACAGGGTGAAAGATTGAGACCCTTTGGTTCCCTCTTCCTCTCACAAAATGAAAAGAAAATAGTTGATCTTCAGCAAATATGACTTATGACTTCAGACCATCAGACAGGCTATCAATCATTGATCAAACGAAGCTCACTGTGGATGTTTTGAATGAGTGTTGTTTAACTTTTTATCTCTTTGTCTTGACTATGAAACTGTCTAAAAGTTAGCAGCTAGCAGTTCAGAAGTGAAGATGCTGACAAAACACTGCAAAGAATCAAGAGACCTTTTCTGTTTTAATGATGTCTTACCCTGGCAGGCCGACAGAGTAGCGCAAGCTTGATAATTGTTAGTCTAAAATCATCTATATGATTATATATAACCAGAAAAAGCAGCGTTTAATCAGATCACTGATTAAGAAACACCAGCTGGCAGCCTTAAGCCTTCATTACGCGATGATCCTCGATAATTATTGAACCGTGGACATTTAACCTACATTTTCTTAATGCCTTATTTCAGTCATTTAATTATTTATTTTTCTGAATTGCTGATTTATTGTGTTGAGCTTATCCTTAGCAAAAATATGAATATAGTACTTATATATACCATAGTACTTGTTTGTAAGAGTAAAAACTTCAGTGTGACACTAATCTGGAGATTAAAAGATGTGCTAAAAAGCAACTGATGATGAATAATTGATCATTCATTAACTGAATACATTATTGATCATTGATTAGAACCCTTACAAAAATGGACAGTCAGACGTTACTTTGATATCATGGTACTAATATTACCATTTTCATATACTATGGTATTTACATGGTACTTCAAAGTCTACTATGGTACGAACAAAGATTTTTAGTACATTTAATGAATGTATATAAGCACGATTATTTTTAGTTGTCCTGATCCAACAACTTAAAGGGTTAGTTAACCCAAAAATGAAATTTCTTTCATTAAGTACTCACCCTCATCAAACCCGTAAGACCTTCGTTCATCTTCGGAACACAAATTAAGATATTTTTGATGGAATCTGAGAGTTTTCAGGTCCCTCCATAGACAGCAATTTAATTACCACTTTCAAGGCCCAGAAAAGTATTAAAGACATCATTAAAATAGACCATGTGACTACAGTGGTTCAACCTTAATGTTATGAAGCGACGAGAATACTTTTTTGCGCAAAAAAAAGGACTATATTCAACAATTTCTTCTTTTCCGTGTCAGTCTCTGATGCTGTTGACGTTGTAAACACAGTTCAGCGCTTCCAAGTTCTACATCAGAGCGCAGACTCAGTATTGGCAGCAGCATGACACATGCATGTGATGGTAATGCAGGAGTGGGCCAATAATAAGTCGGCAATCTGACATAGAACCCGGAAGCGCTGGACTGTGTCTACAGCAGTGGTCTCAAAAATAAAACATAATCCGGCCTGCTAAATTATTATTATTATTATGATTCAGTAGTTGTCTCATACCATATTTCATATCCAAAAAAATTACATGATTCTATAAAAAAAAAAAAAAAAAAAAAAAAAGCACGCGGGCAGATTTGATAAGAACTGGTTCGGGGCTTTCGTAGTTTATTTGTTGTTTGGCTGCAAAGTGCGAATGCGAACCGAAAAGGAAAGTTGATGAGGAACACAGACAGTTAGCTCCTGTGATGGACAAGAAAGATGGACATTGCAGTAGTTTTTCGTGGTGTTTAATGGAAACGCTACCTGTCTGATATGCAAAAAAAAGTAGCAGTGCTAAGGGGCCATTCACATACCGCACCGTTTACTCCTTTCCAAAGCGCTTTCGCTCCCATGGCGTCTGTCGTCCTTATGCAACCATGAGCTGCACTCTCCACGATGAAGTTTCAGCAAAAGAAAAACTGATTTCTAGTCCTTGCATTAGCTCTACTACTAGATATATTTATGGAGATGAGAAATAAAAACCCGCCCTGTACAGCTATGATCAGCTGTTTGGCTGAGCTTTCGGTGTTGTTACGGAAAAGCCGAAGCCCATCGGTTGGTCCTTGTCACATGACCTGCGGTGCGCTTGCGGCATTCTGAAAAATTGAGATGTTATCATCTCGCCGCTGCATGGGCGCAACTGGAAAAACGAGCGCGCCGCACCGCATGCGTCGATTTACACCATCGAAACGCGTGCTTCCAATAAACATTACTGATGCTCAAACGGCATCTTGGACGAATGTGGCTCAGCTGTGTGAGCAGAAGCCCTGCCAGGTGTCTGGCAAGAAATAGAATAATGTACAAATGTATTCAGGGATTGCATTGGTTCAGTACAGTGTTGTTCAGTGCAAGATATGTGTTATTTAAGCTAAAATAAAGTACAATATTTGCATACTGCTAAACTGATAAAAATTAATACCGTATGTAACAATGATAGAGACACTGCTGTTTACATTTTTTTAAGTATGGCAAAAATATTTTAGTAATGAAATTTGAAGTAAATGAGAAATAATGCAAAGGAAATTTTCAGAAATGTTGTGCTTTCTTGTGCTTGAATGTTAAAATGGCCCTCCTATGAGGTGTCAATCACAGCAACGGCCCCCAGACAATTTAGGTATGAGACCCCTGGTCTACAGCGTAAACAGCATAGGAGAATGACAGGGAAGAGAAGAAACTGTTGAATAAAGTTGTTATTTTTGTTTTGTTTTTGCACACAAAAAGTATTCTTGTCGCTTCATAGCATTAAGGTTGAACCACTGCAGTCACATGGACTACTTTAACTACCTATCTGGACCTTGAAAGTGGTAATTAAAATTGCTGTCTATGGAGGGGTCATAGAGCTCTCAGATTTCATCAAAAGTATCTTAATTTGTGTTCCGAAGGTCTTACATGTTTGGAACAACACAAGGGTGAGTAATTAATGACAGAATTTTCATTTTTGGGTGAACTAATCCTTTAAGGAGGCCATATTATGCCCTTTTCCAATGTCTTGATTTTGTTTTTGGAGCTCTACTAGAATAGGTTTCCATGACTAAATGTTCAAAAACAATTGTTTTTCACATATTTGACATTGTTACAACTCCACTCTTCCCAGTCTGTCAGTAACGCTCTGTTTAGTTCCTGTCTCTATGAAGCCCCTCCTTCTGAAAAGCACAATGTGCTCTGATTGGTCGGCTGAATAACTGTGATCGATCAAGTGCTTTCCAGCATGTTTGAGAAATGTCACGCCCCATACCATAATCGCGAGTTTCAACACACTACTAACTAACTCAACCAGGCCCCGCCCCTATTTTTTGCATATACCTTGGCTGGGAATTATTTAAATGAGGAATATTGTGATGCGTTCATTCCCGGAAGAAAACTCAAGACAACAGGTCAATGCCGTTATCGCTGTTTTCCATGTTTGTGAAGTAAATGTTTACACGGCTTTTTAAAAATGGCGGGTGCCGGTGTTTGACATGCATCTGACCAATCAACGTACACTTAAGTCTCCTATAGTTACTATATTGCTGGTTTAGACCCTACTCTGAAGTAGGAGCTAATTTATTTCCCCAAAAGGAGTTCCTAGAACTAAAATCGTTCCTAGTTTCTGTGGTGCGAACACGCCAAAATCCAGGTACTTCAGCCAATAGTTCGAGGAACTATGAAAAGGTTCCTCCGGTGCGAAAGCCCCTATAGAGAATAACTCCCCCTGAAGGGACTTTGTGCTTTGTAACTTTGCAGACCTTTTTCAACAATTATAATAAACTAGTCTTTTTTTTTTTTTTTTTCGTAAAGTTATGAATATTATGCAAATACATTTTTCATAACTGGCTGAATAGTATTATTCAGGCTCAATGTCATTATATTAATCTTACATCACAGCTCACAATCTTCTGTAAACTATGCTATTTTAATAATTTCCAAATGTAATGTAAATGTGAATTATACAAATTTTTATCTGCGTATATAGACCATCTTTTTTTAAAAACAAATACTTGATTCCCTTTCGAAAGGGAACTTCTACTCTGCGTTTGCAAACGCAGAGTCTCGTTCCCTGTTCTCAAGGAACCATGGTTACATACGTAACCTGAGACGTTTTTTATGTTCTATTATGCTTCACGTCGGGCCAGAAGCATCAGTCAATATTGATGAACACGTTTACTTGCGTTCAAGTCCTAAATTGATTTATATATCCGCAAAGAAATGAACGGTTAAAGCAAAGGTTAAAGGTCTGATGCAGTTTGTGACCTTCAAATGAGGTTTAAAAAGAGAAACACAATCCGGAGGATTTTTTTTTTTTTTTTAAGGGGAATTTCCACTTCATGCATTTTTACTGATCAGATAGTATACAAGTATGCAAATCTGATCAGATAGCAACTGGATCAATGAAAGCACAGGAAGCGACTAAAGGTCCACAAGAGAGCGGGCTGTAATTGGCAGACATTTTTTGAGCACTGTATTTTATTCATGTGCCAAACAGATATACCAGCGATGACAAACCATCATGAAAGCAGACCGTGGTGATGGGGGTCAGACGGGCTCAGAGATGACTCTCTTTACAGCACTTAAGAAGTGGGCAGCACTTCCTCCTTGGCTTAACGAATAAGGTGATTGTTTTTATGATGGTGGCAAACAGTAAGGATAAAAAGTGGTATCATAAATGTAAATTGCAAAGAATAAAAGTTTAAAGTTGGAAGTTGAAGGGCTGGTCTGAACGCGAGGGAGATTAAGAGAGATTAAAACTGCTTAATACCTGGCATCCTGTTACTAGATGACTCCGTGAAGCCACGACAGGAAAGGTGACTTTAGCTGAGAAAAGAGTTGAGCTGAATGGAAGGGCCGCCCCTCACCTCGAAGGAAGTGACAACCGTTATATTAAGAAAGATGGTATGCTAACACTAAGTTGAATTTATTGTATTTATCATTCTGATGCATCTAGAAATTTTAAGATATTTTACCTGATGAAACGATGATGCAATGAGATTCCTTTTTGGAGCTTGAAACAGCTGCATGAAGTTGAAATCTTCATTTGTGTTCTGCAAAAAAAATAAATAAATAAATAAATAAATAAGAGCATACAGTTTTGGAATGACAAATTGATGAATTTAGGATTCTGACGTCAGAAACTATACATTTTTATAGGTTTGCTTCAATATATTATTGTTCTGGACTGAGTGAGGAGGTTTTGAGGAAGTTAAAGTATGTCTTTTGAACTTTCTATCGACCAAAGAATCCTGGAAAAAAATGTGTCATGGTTTTCACAAAAATATGAAGCGGCACAACTGTTTTGAGCAGCAAATCAGCATATTAGAATGATTTCTGAAGGATCATGTGACACTAAAGACTGGAGTAATGATGCTGAAAATTCAGCTTTGATCACAGGAATAAATTACATTTTACTATATATTCAAATAGAAAAAAAGTTATTTGAAATTGTAATAATATTTCACAATAAAATTAATATTTTTATTATTAATATACTTTATATGTCTCTATAGGCAATAACACATCTTTAAAAATAAAATAAAAATACAACATTTTGGACTAAAAGTTCAAATGGATGCTGTCTGTGCATTTAATTTTTATCATAAAACAGTTGAACATGAGTATTCAATCTCATTAGTGTATAAGGAATTAATTAAAGCATTAAAACTAATTATTAAGGGTGTGACAAGATCTCCTGCCACGAGATTTTGCGAGACTAAAATGTGACGAGATTTCTCGTTGAGGTGAAAAGCTGTCTCACGATATTGCCATGACGCAGTGTGAGGGTGAAATTAGGATAGAATATGTCACCGCTACGTTTACATTACACCTCGACTAAAATAACATGCCATTTAATTCAGTTGGATAATAGTCACTTCAATTCCATCCAGCTCATCCAACACAAGCTGCAGTTCAGTTCACTCGCTTAAGAGGATTCCGATTGGTTGCCACAACTTGTCATTTACTTCGACCCATAACACATTATCAATTTATATTATTAGGCTGCATAAATTAGGTCAGCCGGAACCGGGAACACTTCCTATAACACCAGATGTACTCGTTACATCAGAAGAAGAATGGCATCTACGTTAATATTAGTCTTTCTGTTTATCCTGAGGTTTACCGTAGTCAACCGGATCCGGGCCGCATCCAGGTGAGACCAAGGACCTGAGCCTTGACACGACCACAACACAGCCCTGAAGTATCAGCAGAGATTGAGTCAACTAGATCATTCACTGTGAAGGCCTCATCAACATGACAACCAGTGGCACAGCTCCATACTGGCGTGATGAATACGATCCTCAGCTGGATGGAACTGAATTAAATACTTTGAATGTTGCAATCCTATCTGACTTATGATAGCAACCTGAGTCGTAACAAAGCACTGTTTGCCAGAGGAGAACTGGCCCCCCGACTAAGCCTGGTTTCTCCCAAGGTTTTTTTCTCCATTTTAACACCTGTTTGCCACCTAGTGTCACCTGTTGGAGTTTGGGTTCCTTGCCGCTGTCGCCTTTAGCTTGCTTAGTTGGGGACACTTGACAATTGACATTTGATATTCAACAGTGCTTTGATCTGCCTGCATTGACACTATTCCTTAAGAGCTGCTGTGCAGCCAAAATAATGTACCAGTTATCAATGTAAAGCTGCTTTGACACAATCTACATTGTAAAAAGCGCTATATAAATAAAGGTGACTTGACTTGACTTGACTTGACCCTCCCGTCGGCGGCGGTTTGAACGCACAGTACAGCGTTGTTGGCAGAGCAGCCAAGACGAATTTTGACGCTCTCGCCGGCGGCAGTGTGAACGCACGGTAAGCATCTGACAAATGTCTTATCTTGTAGAATGCGTGCTCAGCACTGCCGTTCCCTGTTCACAGAGTATGCATGATTGTGAAATTGAAAGCGAAAGTAAAACGCGAGCGAGCATTCAAACACGATTTCAATACCCAGCATTTTGAAAGCGGCTCCTTGATGCATGCAAATATCTCCTATCTGTATCATGCTTAGCACTTTGAGTATTGAGAGAGTACTTTGATTATGATTGCACTTATTGTTTGCACTAAACAAGACTAGGAGCAAACTGTTATTCATTTTTATTTATACTGTTTTTATTTCAATGATCAATCTGTCGAAAGATCGTCAGTTAAAAAAGTTGTAAAATCTCATAAATCATGTACAGTAAGGTCTGAAGAGACTCCTGCTGATGGATTAAATGTTACACATTTTTAATTTTTTACCTCAGCATTGATTTTTCTATTAATTCACTGCATCTTATTTTGTATTCCACTAAAAAAATAACAGCTAACAGTATACAGGTTTGAAACGACACGGATTCATGAATTTGGGTTTCTGATGTCAAAAACTAGCTGTTTTTTTTACAGGTTAGCTTCAATAAATGATCATTTTGGACTGAGGTAGATGTTTTGAAGCAATTATTGTATGTTTTTCTAGTACTTCACACTCTCAGGAACACTTTTAGGTCAAGAAAAATTTGATTCTCTTTGATATGACCCCTTAGAGTCATAAAAAAGTGTTAATGACCTGTTTTGGTGCCTATACACGTGGACCTGAGGGGGAAACAAAAATAAATAAAGCCAAATAAAAATATATGTTATGACCCCTTTAAAGCACATAAAAGCAAAGAGCATATGAGTGATCGCAGTATGCCACAGCACAAACTGCCTCGGAGATAGACACCATGTTGTGCTATAGTTTCCGTAAAGCACACATCCTCAACAAAGTGATTTCCTGCTGGCAAAAATCAATAGTACTCCTGTTATGTTTACACCACGACGGCAGACATGGCCAGATCAAGTCTGAAAACAATCTCTTCTGCTTCGTTTCATCTTCGGTGATGGACAACAGAGCTCACCTGCTCCCAAAAGTTCATTTTCAGAAAAAGAGCAATCCTCACCTCAGGTCACTGGATCAGGAAGAGCGTTTCCTCCACAATGAGGCCCTTGTGTTGTGTCTGCGTACACGCATTAGTCAGGCGAGACCAGCCTTTATGGGAAAAATATAAAGTCCTGCCAATTGCCTTGTAAATACAATGTTGTACATTATCACGGCTCCATTTATTTTTAGAAAGCGTGGACGGTTCATGTATCAAGGTTAGCACACCAACCAAAATGTTCGCCATCCTTTATATGACGGATATCTCCAATTTAATAAACAAGTCCTGCGAATGAAAGCCACAGTGTTAGGGAGAATAGTTGCTGGTTTAACAGCATGTAACATCTGTAATATTATGTATCTATCTGTGCTCTCTAACCTGTCATGTTTGCACATACTGTATTTATCTGGAGCAGGGGTTTCAACTGAACCCTGAATTATTTTATTTTTTTAAATAATTAGTACTTTTAGTCATCAAGAATGCATTCAATTGATCAAAAGTGACAGCAAAGACATTTATAATGTTACAAAAGATTTCTATTTTCTAGAAAATCAGCATATTAGAATGATTTCTTAAGAGTCATGCGACTCTGAAGACTGCAATGATGCTGAAAATTCAGCTTTGCATCACAGGAATAAATTGCATTTTAAAACATATTCACATAGAAAACAGTTAGTTTAAATTGTAATAAGATTTCACAATATTACAGTTTTTTTTCCTGTATTTTACTGTTTTATAAATGCAGGTGAGCATAAAATATTAAAAAGCCCTTTAATAGCATTAATGTTGTCAGCTAAGTTCTATTAAGATTCTAGTGACTTTTTTAAGGTTAGCTTAAATTTAAACTATAAGTCGCTTGTAAGCTTAAAAGTAGCTTCCCCAACACTCATCATGCTCCTATATTCTAGCTTTAATATTTGACCCCTGTTTTGTGAAAGAAACGTGTGAAATTTCTTCATTTGTGACAGTGGCAAACATCAAAACATGCAATGAAATAAAAGACACTCTCTGTGAAGTGAAAATGCCCAGCAGTGCTAGTTTTGATAATGAAACAGAGGCATGTATGACCTCATTTGACTGTAACCACAATAACTTTGACGTATTGGAGTTATGCCCTCATGTTACTGTATTGTTTCCAGCCACCTTTGGCTGAACTCGGCGGCCTACAGTCGGGAGTACAGTACCAGAGGCCTGACCCTGATGTGACCTCTGTCAAAGGCTTCAATAGGATAGTCAACCAAAGACCCCCAGTCGCCACCCAACAGTGCCCCCGATGACTCCAATTAAGGAGGCCCGACGTGACAAAGATAAATGAGTGTTTTGGCGGGGAGCCGTAATTGCGTGGATACGACCCATTACCTGCCCTTCCCAGGTGTAATTATTAAGCCAGTGGTGCCGAACAAATGAGGAGTACAGGCCTGGAGGCACAGCTGAAAACGCCCCAGCCTCACCTCGTCCTCAACGCAGGCGTCTCTCCTCCAGACCAACAGCTGCGAAACAACAACCTCTCCGTCTGATGGAGGTCCCTGAGCTAGACAGACCTGCTGCTGTACCGGCCTGCAGACTCACAGAGACAGACCTCACAGTCCTGAAATAGAGACAGAGACGCTCCTGGGGCCTCATTTATAAAGCGTGTGTACGCACAGATTTGATCTTAGAGCGTGCGCTTAAATCCACGGCAACGCTCATATTTATAAAAACGTTCTTTGACGTGGAAAAGTGCTTAGCGCCACGTCAGGGTCTGAGCAGACGTAAACACTTTTCCTTGTCAGATTACTGCAGGTTTTTGAAAGCTATTCTTGCAGCTCGCCATTCTAAATTAAAGGATTTGGATAATGACTGTTGATCTTTTATATGTAAATGACATTAATTAGGTGTCGTTTACAATGCAGAGAACTGAAACCATTCAGCTGCGTGCAAGTTTAAGATCATTTGCGATTTATAGATTTCACATTTGAAAGTGAGGCATACGCTCGTTTTCTGTGTGTACATTCATTGAATGAATCACACGTACGTACGCACATCTAAGAAATGATTGTAAGATCAAATTTACACTTTACACAAGGGGCCTCATTTATAAAATGTTTTGTAGAAACTGTCCAGTATCTATGGAAGCTTGTTTCCGCCACTAAATAAAAAATAAAAAGAAGGTAATTGTGACTTTTTTTCTCACAATTCTGACTTTTTGTGATATAAACTCGCAGTTGAGTTATAAAGTCAGAATTGCGAGTTATAAAGTCAGAATCGTGAGATATAGTCAGAAATGTGAGTTATAAAGTCAGAATTGCAAGTTCTAAAGTCAGAATTGCGTGATATAAAGTCAGAATTGTGAGTTATAAAGTCAGAATTGCGTGATATAAAGTCAGAATTGTAAGATATAAAGTCAGAATTGTGAGTTATAAAGTCAGAATTGCGAGTTATAAAGTCAGAATTGCGTGATATAAAGTCAGAATTGCGAGTTATAAAGTCAGAATTGCGTGATATAAAGTCAGAATTGCGAGTTATAAAGTCAGAATTGCGTGATATAAAGTCAGAATTGTAAGATATAAAGTCAGAATTGTGAGTTATAAAGTCAGAATTGCGAGTTATAAAGTCAGAATTGCGTGATATAAAGTCAGAATTGTAAGATATAAAGTCAGAATTGTGAGTTATAAAGTCAGAATTGCGAGTTATAAAGTCAGAATTGCGTGATATAAAGTCAGAATTGCGAGTTATAAAGTCAGAATTGCGTGATATAAAGTCAGAATTGCGAGTTATAAAGTCAGAATTGCGTGATATAAAGTCAGAATTGTAAGATATAAAGTCAGAATTGTGAGTTATAGTCAGAATTGTGAGTTATAGTCAGAATTGTGAGTTATAGTCAGAATTGCGTGATATAAAGTCAGAATTGCGAGTTATAAAGTCAGAATTGCATGATATAAAGTCAGAATTGTGAGTTATAAAGTCAGAATTACGAGTTATAAAGTCAGAATTGTAAGATATAAAGTCAGAATTGTGAGTTATAGTCAGAATTGTGAGTTATATAGTCAGAATTGCGTGATATAAAGTCAGAATTGCGAGTTATAAAGTCAGAATTGTAAGATATAATGTCAGAATTGCAAGTTATAAAGTCAGAATTGTGAGTTATAAAGTCAAAATTGTGAGATATAATGTCAGAATTGCAAGTTATAAAGTCAGAATTGCGAGTTATAAAGTCAGAATTGTAAGATATAATGTCAGAATTGTAAGATATAAAGTCAGAATTGTGAGTTATAAAGTCAGAATCGTGAGATATAGTCAGAATTGTGAGATATAAAGTCAGAATTGCGAGTTATGAAGTCAGAATTTTGATATAAAGTCAGAATTGCGAGATATAAAGTCAGAATTGTGAGTTATAAAGTCAGAATTGTGAGATATAAAGTCAGAATTGTGTGATATAAAGTCAGAACTGCGAATTATAAAGTCAGAATTGTGAGATATAAAGTCAGAATTGTGAGATATAAAGTTAGAATTGCGTGATATAAAGTCAGAACTGCGAATTATAAAGTCAGAATTGTGAGATATAAAGTCAGAATTGCGAGATATAAAGTCATAATTGCGAGTTATAAAGTCAGAATTGTGAGTTATAAATTCAGAATTGCGAGATATAAAGTCAGAATTGTGAGTTATAAATTCATCCATCCAAACCACTTGTCCTTTGTAGGGTCAAGGTTATTTATTTATTTTATTTATTTGGATTTATACAGTATGTTGCATTTAATATTTAAATTTCTTTTAATTTCAGTTTTAACTCTACTTCATTAAATTAGGTAGTAATTTGTACTTCCTTAAATCTAGTTCATGTTTGCTCAACTGCCTCAATTCAAATTCATGTTCAGGGACTGAATTGTAATTTCTAAAGCATTATTAATACATTTGTGAATGATGCACAACCCAGCAGCCACGCTCCAAAAAGCAGATAAGCACACCATAAAGTAGTCTGACTCTTACATTATACATTTTATCTTTCTTATCAAATAAATACTTTTACTATACTTTCTTTCAAATTGACAGTATAAATCCCCATCCATTTTTTGTTGTATGTGTTGTAAACAGAAGGTCGGACATTCTTCTGAAGATCTCCTTTTTTGTGCTAGTGAAAGAAAGTAATACAGCATCAGAACAACATGAGGGTGAGTAAATGATGACAATCATGTCATTTCCTTTAATAGCTCTGTTGGTAAACACACTAACAATGCTAGACAGAGTCTTTTGTTAGAAACGGCGGCAGATATTATACTGTCGAGATTCATTTTTAGTCTTTCTAAACATCTTCTCCTCATTCCACACATAAAAGAACAATGTGCAGCCTGTCCTCTTCCAGAAGTTCCTGTTGTTGGCATGTTTAGGTTGTTCAGTGACTTTGGATATTGAGACTGCATGCGACTGCCGTCACAGAACGCTACATCTGTCTCGGCTCTCCGGGAGAGCGTGGCCAAACCCGGTGTGCAGCAGTCTCTTAATATATCCGTGATGCTGTTTGCTTCCGTTCTCCATCTGTAAAAGGTGTCCAATTTCATTTTACCTGCTGCTGTTGTTGGATTTGAGCCCATCCCAGCATACAAAAAGGCATTAACTTAAGCACTATTCTCCTGGACAGAGACCAATGTCTTATATTTGTATTATTCGATGCAATTTCTCGCCCCTCATATGTTTGGCCCGTATGTTGTGGAAGTGTTTTTTAAATCTCCTTAATCATTTTACAGAGCTGGCTGCAGGAAGACAGGGACATATATTTGAGGCGAATAGCGAGTGTAACTTAAGGTGATGCTATCAATTACTGCGGGCCGCCCGCAGAAGATATACGGCAACAATAGCAGCACTGCAGCATAGGGCCAAAACCAGAAAGGCTATATTAAAAATAAAGCTAGTCATAAGTGAAGAACACTTAGCACACTCACTATTTGTCCCTGGAGACCATTGATGCAAATAGCAAGTGATGGGCAGCGCCAGGCAACTATATTATCTGTTAACTCTAGCATTGGGACCGTGTCATTTTACATTTGTATGCATTTGGCAGACGCTTTTTTCCAAAGCGACTATCATTGCATTCAAGCCACACATTTCGATTTTATCAGTTGCATTACATTAATGCATTAAAATCCAGAACGGTAGCATTATGCTTGCCGTACAGTTTTTAATCACTTGAACTGTATTTTATGCATGTAATTTGCACACAATCACAATACCCATGTTTTAGCAATAGGTCAGAATGGTCGACTAGTCATCCAACAACATAGTTGATTAGTGAGATTGACTAGTGAGCTATTATTTTTTAGCAACAAGGATGAATTTACAGATGCATGCTGACATTACATGCTTACAACGTTTAGTTACTGTGCTTTTGCACACTAACGGTCACTTACAGTGACTAAAAAGTGTGTGATGTGTATATAACCCATAACCGGCCTAATTGTATAGAGCTTTTTTGTTTTTTATGGCAAAAACAAAGGCCTTGAAGTGTAATAATTGTTAGTGTTTACACTCTAAAAAATGCTGGGTTAAAAATAAAGCGATTGGGTTGTTTTAACCCAGCAGTTGGGTTAAATGTTTGCCCAACCTGCTGGGTAGTTTTATTTAACTCAACTATTGTTTAAAAATGACTATATTGCTTACTTAAAATGAATTCAAAGTATGTTGGAAATTAACATTTATTAATATGTTTAACATTTACTAAGAAGTTTAATGAATATTAATTAAACAATAACCATTTATTAAATTGCTTATTAATAATTGTTCATCTTTTGATTATTATTATTGTTGCCTTTAGTAATTATGTGTCTGATTTTTAATTTCCAACCTATTTTGGGTTCATTTTAAGCCAGCCATATAGTCATTTTAAACTGGGTTTTAAATTGGGTTAAATAAAACTGCCCAGTACAAACATTTAACCCAATTACTGGGTTTGTCCATTTTTAACCCAACTTGGGTTGTTTTTAACCCAGCATTTTTAGAGTGTAGTTTAGTATTATTTATATAATATTATGGTATTCATTAATGTGTTTATTTAGCTTTTATATTTATATTTTTAATTTTAATTTTAGTTTAAGTAGTTTTCAATCATTTTGTTATGTGCTTTTGTCATTTTAATGAATTTTAGCTTTAATTTATTTTATTTTATTTCAGTAATTTTAGTACTTCAACTTCAGTATATCAGTTACATTTTAAAATTTTCATTTACGTTTTTTTAAGTTTCATCTAATATTTATTTTATTTATTTATTTATTTTTACCAAAAAAATGATTTTTAATAGTTTTAGTTGTGGCTAGTCTCGCGTCGGCAGAAGGTCTGGACTATTGTGAGCTTTCATTGGCCAAGGACCACCTAAGAGGACATTTGACTGACATGTAACGCAACCAATCACAGTTCGTTTTGTTTCACGTCATGTTTAGGGGCATGAAAATGTAAAGTCGATGTCCCTACAATAACAGACCGGCGTGCATCTAATAAATTATTCTTTTAAGAACCTTGTGCAAGTTTCCTGCAACAATGGAGCCTCAAACTTGACATACATTAAAAAATCCAGCATTTGATCCTGATAAGTGCTGATTGATACAGTTGTAAACACGAAGGCTTTCTTTTTTCCATGAGGGGGTTTGGCATCATGGCATTTGTTCCCAGGCGGACCATTAAAGAACGCGACGCACACATCTCCTGGACATCCTGTAGAATTCAACCCACCAGATGACGACTTCGAAACTCCTGAAGTGTTTCCAGTTAAGTGTGACATATGCATTAGACGTTCAGCCAACGATCCTTGGCTGAGACTAAGTTTTGGCTAACAATAACAGCACTAAAAATTATTACTCAGAAACTAGAAGAAAGAACATAGATATCTGTCACAATAGTTGCTATGCTCATTACACTCTTAAAAATAAAGACACACATTAACACAAAAGGTTCTTTAGATTATAAAAATGTTCTTCACACTAAGAAAAAAATGGTTCTTCTAAGAACTGGTTTACTGAAAGCTAAAAATGGTTCTATTGCATCGCTACCAAAAACGGAGATACATGGTCTTTAATCGTCCTGTTTATCTAGTAGTGATTCTGCAGTCATTGTGACTGTAAATAAACCAAGAGAAAGTGGTTTTGCTGGCAAACCATTTTCTTCATGCTGCCCTGACAGCTCACACACTTTCATTTTCCGCTGTTGAGACATGCAGTATAACAGCAACTTTTTATTCCCTCTCTCTTCTTTTTTTGACAGAAGTTGAAAAATAGGTCTCTGTTTCCACTAGTAAGTGAGAGTTTCCCTGATGGCCACATCACTGTTCTGAGACACAGCAGAAACCCATCATCTTTTAACGCCAGTCCACACATATACTTTTAAAGTAGAAACTTCTTTGTAAAGCTTTGTAAATGTTCTCGCATCTAATGCATCGTATATCCCCCATGAATAAGGCCATATGATAGAAAACAGAGTTTTGCTTTTGATCTTTTGAAATAAAAGAGTTATGATGAGTTTTGTGAACATACTCTAATATTTAGAATTTAAAGCAGAATTCTTATTAATCCACAGAGAACATTATTTATAAGCTTAAAAAATCTGACAATTTTTAACACCCAGTATCAATAGCTATTCACTATTCAGCAACAGTACTTGGACGTTTATTTTTTTGGACGTTGTTACTCATTACATATGTGAGTGGTTAGCTCATTTACATATTGTCCTTGAAGGTTGTAAACACAGGCTGTTTAATTGTAAGAGTCTAAACTAAAAGAAATGTATCATGGTGTCCACAAAAATATGAAGCAGCACAACTGTTTTTAACGCTGATAATAATCAGAAATGTTTCTTGAGCAGCAAATCATCATATTAGAATGATTTCTGAAGGATCATGTGACACTGAAGACTGGAGTAATGATGCTGAAAATACAGCTTTGATCACAGGAATAAATTACATTTTAAAATATATTAGAAAACTGTTCTTTCAAATTGTGATAATATTTCACAATATTACTGTTTTTACTGTACTTTTAATCAAATAAATGCAGCCTTGGTGAGCAGAAGAGACTAAAAAATCTCACTGACTCTAAACTTTTTTAACTTTTCTCTTCTCATTTCTTGTCTCGCTGTGTCTCAAATGATGTGAAAATAATGTGGTCTTTCAAGAAATATTCTCCATATTCCGAATACACCACAACCTAAACTAGTAGAGCCACCCATGAAGCCCCTTATCAGGTGAGCATGAAACCCAGCTGTGATCCTCTCTAGAGCGTGGCGGCAGTGAGCCCTCACAGCAGAGGGTCAAAGGTGACGTGATGCATGTTCTGTACAGGGAGCAGACACTGGGGATTCTGATCCAGGGTCAGTGGAAGATCTTCATGCAGACGGAGGGAACAGAGCGGTGAGGTGTGTGCATGTGTGCATGGACAACACGCATCTAATACCCCTCACATCTGTTCAGAGACAGAGGAAGAGCACGCCATAATCTCACACCTGCTGCGGGAGGACGCGCAAGACATGCGGCTGATGAGGATCAGTGATGCTACTAACACATGCATTCACACATTTACTGATGAACACACACACACACACACACACACACACACACACACGCGCGCGCGCGCTTCTGCACAACCATCTGACATGTCAGCACACAAACTGTTGGGAAGGAAAGACAGAAACATCTATCTATCTATCTATCTGACTGTTATCTCTCTCTCTCTCTCTCTCTCTCTCTCTATCTATCTATCTTTCTATCTATCTATCTATCTATCTATCTATCTATCTATCTGACTGCTATCTCTCTATCTATCTTTCAATCAATCTATCTATCTATCTATCTATCTATCTATCTATCTATCTATCTATCTATCTATCTATCTATCTATCTATCTATCTATCTATCTACCTGTCTGCTATCTATCTATCCGTCCGTCCGTCCATCTATCTATCTATCTGTGTCATCTATCCATCTATCTATCTGTGTCATCTATCCATCTATCTATCTGCTATCTATCCATCCGTATCCATCCATCTGTCTGTTTGTCTATCTATCTATCTGTGTGTCTTCTATCTATCTATCTATCTATCTATCTATCTATCTATCTATCTATCTATCTATCTATCTATCTATCTATCTATCTATCTATCTATCTATCTGTCTGTCTGTCTGTGTCTATCTGTCCGTCCATCTATCTGTGTAATCTATCTATCTATCTATCTATCTATCTATCTATCTATCTATCTATCTATCTATCTATCTATCTATCTATCTATCTATCTATCTATCTATCTATCTATCTATCTGTCTATCTATCTGTCTGTCTGTCTGCTATCTATCTATCTGTCCGTCCATCTATATGTGTAATCTATCTATCTATCTGCTATCTATCTGACTGCTATCTATCTATTTGTTTATCTATCTATCTGCTATCTATCTATCTTTCAATCAATCAATCATTCAGTCTATCTATCTATCTATCTATCTATCTGTCTGTCTGCTATCTATCTATCTGTCTGTCTGCTATCTATCTATCTGTCCGTCCGTCCATCTATCTATCTGTGTGTCATCTATCCATCTATCTGTCTGCTATCTATCCATCAATGTGCATTTATCTGTCTATCTGTCTATCTATCTATCTGTCTGTCTGTGTGTGTGTCATCTATCTGTCTATCTATCTATCTATCTATATGTCTGTCTGTCTGTCTGCTATCAATCAATCAATCAATCAATCAATCAATCAATCAATCTGTCTGCTACCTATCTGTCCATCTGTCTGTCTATCTATCTATTTGTGTGTCATCTATCTGCTATCTATCCATTTGTCCGTACATCTATCTGTCTATCTGTCTATCTGTCTATCTATCTATCTATCTATCTATCTATCTATCTATCTATCTATCTATCTGTGACATCTATCTATCTATCTATCTATCTGCTATCTATCTATTTATCTATCTATGAAAAACATGGAAATATACATTTACTTTTTGTTCATTTGATTGAGTTAGTTTGGCATCAATTGCATTTAGGTGATTTTCTGTAATCAATATCTGGCAGCAGTACTGTTCATCATTTTTCCACTCAGATTAGCAATTCAGGTACAGCTTTTTAGCACCTGAAATTGCCCATGGATACATGTTGATCGTTTGTCAGTTTAACCTAAAAATTAATATAATGAACATGTACCCTTCTGAAAAATCCAGCATAAACCAGCATGATTTCCATTTTGGTCCAGGCTGATTTATGATATACAATACTAACAAATTCCCTACCGTTCCCTACCTAAAGAACCATTTTCTCACTTATTATAGTTTCTTCAGTCCATACAACTTAATTGTGGGTTGTAGGAACTAATTTTACACAATTGGATGGAAACACTTGACAGTTTATTTTAAGTAAATCCAACATTCTTTTTTTAATTTTTTTTTTTTTTTATGTATCTAGTTATGATTTCAAAGTAACTTTCCCAACGCTGCACACAAACACCCTGATCAGAAGTGTCACACACACGCACCCACTTGAGTCTGACATAGATATATAGATTGCACAAGTCAGAAATGATAAAGAGTAAAGAGGTAGGATGGGAAATAGCAAGAAACCATCCGCAGGTGCTGTGCCACACTTGATCGGCACCCATTCACTGAGATTACTACAGCGAGGAGAGCGCTATCATTTTATCAAACCATTCCAGCCTTTTCCTCTCATTCACACTAACCTTCCCTTCACTCTTTTCCTCCCTCAGAAACGCCTGCAGCTCTAGGGAGCGTAAAGAAAAGAGAGAGAGAGAAAGGAAATCAGACAGAAAGAAAAAACTGAGATATTCTTCATGCCGTCGTGGCAGCACATGAAATATGCAGCTGTCCCACTTTTTGGAGCTTTACAATTAATCTAATGTTTCTCCAGCAATCCTGACGGTGGTAATCCAGATCCCAGGGGTGAAGAGACTGCTGGATCTGCCCCAGAGGCAGGGAGGGGGAATTACACAAGACACGACACCAGAGAATCACCACCCATTACTGAGAACAAGCCAGCAGGTGCTGAAGATTAATCCAAAGAGTCCATGGAGGAGGTGTTGAGAGGGCCACGTGTGAGCATGAGAACACACACTCACACTGGATTCATAAGTGACAGACAGCACGCCTTCTAATAGAAATCCATCCAGTTCAGTAGAAAGGAGGTTAAAGTATTATTCCTAAATGGCAGGAGGGTTGCTATTGAATAGATTTAGTCAGATATGCTGTACCGATTCTTTCCGAAAACAGTTGAGCTCCTGGAAGCGCGCCGTGGGTGGAGCTAAAGAGTCATGACATCACACAGTACATCATCGCATTATCCCTGGATAACTTTTGATTTTGATATACGTTTGTGTTGTTTACATTATATGCACTTACGCACCAACTGCCAACAAAACACCGACATGTAGTGCCGCTTTACTTAACTCATGACCACAATATTTTATTGCTGGGACCGCTCCATCTTTCAGTTTCAAACGATCTGAAAATCCAGTGTCGAACTGGGCCTTGTTTATAAAACATTAATCTCCGAAATGCCGGGAATAAACACTTGCACAACTCCGTTGCTCCCCCGGAAATACAAGCTGCATCCACTGAACCCTAAACACTGGGTTATCTTTCCCTCACAACCAAAAACACACTTCTTTGGTCACATTGTTGACTTTGTGGTCTAAAAACAAAATGGCAGCTCTGCCGACGGCTTTTTTATGCGAAATTATTCCTTTTTTTAGGAATAATTTTTATGCGATTTGGCCGTTTCAATTACACAACAGCACTGTTTTGGGGGCATGAAAATGCTAAGTTTTGAAAACAGGTTTCATAGTGCAAGTTTCTGAAAACGATAGGCTACAGTTATCGTCTCTTTGTAAACTATGAAAACGCTAATATGTGAAAATCGTGTGCAAGCGTATTACATGTTCAGTCTATAGGCGCGTAGTGTTTCTTTACAAAGTGACATCGCCACCTACTGGCCTGGCAGCAGAATACAGCGCTTTTAGTCGTTTTCGTGGATCCGTGTGAGTGGGAATCATTTAACAATGATATCTGTATGTAAAGCATTTCAAAAATGCAAAGAAAATTTTTCAGTTTTTAGTAAATCATTGGCATGTAAACTTACTCGTAGTATTATTTATATACTATTATAGTATTTATTAAGTTTGAATTCTTTTTTTTTTTTCAGTTTTCAGTAATTTTATTATTGTCATTTTTTAAATTACTTCTATTTAGCTATTTTTTAGTTTTTTAGTTTAGTTTTAGTTTTAGTTTAGAAATTGTAGTACTTCAAATTAAAACTTGTTTATTTAACTGAATACATTTTTATATTTTGGTAAGCTGTTTATGTTTAAGTTTTTCATGTAATATTTATATTATATTTTATTTCAGCTTTATTTCATTTACCAAAACTGATTTTTAATAGTTTTAGTTAACTATAACACTGTGCATAAAGCTCCTCCCCCAAAAGTGGAACTTTTTTTTTTTTTTCACCTTTATCTGCATATAATTTTTTTATATGGACCTCTATACAAATAATGCTACCTCAGAACAGAACTAGGAAAATAGTGTACATGAGGGAGTATTCCTGGGAGGCTGATATGTAAATCAATATTGATCAAACAAATAAAAGATTGCAGTAGATGTTATCATCACTTTTTTATCACTGATAATGATGCTTCCATAAGATGATCTTTCCCTGTCATCTTTATTTTAGTCTTGATAATTAATGACACATTACCAACCA
This sequence comes from Elopichthys bambusa, assembly GCA_037101425.1. Classification (NCBI taxonomy): domain Eukaryota; kingdom Metazoa; phylum Chordata; class Actinopteri; order Cypriniformes; family Xenocyprididae; genus Elopichthys; species Elopichthys bambusa. The sequence continues at coordinate 28,475,877 of CM074446.1, read as the reverse complement.
CACCATGTATCTTTAGTCTATGAACAACAGAAAGATCTACTCCATCATGTAGATATTAATGTACAAGAACTCCACTTTTTCATTAAATTTATCTCCAAACTTGTTGGTCAGTCTTTTACTTGTTTTGATCCTACAATAAATGGGATTTCATCAATATTTTGACTCTTTACCGTCTCATTTTGCACTAGAGAGATTACCTATGATCATGTTTTTGATTATGATTTATATTTTACAGCAGTCAGTCTTTGTTTGTAGCTAACATAGAATTAAATGTGTAGTGCTGTAAAATGACTTGCAATGTAGCTCAAAATAAATGTCAAATTGTACCAAACATGCTGCTTAGCAGACAGTCAGTTTATGATGAGCTGTTTCCACACAAAAGCATCTCCTCCACTGACTTCCATTCAAACTGAACAGTTCTCGTCTCTCTTTCCAGATCCTGCCACAATATGTTTTTTTTTTAAATCTAACCTTGGAGGCTCCCCCTGGGGGAGGAGCTCTGTTAAAACTTGCCTGGGGTGCCCTGCTTCTAAGAAACAGAATAAAATATTGTAGTGCCACCAGTAATGCATTGCAGACGAGTGAGCTCTGAGCAAGTCTGGGTCCAAATGCCAAATATTTTGGGATGTTTTCATAGGTAGTAAAGGTTCAGAATTATGAGATATTGCATGTATGGTTACCATTCACTGAGTAACCTGGCACTGGGTTGCTAGACATGTTTCTTTTTATGCTATACCCTGCTGTATGTGCTTTGTGATGACAGTAGCATCATTAAGATTTCTGTTGATATAACATCGTTTGACATTCTAAGCACACTAGCAGATAAAAATATTTTTAAATACTAGTTGTATACCAGTGCTTTCTTATCGCACTGTCAAATATGAAGTGAGAAATCATTGGATGTGTTGTGAGGGTGCCGAACAATTAAGCATCTTTATTTTCATTCTATTTCTGGTTGGATGGAAAATAGTGGAGTCTCAATTGGAGTCTCATAAGAGACATTGATGATCTAAATGTAGACTTATTGAACCTGAATGAACATTAATGGGTAAAATTAAACCACTCCACATCAACAACCAACAAGACTCTCACGAGGAGCAATCGCAAAACACCCATGGTGGTTTTTCAAAAATGTTATGAAGCCGACTCGATTCATTATGATGCATGTCAGCTGTCAGTATAGTGAGTCGCTTTGTTGATTTGTATCTCTGAAGACGTTTGGCTTTGATGATCTCTTTTGAATTTTTTCACACTGGGGGAATTACTAACAACATTTGCTGGTTTCTGTGTTGTTTGTGAACTGCATCAGTTTGCGTTCTGGCTTTTGTGGTTCAAGTGGGACAGGTCGTAGGCGTTACGTGCCTCACTGAGATCAAGCATTCATTATGTCTCTTCTCACAGATAAATGTCTTAGCCTTGAAAAGTAGCTATTATGGATCAATCTACAGCTGCAAGGTTGTGCTAAAGAAGCAATTACATGCTAAACATGTACACTACTATTCAAAAGTTTCGGGTCAGTAAGATTTTTTTTAAGAAAATAAAAAGCAAACATAATATATATATTATAAATGCTGTTCCTGTGAACTTTCTATTCATCAAAAAATCCTGAAAATAAAAAGTATTATGGTTTCCACAAAAAATATTAAGCAGCACAACTGTTTTTATAATAATAAGAAATGATTCTTGAGAAGCAAATCAGCTTCTTAGAATGATTTCTGAAGGATCATGTGACAAGACTGGAGTAATGATGCTGAAAATTCAGCTTTGATCACATAAAAAAAAAAAAAAATTCAAATTGTAATATTTATTATTTATACTTCTATATATTAATAATAAAAAATAAAAAAAATTATATAAAGAGGAATAAAGATGTAAATTAATCAATGGTTGACCAAGTAAAAGTAAATTATATTAAAATTATTAAAATTATTATTGTAGATAGCAGCTCAGATCTATTGGTCTTGCAAGTGATGAGAAATATTTGAAATCATACTTAAATCTCAAAATTTTGATTGCAGACTTTTGCAAATATGAGTACAGAAAATAAAAAATAAATAATTGTTCGGGTTAACTATCCCTTTGTTTGTTTGTGTTCTTTCTCAAGCTCTCATTCCCTCAGCATGACCGTGTTGACGGTCAGTGTTCTGTTCAGAACTCTGGGAGTTTGAGTGGGCTGATGGGTAAGAATAATGCCTGTGTGTGGGAGGCCAGGATACAGTCAAAACAAAGGCCATCTGCCACAACAAACCTTCTGATTAAAACTCTGGGGAGGAGTTCAGCGCTTTACTCACTCCTGCACACTCACACACTTCTTCACTCTACATGTTCTCCATTCCCTGCCCATAGGAAAGACAAATCGTACAGGACATCTTCTTAATATCTCAGCTGTTTTCTCACAGACAGCAATGAAATTACATAGAAAAAAAGCAATGAGATTAAATTGAAAAAAATAAATAAAAAAAATCTTAACAATATACTCAGATTTGCCAAGTTTTTTATCAAAGTCAGAGATCCCAATATGAACTCAGACATTTCTCAATAAAAAATGCTACGGTAAAAATACTGTAAAAAATGATGTAAGGGTGGACGTCCTACAGGGGTTCAGGCTGTAGGGTTGCCGAGCGACTAAAGAAACGTTATCAGTGAAATGGCATAAAACTGTACATTTCTTGTCCATTCACACCCACTGCAACTTATACCAATGACGGAAATAAGCAAAATATGTGGGAGAGCGTTGCTATAGTGTGACAATATTGTATTGCAATAGGGAGCGCATCAATGTTAACACTAAAAATCAAAACTAGTTAGCACATCATTTGTAATTGAAATGGTTTAATGACAATATCTGATTATGATTACACTTAAAATAGTTACAAAAGAGATGTATGAGATGATAAAATCACACACCATTAATCGTACCCAGCATGTATGTAAAAAGTTACCTGAGAGATAGAGAGAGAGTGAGAGAGAAAGAGAGGGAGAGAGAGGGCCAGAGAGTGCCCAAGAAAAGAGGCAGAGCATGAAAAGAGCCAGAGCAACAGTTACGATCTTCTTTTATCCCTTCCTTGACCATGTGACTGAAACCCAAATGTGAGACATTCAAACTGACCAATCAGGAAATTAAAACTTCCCCCACTGTACTAAAGGTGTGACAATTCGTAGACCCCCAATGTACACACATTTTGGCCTACAGGGCTTGATCACTATCAACAGCTTTGTCTTCCAAATGGTCCTTGTAACAAGAGAGAGAGGGTTGAAACAGTAAAGCAAACGTCTTTGTTCATTTTAAAATATCATATAGATATTTTCAATCTTCCAATGATAATAAATCATTTAACATCACACTACACTACATTTTAAAGGTGCAATATGTAAGAATTTTGCAGTAAAATATCCAAAAACCACTAGGCCAGTGTTATATATTTTGTTCACTTGAGTACTTACAATATCCCAAATGTTTCCAACTATTTGTAAATCGTGAGAAAATTGCAATTTTAACATGTGAGGAGTCGCCTGCCAATTGCGTCATACCCACAATACCCTTGGTTACTTATTTTGTTGAAACCATAGAAACACCAAAGACGCTTTAATATATTACATGTTTTAATAGAACATGTAATATATTACAACAGCTGTTTGGTTACATTTATAGACAGAAAACTAATGTTGTCATATAGCTCAACACGTTTGGTCTAATTGTTTATATCTGATTTTTTGCAAGTACCATTCTTTATCATGCCTCAGAGAAAAACACTATTTTGTGAAGTAGCTAACATAGCATAATCAGATGCAGCTTTATTTTTAGTAACAGTAATACAGAATTCTCCATCATACAATATGTTTTAAAATGAATTGCATGCCATTTATCAACACAAGCCATCCAGCATTTAATATGATATTCTAAAATCGATCTAGCTTACTGCAGTGTGCAACAAGTGTCTCATAGCAGCTGCCGAGCGAACGCACAGAGTAACGTTATAACATCATTTTCAACACACACGCACTCGACTGTAGCATAATTAAAGTTCTGCTGCTCGCAGCGTGTTGCGCAATCGCTCCAACGGCGATCGTTCTTCTCCCACAACACTCGCTCTGCTTCATACTACAGTAACATTAATAATCGCATCCATGAACATGATTTCTTCCCGAGTCCTATTCCGATTATTTCCACCAGCTGTGATGTGAAGACCACATGTCCCAAGATTCCACGCTCAAACTTGGCGTCATCAAGCTACGCCTTTGTTTTGAATAGGCCTCTAGCGACCTCTAACGGACAGAAAATCTTACATATTGCACCTTTAATTTTTAAAGTATTTTTTTAAAAGTGAAAATTGTTTCACACATTGGCAATACATGAAAAATCTTGCATATAGTATACATATTATGCAAAATTAACTTTTATAAGGTGTTTGAACACAGATGTGTGTCCACAGTGTGTGTAAACAACCAGCCTATAATGGTAAAAATCCACCCCCTCCTTTTTTTTATAATCCCCATAAGTCATAAACAGTCTCTCCAAACGCACTGTTCCAGATTTCTTAAGTAAGAGTAGGGTGAAGCGCCACCCATAACTGGTCACGATCTGCCCTATTAGCATAGATACCGCCCTGATTGAGCCGCAGCAGTCCGCTATTTCGGTTTACACGCTGTAGCAGCTGGAGATATACAATGTCTGTGTCAAAAACATTACAAATGTTCTGTTAGTGGATGTACCAACGAACATCTCTGTATAGACTCCCGGCATCTGAGCCACTGAGGACACCATGGTTAAATTTAATTTATTAAAGTCAGTAAAGTGTTATATATTTTCGCAAATCTTTTTACGCCGGACTGCTTCACAAACGAGGGTCAATTCAACGCTGGATTTGCACAAAAGTTAACATGACGGCACATGCTAGTCGATGAGTTGAATCAACTCCACAGCAACTACATAAATTTATCCACTAACCATTCAGAAACGTCCAGTTTCATTCTAAAAGTTGTAACTTCTTCCTGAGTCTCTCCATCAGTGTCGACTCCGGTTTGAACAACGTAAGGCTGAACACCGTTACTGACAATCCTCATTTTGGCTGCGTGAGATTCTCCTGCTTTGTTGTTGTTGAGCAACCGAAGCGTGAGCTGTTAAAGCTCCGCCCTCTTCTGGAAAGGGGCAGCAACAGCTCATTTGCATTTAAAGGGACACACACAAAAACGGCGTGTTTTTGCTCAGACCCAAATAGGGGCAAATTTGACAAGCTATAATAAATGATCTGTGGGGTATTTTTGAGCTGAAACTTCACAGACACATTCTGTGGACACCAGAGACTTATGTAATATCTAATCTTGTGGAAAGGGGCATAACAGGTCCCCTTTAAGGCTGACAAGTCGAAACTGAATGGAAATGAATGCAATATGAGCAATGAAAGAGAAACCTCTAAGCATTTACCTCTACATGTGGTCCAAAACAGCAGAGAAAGGAAACAACAGAAGAAATTACCTTTACAAAACATTTTGAATCATTGAGATGATTCAAATATTTTTCAATGATCGATAATTGTACTTGTAATAGTTCTTACAGGTTTATTAGGGAGAAAAAGAGTACAAGTCTAGTTTTCAGAAATGAATCCCTAAGGCCTGTATCACAATCCCATCTTCCTCTGGCTTCTGTCTTTCTCTTCAGGCCGACGACAGGTTGCACTTTTTTGGAGGTCGCCCAGAAATGAAATGCAGATTTGTGTCTGCTGCCCGAAGCATGACAGCAGCACTTCATTTCAACATGAATGTATTTGTGAGACCGTTTAAGGAATAAGGTATGGATTTTCTCAAGCGTGCAGACGCAAAATGCAAATCAGGTGACTGTTCGATGGGTTTATTCAGGTAAATTGTTAAATGCATGCTCTAAAGCATGAGAGGAGTCTTCTGCGTTCTCCAAATTAGGTGACAAAAAAACGGCAGAACGCACGAGACCCCTTTGGTCGATTTAAAAAGGGAAGTGCGAACTTAATTTTGATGGATTATGCCAAAGCACCTCCGTTAGCGTTCTGAGGGGTATCATCTATCTCTGTCAGTTTACATAACATTGATGAACCCTTTAGTCATATGCAGGTGACACGTTACCATAGGAAAAACTGAAGAAGGGAATCATCTATCATGGAAAAACGTGTGTTCATAAACATTTACTTGTCAACGTACCGCTTCCATGAAACAAGATCGTGTTTGCTGGCGGCAATGGCAAATGTACTGCACTCTTGAGGATTTCTCTCTGAAGTCAGTATATGAGTTTTTATGTGTGTTTTTTATCAGTTTAGAGCAATGTTGTGCAATAGTCTGTTTAAAAATACATCTAACCTTAACATATTCAATGGCATGTAACAATTTTCAAAGGTTTATGTCAATAAATGCATGGTTCAAAAAATCATTCACTGTGCTGCATTTTAGGTCTTCTTTTAATTAGTAAAATATTGTGTCTTCAACTCATTCAATCAGTTATATAAATCCAGATGTTTACTGTTTTTTAATTGACATTTAAGTTGTATTTTGTGAAAATTAATTTCAAAGTTTTATGTCTAACTGAGATATTATTTGTGCTAGATAATCATCTAATAATCAAATAAAATATATAATTTGATAAATATAGTTATCAAGAAACTGAAAAAAAAATCATTTTATACAGCATAGCAAATTAGTATCTCAACTAGATAAACTACATTACAGTTAGAATAGTAATTTAGGAAGCTACAGAACATGTAACAGGATTGTTTGTCAATAAACTTGTTAAAAAATTCAAAAATGTGACATTTTTTAAGCAAAATATTTTGTCTTGAAGTTATATAAATTCATTTTTAAATGGACTTTTAAGTTGTATTTTGCGAATATTAATTTGTCATAGATTAATGGTGTCTAATTGAGATATTTTTGTGATTGATTATTAGATATATAATTTGTGAGAAATATAGTACAGATAATACAATATCAATTTTAAATAGCATGGAAAAATAGTAGTTTGCCTTTATATCACAGTAGATTAGTAATTTGGGAAGCTACAGAACATGTAACAGGATTATGTGAATAAACTGGTTAAAATATGCTTCACAGATTCACAATATGTCCCAGTGCAACATTTTTGGCCTTTATTATTATTATTATTATTATTTATTTATTTATTTATTTTTTGCAAAACATTTTGTCTCAACTCATTTATTCAAGTTATTCAAATTCCAGATGTTTACAATTTTTTTATTGAATTTTAAGTTGTATATTGTGAAAATTAATTTGTCACAGTTTAATAGTGTCTAACTGAGATACTTTTTGTGCTAGATAAATACATCATCTAATAATCAAATAAAATATATAATTTGTGAAAAATATAATATGTAGTTAATATATTTATCAATTTTAAATAGCGTAACAAAATAGTAGCTTGACTATGATGAGCTATGTAAATTAGTAATGTAAAAATACAGAACTATACTGGTCAAAAGATTAAACTGAGAACTAAAATGCTGAACTGAGGTAAGTTTCCCGTACAATGACGTAACTTGCTGCTTAACCATAGTATTATGTGTAGTTGGAGAATACTAACTAGCTAGACACTAGTTTCCCGAAAACATAGCAACTTTGTTGCACATTCGTTGTTCGAACCACATTGTTTCAACATTTAATGTCAGATTATTGCTGTAAATGATGAACATGGTGTCTGAACATTACTTCACTATTTTAGTTCTCTGCTGTGTTGCTTTATTTCCAGATTTTTCATTCAAATGCAGGTTCCCTCTTATGTCACTCTCCAGTGTACTAGAGCAAGTACGCACGTGCACACTCTTCAAAAACAACGTTTTCATTCTCTTGACAAACTAAAAGATTTATGCTGTGTCTGAATATACCTACTTCCATACTATATAGTAGGCAAAAAAAAGGTTCAGTGCTCAGCGTAAATGAGTACACCTCCTTTGAAAAGTAACATTTTAAACAATATCTCAATGAACACAAAAACAATTTCCAAAATTTCCAAGAATGAGTTTAATATAACATCTGTTTAACTTATAACATGAAAGTAAGGTTAATAATATAACTTATATTACACATTTTTCAGTTTTACTCAAATTAGGGTAATGCAAAAATGAGTACACCCCACAACAAAAACTACTACATCTAGTACTTTGTATGGCCTCCATGATTTTTAATGACAGCACCAAGTCTTCTAGGCATGCAATGAACAAGTTGGCAACATTTTGCAACATCTATCTTTTTCCATTCTTTAAGAAGCGATGCTCAACTTGTCTCTTCAGAATTCCCCATAGGTGTTCGATTGGGTTCAAGTGAATTCATGATGCCATCAATGAAATTCAGCTCCCCGACACCAGCAGCACTCGTGCAGCCCCACATAAGGACACTGACACCACCATGTTTCACTGTAGGCACCATGCATTTTTCTTTGTATTCCTCACCTTTGCGAAGCCATACAGTTTTGAAGTCATCAGTTCCAAAAACAGTTATCTTGGTCTCCAGAGTATAGAGTCCCAGTAGTCTTCATCTTTGTCAGCATGGGCCCTGGCAAACCCTAGGCAGTCTTTTTTGTGCCTGGGCTTTAGGAGAGGCTTCTTTTGTGGACGGCACCCATGCATGCCATTCCTCTGCAGTGTACGCCGTATTGTGTCACAGGAAATAGTCACCACAGTTTGGCTTTCTACTTCTTTAGATAACTGCAGTGAACTTGCAGAGAGAAGATGCTCCTGTCGAGGTGTTAACTTCCGTGGACGACCTGGACATCTCTGCAGTTTTTTTTTTGTTTTTTTTTTAATTTTTAAATTTTTAAATTTTTGTACCACTTTTGCTACAGTATTCTGACTGATCTTCTTGTAGCCTTCACCTTTCTGGTGTAAAGAAATTATTGTCTTGTGACTTGTGACATTTCTCTTCCAGGTGGTGCCATTGCTGACAGCATGAAATAGGAAGGGGTTTTAACACCCTTTTATAGTCAACTGTCTTGCTGGACACCTGTGTAATGAATAATTAGAATTATTAAACATTTGTAGTCTAAAATTTAGCTCTGCTCCAGAGACTTTCAGTGGAGTGTACTCATTTTTGCATCACCCTAATTTGAATAAAACTGAAAAATGTGTAATCTAAGTTATATTATTAACCTTACTTTCAAGTTATAAGTTAAACAGATGTTATATTAAACTTAGTCTTGTCAACATTTTGGAAATTGTTTTTGTGTTCAGTGTTACTTTTCAAAGGGGGTGTACTCATTTACACTGAGCACTGTATGTGAGTCACGTAGTGTGTCTGAATTTATAGTATTCATAAAACAGTAGGCAATAGTACCCAGATGACCTACTACTTCCGACGAGGTGAAGTGTGCATACAGTGGACACTTTATTATCCCATGAGGCCAGGGGAGAGGATTTGTGAATGGAAGTGAAGCGACCCAACTGAGGCTGTGTAACATGGTGGATGTAGTACCAAATTTCATTCATACTACACACATTCATACAGAACATACTTTATTTTAGCGGTCAGAAAGTATGTTTCAGACCAGGGGCAGTTCTAGAACGTTTTTAGGTGGGCTTTAGCCCCCCCTGTCTGTCATCTCAGCCCCCCCTAAAACTATAATCACCTATCTGGAAGATCGGGACAGTATTGCTATTGGACAGTAAGTTTACAAATTTCATGTGTTTTAAAGGTGCAGTGTGTACATTTTAGCGGCATCTAACGGTGAGGTTGCGAATTGCAACCAACGGCTCAGTTCACCGCTTTCGAAGCACATAGAGAAGCTACAGTGGCTAACACAGGACAAAGATGTTGTCGTCTGAGACAGCAGAGAGAAGCCAGTCAAGCAAACATGCTCTGTAGAGCAGTTTGTCCATTTAGGGCTACTGTAGAAACATGGTGGCGCAAAATGGCGAATTCGATGTAAGGGGACCGCGGTGTATGCAGATAGAAATGGCTCATTCTAAGGTAATAAAAACATAACGGTTCATTATGTAAGGTCTTTATACACCACTGAAAACATAGTTATGTATATTATATTGATTTTCTGTCAATAGATTCTGCTAAATATTACACACTCGACCTTTAAGTCTTATCAGTTTAAACATTCAAGTGATTTTAAGCCATTCAAGCACAAGACGCCGTGCAAGTAACTTCATTCGGTACGCATGCGCGGTGAGAGATCGTTTCTGTGCACGTGCACAGAAAGCCGCCTCTCAGACAGCGCATGAATACACAAAATTATGTCAAAATGCACCCTCGATTGACCTATAATGCAACATCAAGAGCTTTTCAAATCTCCAATAAACCATACAGAGAATGTATAGACAAAACTAGCTTTGCTGCACCTAAAGCAAACCTTTATTTATAAGAGGGCTCATGAGTCTAGAAGGGGTCGCCCTTTACAAGCACAGGCCGATGTCTGTCCTTCCCTATCACTGCTTATAGAGTTTGTCCGCACCGAGGGAAAGGGGTGCTAAAGACCTCGCCACCACACACGCAGCAGGCAGGATTGAGAGTGATTGCTGCAGCCCCTAGAGATGTGTGCACACAGCCTCATGCTCCACAGGAGTTTGAGAGGGAAGAGATTTCTGGGACACGGCCGTCCCCCACAGGGCCCTTTGCTCTACCCCGCAGCGGTGCGCTTCGCTCCCGGAGCTGTCTTCGACGCTTTTGTGAGTACTGAAGTCAGAATTACACACATTTAGGGTTTGTTCTCGACAGACTCGGCTGCAGATTCACTGAGTTTGATGTGCACTCACTGTCCCTGAACAAAATGAAAGGGGTTTTGTTAGCATTTTTTGTGCACTTCTAGAAAATATAATAATCTACACATAACAAATATATGAGTGAGTTCTTTTCCAAAAGTGGCACATGGAAGCACATGGGAAACTCAACTTACATTGATTCTAATAGAATTTTGTGTTAGAATTTTGATAATCTGACAACATGAAAATAACTCATTTTTACGACATTTTAATTGTCGAATGTGTAATTTCAGCAACACAAAGAATTGCATCTCCATCTGCTATTGGTTGGACAAACACAGAACAGATTATAATTAACACATTTTATCTTTTTATTTTAAATTAAATTATGCTCACCAAGGCTGCATTTATTTCATCACAAACACAGTAAAATATTGTGAAATATAATTACAATTTAAAAGAAATGTTTTCAATTTGAATATATTTAAAAATGTAATTTATTCCTGTGATCAAAGCTGAATTTTCAGCATCATTACTCCAGTCTTCAGTGTCACATGATCCTTCAGAAATCATACTAATATGCCGATCTTCTGCTCAAGAAACATTTATTGTGTACAACTGTACAAAATATTTGTGTACAATATTTTTTTTTCAGGATTCTTTAATAAATAAAAATAATCTTTTGTAACATTATAAATGTCTTTACTGTCACTTTTGATCGATTTAATGCATCCTTGCTGAATAAAAGTATTAATTTCTTTAATTTCTTTAAAAAAAAAATACTAATTCTTACTGACCCCAAACTTTTGAACTCTAGTGTATTGTTACAAAAGCTTTATATTTCATAATATATGATATATGAATATATGATAAATGCTGTGCTTTTGAACTTTCTATTCATCAAAGAATCCTGAAAAAAAGTACACAACTGTTTTCAACATGGATAATAATCATATATGTTTCTTGAGCTGCTCATAAATCAGCATATTAGAGTGATTTCTGAAGGATCATGTGACACTGAAGACTGGAGTAATGATGCTGAAAATTCAGCTTTGATCACAGGAATAAATTACATTTTTACAATATATTCAAACAGAAAATAGTTATTTTAAATTCTAATAATATTTCACAATATTACTGTTTTTTACTGTATTTTTAATTAAATAAATGCAGCCTTGGTGAGCAGAAGAGACTTCTTTTAAAAACATCAAAAATCTTACTGTTTCCAAACTTTTGACTTGTAGTGTACATATATATATATATATATCAAACATGGTGCTATATATATATATATATATATATATATATATATATAGCACCATGTTTGATCTCAGTGTTCTCACGTGTCTCGTGACCCATTGACATCAATGACATGATGTCAATGGGTCTATTATGACAGAACTATTCTTTGCCCTTCAGAAAGACCCTTTTGTCAGGATGGGAAATGAAAAAACATCTTTCTATCTTTCAGATTTCAGCTCAAAGCCTCAATGATGGAGGACTATCACCAGGGTAATTACTGTGACACACTACCTTGAGCGTGAAGACGCTCCACATCCAGAGATCTCAGCGCAGTCGACGTGCTCCATCTAACTGCAACCTTCTGGCACGAGCTGAGCATCTGAATGAGGTGGTGGACACAGTGTAAACCTTTAAAAGTGCAGACGCTCAATTACAACTCTCATCCCAAAACAGGCAGGTTGTAACGGTCATAAATCAGTTCGGCCCAGACAAATGCAATCATCTGCTTAGACTGGAAGACAGCCAAATTGACATAAATTAAGAAACAGATTTACTTTTATTCTTTACTGCCAGTGCAACCAAATTTAACATAAGCGGTCAAAGAGCATTTTAGAGCTCATGAGTAAGTCCACTAATTTTCAATCACTGTAGACGAAGATGCTGTTTTATCTTTGAGCTCTTGCAAAGGTCACAACAGCAATTCATTTGTTTTTCTCCAGACTAGCGTTGTGCAATGAAAGTGTGTTTTTCTTCAGATAGGTGAAAGACAGAAACAAAGAGGATTTTTCTGTATATAACAAGGATAATCACTTTATAATCAACCCGCTGGCCTTTCATTGGTCTATCTGCAGTGGACTAATTAACCACCTCTTGTTAAACTCAAACATTGCCTTTTAGCAACCTGTCAGTATGCAGATAACTTTAATTTCACGAGCACAGAAACTGCTCATTTACCTTGAGAAATGGAGGCACAAAAAAAAAAACATTTAATTAAAATTACAAAACCAAAAGGAAAAAAAGTCATTTTTCACACGTAAGACACACAAAAAATTTTTTTTAAAGAAGTAACTCAATATTGTAATGCATTACTTTTAAAAGTAACTTTCCCCAACACTGACAACAGTTTTTACTATATTTTTGATCAAATAAATGCAGTCTTGGTGAGCATAAGGGACTTCTTTCACAAAAACTCTTACAGACCCCAAACTGATTAGTGGTGTATAAATACTTACATTTAAAGTTGTAGTGTGTAAATTGTAGCAGCATCTAGCGGTGAGGTCGCAAATTGCAATATAGAGAAACTACGGTGGCCAACACAGGACAAAAATGTCATCGTCTGAGACAGCAGAGAGAAGCCAGTCAAGCAAACGTACTCTGTAGAGCAGTTTGTCCGTTTAGGGCTACTGTAGAAACATGCCGGCGCAAAATGGTGACTTAACATGTAAGTGGATCCACGGTATATGTAGATAGAAATGGCTCATTCTAAGGTAATAAAAACAAACGGTTCTTTATGTAAGGTCTTTATACCCCACAGTTATGTATATTATATTGCATTTCTGTCAATAGATCCTCCTAGAATTTACACACTGCACCTTTAATTTTAAATGACAATATAAAATGTACTGATGAAAAGTACTAGAATTATAATCTGTTCTGTGCAGAAATACATGTTTGTCCAACCGATAGCAGATGGAGATGCAGGTTTGTGTGGTTAGATTAACATAATGTTTTGTTTTGTAATGCTAAGTGCTTAACAGTCATAATTTTGCTGCTATGTTATCAAGGTCAATATTGCCATCCCAAATAATGTGTCAGTGATGTACGACATCGTAAAGTTTGTATAAACTGCACTTGAGCATAATGCATCACATCATGAACAAGATTCTCAATGCGCAAATCAAACTCACTTAGAAATCACCTGCTGTCACTGAAAACTAATGACTCTGGGTACTTGGCTATCAAAGTCAATGTTAGTGTCAACAGGGGCTTTACTGCATAATGTTGGTGCGGTTATGAAAATAGAAATATTACTATGTTTTTTTAAATTCACTGCAAATGATCTAGGCTCAACTGCAATAGACTGTTAATAGTTCTACCTCAGTAGTTCATGTATGGCTGCCAGACATACAAACTACATTCCAAGCGATGCTTTACAAATGTGCTGTATGTTGACAGATGTGTCTTATCTGCAGATGAATTTATACAGATGCCAGATCTCAGTGTTGATATTATACACCTTATGCTTGTCCTCATTAAGGGACAGATGCATGACGGAAACTTCTGCTGGATCGGTTTACATGGAAATAAAAGTTTTTGCACAGTAACTTTTCTCACTCTGTGAACTTCTTCCAATTTTGGCAGGAGCGCTGATGCAGAATGTGTGATGAATGCATTTGAACATATGTTTTTGTAATTAGTACTCCAGATTCAGAGTCATTGAGTATGCATACTTACTGAGTTAATCCAGATAATCTGTGTACTAGAGTTCTGTGTTCTAAAGACTTGTAATTTTCTTTTAGTATTTTAAGACCTTCAGTATACTTTATTTTGTTGTATTTATGGTAAATAAGTTACAATTAAATCATGTAAATATTAATGTTTTGACATGCTATAATATTTTATGTAGGCTATAAACTTAAATATTTTAAGGTTTAGTTAACGGTCAGCATTATGTTTATGTATTGTAAATAGTTATAATATCAAAACACAGTAAGATTAAGTGTTCATATATATATATATATATATATATATATATATAAAACATTAAAGCAACACGGCTTAAAATCATGTTAATCAATTACCACTGACAATGATTTCAAGTTTTACTGTACAGCTGCTTTGAAGCAATTTGTATTGTACAAAGCGCTATATAAATAAAATTGAAATACAAATTAAATTGAACTTGTTCCTTAAAAAAAAGTTATACAGAAATCAGTAATTAAATTGCAAATGAATTATAGAGCGTTTAAAAGCAGAACTGTACAGCTTGTATTTTTGTTAAAATATTTAAAAAGTTTGAGTTCAGTAGGAGTCTCTGATGTCCCAAGAGAGTGTATGTGAAGTTTTAGCTCAAAATACCCCACAGATAATTTTTTATAGCATGGGGGGGGGGGGGGGGGCAAAACGTGCCATTTTTGTGTGTCCCCTTAAATGCAAATGAGCTGCTGCTCCCGGTCTCCTTTCAAGAAGAGGGCGGAGCTTCAAGAGCTCATGCTCCGGCATACTAGTGTAGGACAGATTGCCAGAACACCAGCAACAACAAAACAGGACAATCTCACGCACAGAAAATGTCAGAAACTGTCAGTAGCGATGTTTAGCCGTATATGTTCGAACCGGAGTCGTTGAAAAGACCCTCGTTTGTGAAGCAGTCCGGCGCAAAATGATTGCCGCAAATGTATAAGACTTTACAGATTTTCTTCTGGACATTTCCTTTGAAAATGAAATTTAACCACAATGTCCTCAGTAACTCAGATGGTGGTACATCCCAAATCTCAACACTTGTAATGCCTCTTTGGCGCAGACATTGTACAACTCTAGCTGCTACAGTGAGGATACAGAAATGTGCTTCTCACTCAGGGCTGTCTCTATGCTAATGGAGCTGTGGGCAGAGCTTCTCCCTACAATGACGTCATCGTAGGAAGGAATCTGAATCAGCTCATTTGAAGAGACTGCTTTTGATTTTTGGGAATTATAAAAACACGAGTGAGTGGATTTTTTACCATTATAGGCTGGTTGTTCTCACACACTGCGGACACACACACCGGTGTTCAAACACCATATAAACTCATATCCCTCCTCATACAAATCGTACAGTCAAGTCACGTGTGCCGTCTGTGACCGCGAAATGCACATCCATTCCCCCAATATTCAATCCCTGAATGTTGGGTCTGTCTTTCTCTCACTTTATCCCTTCTTTCTCCAGGCTTTCTCTAGGTTGATTGCAATAGCGGTACCTGGCGCAGTGCATTGGGAGGATTTGTTAATTCTTCGTGCTCTTTGTGTTTTGGCCTAATGAAGACTAATGAATATCTAAAACCTCTGTGGTGCCAGAGGAGAGACTGGAATACAGAAAGAGATGAAACTATGCAAATCATGATGCAGAAATGACCTGTGGAGGATAAACCACCGGATGAGAGAGTCCAGCTCTGGGACAATAGGACTCGTCCTGCATGGAACACACACAGATGAGCTACTATATGTTCAGTACACCACCAGAGCATGCTGTGTGTGATACTGTATCCCATAGTGCATTGGGCTCAACTTGACCTTGGGAATGGCATACTACTGTTAAAAAATGTGAAGTATACATTATGCAATACAATTCAAACTGTAGTATTCTAAATTCTTGACCTCATATGACGAGTGCCATCCAGTTATCAAAATTCATATTTAATGTAACATTGTGTAAAACTATTGGAAATGGAAGGTCAAGTCAAATGCATTGCATTGTGGGATATCCATTGTGTCATCCATTCCAGGATTTAAAACCACAAAAAAAACCCAAAACATTTTCTTTACTTAAATAAAATAAATGTTAACTGAAATATAAAAAAAAAATAAAAAAAATTCAGCTAGTTGCCAACATTTCTCATTTTCATTAAATTTAAAGTACTAAAATAACTAAAACTGAAAAGAAAACTAAGAAATACAGTAGTGTCCAACCTAAGAAAATTGATATTTTCACCCTTTTTTTAAAAAATTGTTAAAGATTTTGTAAGCATATTGCGTAGTTTTGCTTGGAGTTTTATTTGCGATTGCGCCAATAAACTGAGAATGTCAAAGAAATGATTAACACGTGCAAAAACAAGAGAGAACCAGTGCAATATTAATACATTTTTCCTTGTGAGCTTGTTGTTTTTTTATGCATTTTTTTGCATAGTAAAATACAAACTAGCTATATATATATATATTATAGCTAGTGATGACCCTCCAGTCATCACTTTTGCCCACTATTGTATAGTATTCTGTCTATAGTGTGTATATTTGTGTAAATTTGATTCTAAAAAAACAACATATTGCAACACAGCAACCATTAATACTATTTTTGCAGTATAATATGTAGTAGCTTATACTCTGTGAAGTACAGTATGCAAATATTCTGTACGTGGACCACAAGGATGAACTACTGAATGTGCCAGAAT
The DNA here is from genome assembly GCA_037101425.1 of Elopichthys bambusa. Lineage (NCBI taxonomy): Eukaryota > Metazoa > Chordata > Actinopteri > Cypriniformes > Xenocyprididae > Elopichthys > Elopichthys bambusa. Next base: position 28,458,815 of record CM074446.1, on the reverse strand, counting down.
GTGCAATATACAGCAATATCTGCAATGCACTCGACTTGACCTTGACTAATTTTTTACAGGACAGCCAAAAATCAATTTACATGCAATGCAAAACAAACACGGTTATTTCTGCTCACTAAAGTATACACTGCAATGTAGCAAAGCATGTCTTATGCTTGAAAAGATGATGTATATAATAACCAACCATAAGCATAGAGTTTAAGCTGAGAGCCACTGCAGATACAGATTATGCTGTTTTGGTTCCTCTGTACCAAGTAGTTCATCACAGCAGCATAATTAATACCCATAGAGCCGCGCGAGTGTTTGTACACCGTGATTTGTACACTGCAGAGAGCTGCTGTTTGCATTACGAATCCCACAGCTTGCAAATTCAAAGGTACAATGAGGCACGTGGGACGGCCGGTGGGTCCCGGTGTGGGTGCCGCTCGCTCGTGTGCTTAAACCTACAGAGGTTTATTTAATGATATCCAATCACACCGACTTCCTCCCGAGCAGGAAATGAAGTCCCACATAAAAACCATTGCTTCTTCCTACCAAAGATTTTATGGGGGAAAAATGCACATGCAGTACACCATGCAGCAAAAAAAAAAATATATATATATATTTTTTTTTTTGTCTTGTTTTCCAGTACAAATATCTAAAAATTCTTAAATCAAGATACATTTACTTTAGAAGCAAAGATATTGTCTTGTTTAATTAAAAATTTGTCAAAATGAATTGAGTTTAAGCTTAAAACAAGAAGAAAAAAAAATAGTTTCAGAAAAATAAGCTTAATTCAAAAGAAAAACTATTTTTTTCTGACCTCATTGGCAGATGTTTTTGCTTGTTTTAAGCTTATTTTGAAACAAAAGATTTTATATCTTAAAGGGCACCTATAATGCCCCTTTTCACAAGCTGTAATATAAGTCTCTGGTGTCCCTAGAATGTGAAGTTTCAGCTCAAAACACCCCACAGATCATTTATTATAGCTTGTCAAATTTGCCCCTATTTGGGTGTGAGCAAAAACACGCCATTTTTGTGTGTGTCCCTTTAAATGCAAATGAGCTGCTGCTCCCGGCCCCCTTTCCAGAAGAGGGCAGGGCTTTAACAGCTCACACTTCGGTTGCTCAACAACAACAAAGCTGGAGAATCTCACGCAGCCAAAATGAGAATTGTCAGTAACGATGTTCAGCCTTACATTGTTCAAACCGGAGTCGGACACTGATGGAGAGACTCAGGAAGAAGTTACAACTTTTAGAATGAAACTGGACGTTTCTGAATGTTTAGTGGATAAATTTATGTAGTTGCTGTGGAGCTGATTCAACTCATCGACTAGCATGTGCTGTCATATTAATCTTTTGTGCAAAACCCGTATGGACGCCTGCTATACATAGCGTATACTGGTTGCCAAACAGAGCCATACACACCAGGCTAACGTTTATGATTGCTATCAAATGCTGTGAATGGTCTAATATTTTTTTCCAAAATATCGTTCTGACAGAAACGCTCCTTTTTTAGCAATCGGTCAACTTGCAGACTATTCAAGCTAATGAGACTTTTTTTGCAGTATAAACATTTTTAAATCAAGATTCATTTACTTGAGAAGCAAAATAATGTAAAATATTAAGTCTTGTTTTCTGCAAAGTTTATCAAATCTAAGTGGATTTATGCTTCAAAAAAATCAGCCATTTGGGGTAAGAAAAATAAACTTTATTCAAAGGGTAAACAAGTTTATATTTCTGACCTCAATGTCAGATAATTTTTTTCAAATTTTTTCAAAGACTTAAAGGATTAGTTCACCTTCAAATGAAAATTACCCCAAGCTTTATTCACCCTCAAGCCATCCTAGGTGTATATGACTTTCATCTTTCTGATGAACATAATCAGAGATATATTAATAAATATCCGGACGCATAATAGCAGTGAGCAATACCAATGAGTATGAGCTGAAGAAAGTGCTTCCATCCACATCCACATAAGAAAATCATATGTTGCTTTTAAGTTTTGTGAATGTTGGGATTCACCCTATTTTGAGATCTAGTATGCTAATGATTCAATGGTCTTTACTCACCAGCTTTACTCACCCTCAAGCAGTGGCGCCCCCAGAAAATTTTAATACGGGTGGCCAGATGAGGCCACAGCAAATCTTGGGGTAGCAAAAAAAAAAAAAAAAAAATATATATATATATATATATATATATATATATATATATATATATATATTTATTTATATTTATATATTTTATATAGATTTCTGAAAATCTGAAATATATAAATATATTTCAGATTTTCAGATATCTATATAAAAATAGATAGATAGATAGATAGATATAGGCCTATATATATATATATATATATATATATATATATATATAAATAGATAGATAGATATAGGCCTATATATATATATATATATTTTTTTTTTTTTTTTTTTTTTTTTTTTTTTTTTTTTTTGCCACCCCAAGATTTGCTGTGGCCTCATCTGGCCACCCCTATTAAAATTTTCTGGGAGCGCCACTGCTTGAGGGTGAGTAAAGCTGGTGAGTAAAGACCATTGAATCATTAGCATACTAGATCTCAAAATAGGGTGAATCCCAACATTCACAAAACTTAAAAGTAACATATAATTTTCTTAAACAACTAAACTACCTCTCTTTCTCCCTGTGAGATCTATTCGTCTTTACTTTCTGATTGTTATATCATGATGATGAAATACTATCAAGAAAACAGCAATGCAAACAACAACATTTAAAGTGCACAGAATGTTTTATGTCTGTTCTTTGCCTCTGAAAAATAGTAAAAGAAAAAAAAAATTACTGCAGTGTTGTGTTGTACAGCATATCTGTCACAAAACGGAACACGGAATCCATTAAGTCAGATCAACCGATGTCAGGCACAAAAAGGCTTGCGCTCTGGAAATATCTCCCGTCGAGAGAAAGTCGAGCTCAAGAGAGACTTCTGGCGCAATTTTACAATCAATCCAGAGACATAGTGTTGTTTAATGACTCAGGGAATAAAGTCCATCGCACAAGGCCTTTTAGCTCCTTGGATTGCCGATGCCAAATTGGGAGAGTAATAACAGGGTAGGGGGCTGGAAATAAACAGAGACGCGTTCAGGGACCCACAGCAAGTGATGCTATTTAGTTCTCAAAGTCATACAATGATAGGAAAATAGAGAGTTAGACTTTGTGTGCTGCTCGTGCTTGGATGCTTTTACATTGTGTGTGTGTGTGAAAGAGAGAAAGAGAGAGAGAGAGAGAGAAGAAAAGAGAAGGGAAACAATAGAAGGAAATTCCTAATGATTTTTACATTTTCTGAGAAAAATGTGATTGTGTTTGCCAGTGCAAAACTGGCTGCCATTATGGGTAGTTGCCAAGACTCTGTCAACATTTTACTTAATTAAAAGTATCTAGCCAAAAACGTACTCGAGTAAAAGTACATTTAACAAAAAGTCACACTCATTGTTCTAAAAGTAAAAAGTGTTTTAAAAAGTTCTAAGCTTTTGAAATTGATTGATCATGTCAAGAGATGGAGGAGGTTTTCTCATTAAAGTAGTTTGGATGCAAAGCAGCTCGTTTAATCATGATGTCCTGACTATGTAAAGCTTTAGGACACACCAGATGTTCAAAACATCGAAAGCAATATCCTGCAACCAGAGCTGATTTGATCGTTGTTTATATACTGATCACTGATCGTGTTCACACTTAAAGTTTGTCTCTACCTTGTTAGCTCAGTAAGACAAAAATATGCTTTTTTAATACGAAGCGAGATTCAAGTAATGACAACCACTTTGCAATATGAAGTTCTAAAATACATTTTTCCTTAAAAATGAAATCGAGTAAAAGGGTTCAGTTTCAATAGTGTTGTAAAGCAGATATCCTAGAAAATAATACATAAGTATAGTAATTTAGTAGGTGGTTTATAGGTAAGGGATATACATTACAGGGTGAGAGGGACTTGCATTGCCCTGTAGGGGTTTATTTTGCGATAACAAAAGAATGGATGTACATTATCCCGCTTATTACAGGGCAACTTGCCACATAAGTAAATAATTAGACATAAAATATTTTTTTAGCTCTTTAAACACAAAGCTTCCGCAAAGAAAGCCGTTGCTAGCAAACAGCAACTAGACTGACTTTTAAGGGATACGGTACAATCATACCATTTATTATATTGCATTTTGCCACATAAATAATTGTTGGGATAAAATATATAAATCTGAGCTGAAACTGTTTTAAAATCATGCCTGTTTGTTATCTTAAAATCCATTACAGTGTACAAAACAATCGTTGCAAAATGGCAGCAGCTGCGTTTATAAGAAACAAGAGAGAGCAAGTCTGCAATACTCATATGACATCGTTAAATAATTTTACACAAAATATTGATTTGAGTTTTAATATTTTATTAGCTCACCAAACGCAAAACTTGCAAGTGTATAGCGTTGACTTCAGTTACAGGCGAGCCTGTGTTATCAGTTTTTACTGGTTGTTATCAGGGAATAACATATACATATAACATTTGTACCGCTCTAGTATGAAATAATACAAAGATATTTACATGGGTTTTAACTCATTACGAGAGATTGCTCAAAACTGCGCATGTGTCGAACACCTGTGTATCTGAGTCAAATGAAGTATTTGCAAGGCTGTGCGTTCGACTGAAAAAAAACAAAGTATACTCAGGGCTTAATAGGCGTGCTGAAAGGTTACAATTGGTTGAGAAAGCTGCCTGTTAGGGTTTGGGTAGGGCATTCCCATTACTCTGACCTGCAGCTATCCCTGTTTCTGTGCACGAGTTCAAGCACAAGCAAAAAGTTGCTGGCTGCAGTTCACTTGTTTCCACCACTAAAAAAATAACAAAAGGATCTTTCTCAGAATTGCGAGCTATAAAGTCTGAATTGCGTGATATAAAGTTTTTGAGAAAGTTTTTTCTGAGAAAAAAGTCAGTCATTTTTTCTCTCAGAATTGGACTTTACTGTAATGATGCATGCATCAAGACTGAAGAAGGCAGGAGAATCAGGTTCCAAGAAAAGTCAAAAGGTTTAATTCCACTTTAAAAATAAGCCAAACAGGTAATGCAAAGACATCTAAACACAACAGTGACTGGACAAAGAACAGACAGAAACGGAGGGCTCAAAAACATAGAAAACAGGAACTAACAATACTAATTAACAAGACACCTGAACTAATGAACAAACTGAGAAGTAAACTAGAAACAATTCAATGAAAACCAAGACAAAACCCTGACAATAATTCACAATTACGACTTTATATCTCACAGTTCTGAGAAAAGAAGCCAGAATTGCAAGATATAAACTTCTTCGTCAGGAGTTTGATTGACAAGTGACCTAACCAATCATAACGGCGAATCCACCATTTTGTCCGACATAGCAGTCAGGAGTTAGAAGATTAACCTCGGTGGACTTGAAAAATGGTGTGTACTGATGTCTTTCCGCATTTGAAACAACATTCCTTCTGATGTTCATTCATGTTTATGTGATGCTATAAATGAACTAATAGGAAGAGATGATCGGTTCACGAGCCGTTTGAACTGAGGCGCTACAGCAATCTGTCATGACACATTATAGAGCCACAAAACTGTTTTTATTGTTCGAATTTCTTAAACAATTACACAATTTAAAAGCTGGGACTTTGACAACACGTCGATAGACAAGACAGATCAGGTTACTTATGATATTAAACAGTGTCCTCTTTGCTCCGTGATGTATATTTTTCACTGTGTGTGGCGTGACAGCGCCATGGCTTGTCGAACAAAGCAACAGTAACTAAGAGGGGCGGGAATTATCTTTTAAATTGTTTTATTCCATGGCGGAAACAAGCTTCCGTAGTCAGTCACCGGTGTCGCTAATAACAAGGGTTTCTGAATTCTACTAAAAATCAGTACACTCAGCTGGAAAATATTGTTTCAGCTAGAAATTGCTCTTTGTGTTTACTATAACATGATTTTCAAAAATCCTTATTTGTAATGAAGGCTTGGAATCATGGAGTTTCACAGTAAAATAACAACATCTCCTCATTTGAGACATGATTTGAGGTACAGGGCCCTATTTTAACAAGCTAAGCGCATGGTCTGAAGCTCATGGCACAGGTGCACTTAGTGTCCGAATCCTCTTTTGCTAGTTTAACGACGGAAAAAAAATGGTCGGTGACCAGGCACATGGTCCAAAAGGGTTGTACCTAGTCTCTTAATGAGTCATGGGTGTGTTTTGGGTGTAACGTGCAATAAACCAATCAGAGTCTCATCTCCCATTCCCCTTAAAAGCCAGGTGCGCTCGCACCATGGTGGATTCGCTATTAACATATATAGACATGTAATTTTTAAGTGATTTCATGCAATAATGATGGATGGCTCATGTATGAACCGCATTTAAGCAAAGGCATTTCTCAATGTACTATCTTGTATTTCATCGTAATTGAGGTGTGTGTGTGTGTGTGCAGTTGTCTCACTCCTGTTTAATGAGAGCAGCTAGCCAAGACTGAATCCCTCTAAATATATACCCTCAAGTCTGCTGAATAAGAAATTACAGAACATTTTCATTTTGACTTGAAGCCTCAGCAGAAGAGGGTAATACATGCAGAAATATTTCATTATTCAGGCCCTGTAGAAATTAGCTCATAAATTAGAGAGGAAAAATAATATAGTACACAGAGTCTGGATTGTGTTTCTGACCTTGAGAGATATTAAAGTCAGACCAGCCTACATGAAAATACCCATTTGTTTTTATTGTTTTTGTATTATGCATGTAAAATCTACCATCTTGGAAAGTTCCTATAAGGTTGAAAGTCACATTTTGATGTATAACAAAATGGTCAGAACTAGTTTCAAACTAGTATTTTCTTCTTCATCAATACACAACTAATGTAATAACCTCAGCAACAACTTTCATTTTGGGGTGACTCTAACTGGTTGTCATATAGAAACACTTTATACACTCCAATCACTTTCTGATGATAAAATTATTTGCTTGCAGAGGCTACGCAAGTTTATAAATTGTGATAAACGATTATGAAGACAAACTTTTTTCTGTAGAATAATGAGCACTGAATAGTTTGCGATAAGACCAGGGACTTATATAAAAAGTCTACAGTTCCTTCTCAGTCTCGGCAGACTTGAATCCTAAAATTTAATTTCTGAAGCATCCAGCTTGTAATTAGTAAACATAACTTTATACACCACGCATACACTTCGCTATATCATGGGCCATTTGCAATTCAGGTTGTTTGCACAGTATAATTAAAGCCCATCCGTGGGTTTGTAATGACCCTTTGGACATTGCATTTTAATTATTATTCATACTTGCTGCTATTAATTAATCAAGAGAGGGCTAGATAATGTTTCATGTGGCTCATGTTGTTGAATGAGGAGATGCGTGCTGGCACTGCAGAAAGGATTTGACTCGCAGACTCTCATGTTAGTGCTGAAGAGAGAGACGCTTGAGTGCTATTACACCCAACATCAGTTCTCAACCTCTAATGAGGCAAAATAATGCTGAATTAACTAACAGGCTAAACAGAGATGGCATTTGAGAAAACCAAGCAAATCACTGACACTAGACTGGTGAGCGAGCATCTGCTTTTTTGACATTTAAGACAATAGCATATAGCCTTTTTCACTTTTAGTTAGTGTGTAATGTTGCTGTTTGAGCATAAAAAAGATCTGCAAGGTTACAAAGTCTACTACAAAAATAGGTATTTTAACAGAATACACTTTCTAAGAATTACAACGAATGACTCATTTGGACTACAACATATTTTTTCCAGGTTTTGTGAAGTCACAATGTTACTCATTTAAATAATCCCCGCCCACGAAATATGCAAAAAAGGGTGGAAGGCTTGGTTGAGCTGCATTAGAGAAGACAGTGTTGTCACTATGTCAAAAGACGCTGTTTTTTCCACCCCGTTTCCAAAACTCATTTGTTTTTGTAAAATTTATTTTAAACACTGTTCCTGAACATTATAACCCCAACGTTTATCTGTGTGCTGCACATTTTATGGAAAACAGCTTCCAGAACCTAAGAGAACACAATGCAGATATGCACAAAAGCTTCTTCTGAAATGGAGCAGTTGTTGGGATAATCTGTTGTTTTTGGATCACAACTTGTAAGTATGTCTTATTATTTGTAGTTGCGTTTTCTATTAACAGTTCGCTCGCCTACTAACCAACATTAGTGTTGATAGTGTTTACTGTACCTTTTGTAAACTCACGCTTTTGTAAGGCTGTTTATCGCCCATTAGGAAAATTAACCATGGTTTTGTTGATCGATTACTGTTTGTATTACCATAGTTTCCTGACAATATCATAATTAGATGGTGTATAACATCGAATCTAAAATGTATAAGAAAAAAAAAAAAACAATCTGAAAAAGTTGCTTACAAAGTCCGTGCATGAAATCTGTTCTGCAGGATCCTCTTGTTTCTTAACATCATTAAGTCTGAATCAGGCTTGAATTGGTTTGGAATTGACACCATCCTTAATATTTAAATCTGAGTAAAGCTCACTGTTATAGTAAGGGGCGTGGCATTTCCCGAACACAAGCTAAGCGGTGTCAATCACAACACACTAGGCCAGCTAACCAAAGCACATTTCGTGTTTCGGAAGGATAGGCTTCATCGAAACAGGAACTAAATGGTGGGTTTGAACCAGACTGGGAAGAGAGGTGCTGTCATAATGTAAAATATGTGAAAATAATGTGTTTTTTAAATAATCAAGCATATTCTAGACTAGTACACCCCAAAAACAAAATCAAGACTTCGTAAAAGGGCATAATAGGACCCCTTTTTATTCTAACAGTAAGCCCTTGATCAATCAATTCAATAAACGAGGATGCTTAAAGGGTTAGTTCACCCAAAAATGAAAATTCTATCATCAGTTACTCACCCTCATGTCATTCCACACCCATAAGACTTTTGTTTCATTTCTCATGAAATCTAAAAGCTTTCTGTCCCTCCGTTGACTTGAAAGTGCCCCAGAAACAAAGCACTCACATTGCTTCATAAAGCTGAGGTTAAACCACTGGAGTCACATGGATTACTTTAATGATGTCTTCACTACCTTTCTGGGGCTTGAAAGTGGTAGTTGCGTAGCTGTCAATGGAGGGACAGAAAGCTCTCAGATTTCATTAAAATATCTTTATTTGTGTTCAAAAGTCTTGCGGGTTTGGAACAGCATGAGGGTGAGTAATTAATGATAGCATTTTCATTTTTGGGTGAACTAACCCTTTAAGAACCAAACTGGTGACTTGTGTTTGAGTAAACGAGCTGATTGAAAAATAATATGAGGTTTCCTCATTCAACAGTAAGAAAGAAGTTTTGTTAGAAAGGAAATCAAATCAATGACTCAAAAACAAGATTTGGTCAACACTGGATGTTGTTCAGAAGAACTTGCTTACCAAATGGAGCTGAACAAGACTCAAAACTGTTCCGAAAGATTCAGAATCCCTTTTCCATCGACACAATGCCTGTGCTTAGCCAATCTCACCCTGTTCCATTCATTTCCATACAAGGCCTAATTTCAAAAACTGAAAAATAGTGCAGAATTTCACACACTTGAACTGCTTATTGGTGCAATTCATATTGATCATATACATAAATCTCTATTAAGAGAAACATAAAAATAGGCTTCTTATTGGTAAATTTCACATTGTCATAAATGTGAAATGTAACTAATATAGTAAGATTATTTTTTATTAAAAAATCTACCATTTCTACCATTTATCTAAAATAAACTACCATTCAAAAGTTTATGGTCAGTAAGAGGTTTTTTTTTTTTTTTTTTTTTTAAGAAACTGAAACTTTAATTAATCAAGGATGCATTAAATTGATCTAAGAAGTGACAGTAAAGACATTTAAAACGTTACAGAAAAAAAAAATTCTTTTTCAAATAAAAGCTGTACTTTTGAACTTTCTATTCATCAAAGAATCCTGATAAAAATGTTTCTTGAGCAGCAAATCAGCATATTAGAATGATTTCTGAAGGATCATGTGACACTGAAGAATGGAGTAATTATGCTGAAAACAAAAATTGTAATAAAAGTAATAAATTGTAATAATATTTTACTGTTTCACTGTATTTTTGTCAAATGAATGCAGCCTTGGTGAACATAAGAGACAATTCTTACAAAAACATTCAAAAATCTTACTGACCAGAAACTTTTGAACAGTAGTGTATATATTATCATTATACATTTAAATAACTCCTGTCTGCTGAATTAGATTACTTAACTTACTTAAAGGTGCAGTAGGTGATCTGGGAAATGCTAACATTAGCCTGCTAGCATTAAAAGCATACGGTTCCACCCTCCCTGCAAATCGCCGTCCAAAGCCACGCCTTCTCCAAAACACATGAATGCGCGCACACACACACAGCTGCTCTCTGCAAAGCGTCACAAGAGACGATGTTAAACTACCTCATGTCTCAAAGCACATAACATTACAATGATAATGGACGTAAACAACTTACAGATCTTGTACCTGACTGTTGCATATTTGTTTCGGTGTTAATACTGTTGACATGGAAACACATAAGTCCAAGTCTGAGGACGTGAAAAGCTCCGGTTAAAACGTCACGGGTTACCATCTCTTAATTGCGGTTGTTTTGGCGTGAACGCAGCATAAGCTCGTTGTTTTGATTCGGTAGGAACTGTAAACGGTGGCTGCTGTTTGTTTGCGGTGCTCCGTGACTGACATCTGTCTACATATACTCTGCATAGCATGAAACGCGCTAATGACGTATGATGTCTGCGCGAACAGGGTGCGCAAGGGTATGTAAAAACATATGCTGATAGGCAGGAAGGACATCGTATTATTTCATTCGGACCAAATATAATAATTGGATGAACATTTTATGGTCCTACGCCTTCCACAGACGACATATATATATATATTTATAAAAATACATTTAGACCGATTAACATAGTGACTGCTATCAGGATATGAGGAGACTTTCAACCAGTATACCAACAAATATTTCTCTACAGAAACATTTCTCTACAGTTTCTCCACACCTATTGCACCTTTAAATTCCTTTAGCTATATCATCGTTCAGCTTTCAGGTACGTCAGACCAGTTCTGAGCCAGATCTGTAGCTTCCAGCTGGGGAAAAGATCAAAGTGCTATTAGGGAGTACATGTGTGTGTCCTCTTATCTCAGCAGACCTTAATGACCCACCCCACAATCTCGATGTCCCACTGTCCCGCGTGCTGAATGGTGGATTAGGCACAGGGTGCTGCGACGGGAGCAAGATGGGATGATATATGAGCATTGCACTAATCGCCAGCTCATTCACATCAATTACATTCCCATCTGACAGGCAACCCACCACTGTACACTAATGGTTTTTTAAACGAGTCGCTCCAGATCAACTCTGCCATTTCCAAACTCCCACATGTGATTGATTGACCGCCGAATTCCAGTTGACTCGTCCCCGTCGTCTTTGTCTCGACATTTCCCCACAGGTAACTGACAGTTGTGGCATGCTGACGGAAGTTTGAGAGGCGTTCGGGACAGAGACGTGAACAAATGCGCGGCACTGACTGATGGATCATGTTTGAAGCCTGTTGTTGCGGCTTAAAATGGCAGCGTCTTTCTCCTTCAGCTTGTTGCCATTTGTTTCAAAATAGGAAACTACGCTGTTAGGAAAGCAGCGATTCCCTCTTATTGTCGAGTCTGACAGTGCACTGACACCCCAGTATGAGCTGCAGATTATGTGGATTGATGTGCTAATGAGAGAAAAATCCTCTTGGCACAGAAAAGAACAGAACTGTTATACTGCCGCGTGTCCTATTCTGTTCTAAAGAATATATTGTTGTGAATATAGTGGATCCACAAAGTGCTCACCTGCATTCACAGCCCCCTGTAGCTAAAGACATAATGACAGAATGATTGTGTTTGTGGGCCAAACAGACAGAGAAAACAGCTTCGCAATATAGTTGTGCTGATTCTGATATCTTTGATAGGATGCAACATCAAGAATTCTGCTTGCAATCTGACTAGCTTTGTAATCATTCTTTTAGAATAATGCTGTAATAATGTTGGTATTTTTTTACTTTTTCAACTCTGGATTCAACAATTCAACTGTGTCACCACTCAAATTGTGTAGAAAGACATTTCTATGCAGTTAAATATTGTTTTTTATTGTTATAGACTGTTATATTTGTACACATAGATCCAGGCCAAGAAATCCTTTTGGGAAGTTGACATCCTGCATCAAAATGTAAACGGGCCAAATTATAGCAACACTGTTTATTTACATCTCTACTGACATAATATCAATTTTATATCAGTTTGGGTTCGGTAAGATTTTTTAAGATGTGATTATTCTCTGAAGCTCACCAAGGATACATTTATTTGATTTATTTGAAATACAGAAAACTGAATATTGTAAAATATAATTAAAATTTAAAATAACTATTTTCTATTTCAATATATTTTAAAATGTGATTTATTCCTGTGATCAAAGCTGAATTTTCAGGATCATTACTCCAGTTTTCATCCTTCCGAAATCATTCTAATATGATGATATGCTGCTCAAGAAACATTTATGATTATTATCAATTATCAGTTTTGCTAAAAGTAGAATATTTTCTAGAAATTAATTAGAAAATAGAAATAAAAATAGAAGTAAAAATAAATCTTAAGGCCCGTTCACACCAAGAACAATAACTATACAGATAATCATAACAATAACTATATTTGCGTCCACACCAACGAACGATAACGGTCTGTTTATTTTAAGCTCACGCGCTGTGGTTTCAAAGTGTGTACAACATGCTTCTGCGGTTCTTGTTGCATTTACACAGCTTTAACCAGCAGATGTCCTCAGCATGCTATGTTTCGAGTGAATAGTTAGTGTAATCGATCTAATCTAACAGTGAATTTGGTTGACGAAGTCAATATAGTGGAATAAAAGCAACAGCTAGGCTTTTTTACTGCAACTTCAAAGGAAACAAGATAATGTTGTCGAATCTAGCGCTGGATACCTGAGGTAATTTTATGTTACACTGTTTGCTAGCATAGCATAATGATCTCATCGTTAATACTTCTCACCATTTATTCTGAGGGTATGACCGATTGTTTTCCATATATCCAATTTCTTTAAAGTATCCTTGAAAAGGGGTTTTGACTTGTCAAACAGTGGTGGCTTTTTCTGGACCTCAGCGATTAACTTCTCCTTTAATGTCATCTGCCATTTTAAATGCGCGAGCATTTGGAGAATGGATTCTGATTGGTTGTCAGTGTTTTATCGTTCAACAGCTGGAAAAAATTGTTCTGAAAGTGATCCCAATGATACCGTTTCTCTATATTGTCTATATTATCGCTAGCTGTGGTGTGAACAGTGCTATTCTTTTATATTTAAAATTATTTTTAGAACTATATCTTTATCGTTATCTTTATAGTTATCGTTCTTGGTGTGAACGGGCCTTTACTGACCCCAAACTTTAGAATATATATATTTTTTCTAACAGAAGAAAATAAACTTAGTACATTAATTTCAAGTACATAAATATTGAGAAATATACTGAATATTGTCAAACTAGACATGTTACCTATATCGTCCCCTTGGAATGCTAAGGTTCTATATGACATTTGTTGTATATATTCATATTCTGTGACAACTTATTTATATTATGTGATGTTTCTTTTTTTAAGTTGTGTACATTTTGGTACTTTTTTTTAGGAAATAAAAAGGTTCTATCTACAAAGTCGCACTCTAACTTGGTTCTATAAGGTTCTATCTGCGTGAGCCAATCAGCACTTCCAATGCACACACGAGGACCAATCAGGATCAGCGTTCTGTGTCATGTTGCCGCGATAGCGGAAGAGAGTTCAGATAAACGCTAAATCGGTGAAGAGAAGACTAAATAATTTCACACAACGCGATGTTTATTAGAAACCTCATGATCGAATGTTTTACGATCTTGTCAATGACAGCAAAAAGACTAATTCCCTGATTTCTGAGGAGATATTTTCAGTTAGACACCACGCTAGCCAGCAGCGCTATTAAAAGGATAGGTTCGGGTTTTGTAGTCTATTTGCTTATTTCCAGTCATTGTCATACAAGGGAAAGTTATGTATATATTAGGTTATGTTTTGACATTGATCCATCCTGTCTAAATAACTCCTGTCTGCTGAATTAGATTACTTAACTTACTTAAAGGTGCAGTAGGTGATCTGGGAAATGCTAACATTAGCCTGCTAGCATTAAAAGCATACGATTCCACCCTCCCTGCAAATCGCCGTCCAAAACCACGCCTTCTCCAAAACACATGAATGCGCGCACACACACACACAGCTGCTCTCTGCAAAGCGTCACAAGAGACGATGTTAAACTACCTCATGTCTCAAAGCACATAACATTACAATGATAATGGACGTAAACAACTTACAGATCTCACAATTTCACACAACGCGATGTTTATTAGAAACCTCATGATCGAATGTTTTATGATCTTGTCAATGACAGCAAAAAGACTAATTCCCTGATTTCTGAGGAGATATCTTCAGTTACACAACACGCTAGCCAGCAGCGCTATTAAACGGATAGGTTCGGGTTTTGTAGTCTATTTGCTTATTTCCAGTCATTGTCATACAAGGGAAAGTTATGTATATATTAGGTTATGTTTTGAAGTTAAAATGTCTTAAATTTTACAATATTAAGCCTTAAAGGTCAAATAGTAAATAATTTGAGAAATACTGATGTCTAAAGAGAAAGCCATTTCACCTGTCCCTCTTTCTGTGGAATAAAGTCCTCCTCAGATGTATTACAGTAGCTTCTTTCTGTCTAAACAAAAGGAAACTTAAACTTAAACGGTTCCTGCAATAATGTGTTAAATTACCCACCATATTCCTACCTAAATTTAACATCTGCACTGGACAAAAAAAAAAATGTAGCACTGCCTTTTATGCTTAACTTGAACAAGAAAAAAATATTCATTTAAAATACGAAATAAATGTCATAAAATTAGTGTTGTAACAATGTGTTGACATGCATGAGAAAGTTCAACTTAATGGTTTTTACGTTTTAAAACAAATCATAAGCAAACTGTATGGGTTTCTTGAAAATTTTGCTTCAATTAATTTTTTAGGCAGATAGAACCTTCCATAATTCCAAGCGAAAAATTTTTAGATTTAGAAGGTTCTATATGCGTTTGACCCGTTTCAAAAATCCCCATTTACAAATTTGAGAGGATTTTGATATTGTATATTTAGAATACATTTAGGGTCCCTGTCATTTTTATGTTTGAAAGAAACTTGTTCCCCATATAGGTTTTGCTATATGGCATGCTCAATATCTGAAAACTGCTCAGAACGCAGATAGAACCTTATAATTCCAAGGGGATAATATTGTGTAGTCCAATTAAGTCCCTGTCAGATTCCAGTGCAAAATCATCCTAAACCTCCAGCCTGGAGAAGTTTCTTTTCCCCTGTACAGTAAGTCACACACAAACGTGCACACAGACACATACAAACGCTATGTCAGACATCTTCCATAATATGGAGCACTCAGAAGGCCACATTCGACATTGATTTATTACAACGCTGCTCAATGGAACAATGAAGCACACACAAAGCGACGTTTAGAGTCCGCAGGCGTCGTTTCTCTTACACACACTGCCTTTTGTCGACCTTTTCTCCAAGACCCGTTTTCCTCCACAGAAGAACACACTCCCTGCTGAGTGAGTTATAGTTTCAACAGCAATTGAAATTTCTGTCCAATCTGTCCGAGTCTTGAATGAGAACGACATGAGGATGCTTCAGGGAGAATGATGAATTTTTAAGCAAAGTGGCTCACTGATTTTGACTCCCACCAGTCAAAAAAATGAATTTAATTGGTTAGAACATGGATGAAACGCACAAAACCTGTCAAAAACATGTCTGAGTCATATTTCACCCCCAAATCATAAGAAGGGAAGTGAGAAATTATATTTTGGCTTAAAGGAAATTAAATCTATTTTAAGACTTTTATGGGTGTTTGCACTGTGACATTATTTTAATAATTATTAAGCATATTTACCCACCAAAAAATGCCATTATCTGCAAAAAAATGTCAAGATATGCTGATGAATATTATTAAAACATTTACTTCAATATTTACCTTTTTCTATTCTCATTACTTGTAATACAAACAAATATATATTATATACATTAAAACGTAACTATACACAATGGTAGAATGTGTTGCATAATCACTGCATTAAAGTATATTAAAGAGAATCACCATTAAAAGTTAAAAAAAAAATGTCTTTAATGACATTTTGGGGAGACATCCCTAACCCTAGTCATGAAATTAAAGTCACAATGCAAAAAAAGTATTTAAAAAATCAAAATGGTTCTGAAAACATTTTTCCATGAATCACATTTTAATGCAACTTTTTTTTTTTCGGGGTGCGAAGTGTTTGTAAGATTTACCCATTATTCAGTGATTTTTGAAAGGAGCCATTTTAAAACTCAAACCATGCATTTCCATTTTTGTTCTCCTTCAATCATTCTTCCCTGAAAACTTGTGACCGATGCCGAATATATTAATGAAGGTTGTTTGCTTACTCTCAGTACATTCTTCACTAGTTCCAAAAGAACCCAATGACACGCAGCAATGCTGACCTTTAAAGAGTCAACAATTTACACAAAAATGAGTCTATGAGCAGAGTGCATAATATCCTACAACTCAAAACTGCTCACAGCTCTGAAAACACAAGTTCATTCTTAAGTAATTTAATTTTGCAACATGCCCAACAGTTCACACATGGGAGTTTCAAGTAAAAGTTGCAGCCTTTAGCATTACAGGGAGCTCCACAAGTTATTGCACACATACAGTATGTACAATTTCATCTACATTTTTAGGTTTAACAAGGAGAGGAGACATAAAAGTAGAAAATACAAAAAATACTTTATTTAGAGGCCAAATGCAAAAAAAAAAAAATCTTTTTCAGTATTTGGCACGGACGTTCTATGGCTTTTAATCTATATTTTTATAAATATTAGAGGATTAGTTAACTTTAGAATTAAAATCCTGATAATTTACTCACCCCATGTGTATGTCTCTCTTTCTTCAGTCGAAAAAAAAATTATGGTTTTTGAGGAAAATATTCCAGGATTTTTCTCCAAAAAAAAGAAAAGGGTCTTATCTAGAGAAACAATTGACCATTTTCTAAAAAAAAAAAAGAAGATAAATATATTTATTTATATATATATATATATATATATATATATATATATATATATGCGCTCTGTGATGCGCCACACATCACGTAATCACGTTGGAAAGGTCGCGCGTGATGTAGACGGAAGTACCGTAGTAGGGCAAAAAATTCCATCTCATTTCCTCCTCCAAATTTAAAATCGTCCGACATCGTTGTTTTAGGCTGTTTGACTTAGTCTTTGCACGTTTGTTTTGTAAACACTTGCTCGGTACTTCCGCCTTTGAAGCTGCATTGAAACTGACATTTGGACCTTCAACCCGTTGAACCCCATTGAAGTCCACTATATGGAGAAAAATCCTGGAATGTTTTCCTCAAAAACCTTCATTTCTTTTCAACTGAAGAAAGAAAGACGAACATCTTGGATTACATGGGGGTGAGTAAATTATCATGAAATTTTAATTCTGAACTGGACTAATCCTTTAAATAAAATAAACTTAAACGCTAGAAATAGAAAGTTTAGATAGATCGAGATATATAGCCTAAACAATATATGCATAAATTAGTAAGTGTATAAGAATGTTATTCGAAACATAGCTATGCATCTAAAAGCGTATATGCATGAGTTTAGACATGCATTTAAACAGTTATGTGATGTTTGTTAGTTTTAACCGGAAACCTCTATCCCTTAGAGATATTTCCAGGAAGTTTAACACAGCAAACTCAGCATTTGAATTTCAGTGTGCTGCAGGCAACCCTGCATTGATCTCGGCATGTTTCCGTGCAAATTTCTGCAAAATTCAGACGCTAACATCTTCATTACGAAGCTCTGTGGCTCTTGGTAAGCTAGAGGGAGGTATTCTATACTAGCAATAAAAGCTGCACCAGAGCCCCGAAAAAATCAAATCCCAGAGATGGCCCACAGTCAACTGGATAAGGATTCGACATTAAAGAGTCTGACAATCCAACACAGCAAACCATCATGTACCGCACAACTGCAAAGCGCAGATAGAGAACACGGGATTCGCATGAGCCCTGAGCCAAGATAGCCTATGCCACCCTCATTAAAATTCAGAATACATTTCTCGGACAATTTGTGCCCGGTTGCCTTCTCTAAGCAGTTCTTGAGAACCACCAGCTGAGCCGCGGTCATTGCCTTGTCTGAGAAGATCAAGTCCCTCATTTAGCGCCGAGTTAGGATAGGAGCGCAGAGGTTGGGCTGCATGCACTGTAATTTTGCCCGTCCAGTTGATCCCAGCCAGCCTTCGATGCTCGCAGCTATTCCAAAAGATCTTATTAGGTTTTGCTTTAGCAAAACAAACAAGCCAGAGCATCTTTGCACAGAAGTTAAACTAGGCACAATAACTTCTCTTTGACGATTAAATGATGAGTTTTCTAATTAAGGCTTAGCTGCACCGCACATTTCAAAGTTCCCTACAGGCTCTTTGACGTCATGGTAAGAAAAATGGAGGAGATGCAGGAGAAAGCGGGATGAACTGTGGTCACGGCGTAAGCAATGTGATAATTATCTGAAGTCTCATGCTGGGCTATGAGTGCTACAGAGGTCTGAATCTGAATCTAAAGCTGTTGATGTTATTAGTGCTGTTTATTTAGGCAAGTCTTACTATTACTTACTGCTGTTTACAGTTGGCTATTTGCACAAACCCCTAACTGCAAATATATTCATTTTTGCATGGAAGATGATAACACACACACACACACACACACAAAAAAAAAAAAAAAACATAGACCAATTTTAATGGAGGGGCCCAAGCCATATCTAGTAACCAAGATGGGGTCATTTGACCCTAGAAATAACTCAGAATAGCCTGGAAATCACAAAGTTTGAGTAATATTTAAAATTTGACCAGTAAGCAAACTTATCACATAGCAAGCACCCAAAAAACTCCAATCCAATGATATAGCAACATGGTTAAAGCCACTTAAAACACCTTAGCAACTGCATAGCAACACCCTAGCAACCACTCAGAATACCCTAGCAACTACAAAGTTTAAATGCTATTAAAGATTGGACCAGTGAGCAACCTTATTTCCTAGCAACCACCCAGAACACTCTACCTATGATATAGCAACACACTTAAGACCACTCAAAACACCTTAGCAACTGCATAGCAACACCCTGGAAACTACTCAGAATAGCCTAGAAACCACAAAGTTTAAATGCTATTTAAGATTGGACCAGTGAGCAACCTTATTTCCTAGCAACCACCCAGAACACCATACCAATGATATAGCAACATGCTTAAGGCCACTCAAAACACATTTGTAACACCCTAGCAACCACTCAGAATACCTTAGCTACTGCAAAGTTTGAGTGCTATTTAAAATTGGACTAGTACGCAACCTTATGTCCAAGAAACCACCCAGAACACTCTACCTATGATATAGCAACACACTTAAGACCACTCAAAACACCTTAGCAACTGCATAGCAACACCCTGGAAACTACTCAGAACAGCCTAGAAACCACAAAGTTTAAATGCTATTTAAGATTGGACCAGTGAGCAACCTTATTTTCTAGCAACCACCCAGAACACCATACCAATGATATAGCAACATGCTTAAGGCCACTCAAAACACATTAGAAACACCCTAGCAACCACTCAGAATACCCTAGAAACCACAATGTTTGAGTAATATTTAAGATTGGACCAGTAAGCAACCTAATGACCTAGCAACCACCCCGAACACCCTACCAATGATATAGCAACATGTTTAAGACCAGTCAAAATACCTTAGCAACTGTATAGCAACACCTGGGCAACCAGCCACAATACCCTAGCGTCATATTTTCTTAGGAATATGCAAAAATCCAGGATTTTTGTTATTAAATTTCAAAATGCAATTTCTGCTGGCTTTTTAAATACATGGTGACTGTTATAAAAACAAGAATGGAGACCATGGCCGTGACTTTGCTTTTGTACCATTTTTATAAAGGATGGCAATACCTCAAGCTGAAACAAACCATAATGCTGCTTTTAGAATGAATGGGGTTACCTGAGCTTGCAATTATTTACTTTTTGTGTCTCCTTATAGCCTCCGTGTTACTGCCCGAGCAGAGATCTTCCCTCCAGCAATGAGATCTGTGCTAAAGGTTTAAGAGAAAAGATGGTTCCCCCCTCTTTGCTCTTGGGTGTAATTGTTATGATGTGTGTCATCTCGCTCTCTGCATGCCTGGGGTTTGCCATGCACTTTTTCAATGGTCTTTTTACTGTAATGAAATATTTCTCTGAAAAAAAAAAAAAGCTAGAGTGTGATTTTTTTTGTGGCTGCTACAGGTTCCCACAAAGACTCTGCACCAAACAAACTATAAATAGGACAAATTATAGTAATGACTCTGAGCAGCACTGCGGTCTAATGATCTGTTAAGCATTATATAAAATGATGATATTTGTTAATTTTAAAGTAATAACATATGGTTATTACTTGACATAAAGAACATATGGTTCAAAGATAAGTATAAGATAAGATCCAGTATTCGAAGTTGTCAATGTAAAAAGGTTGTTGAATACACATTATGTGACACTGAAGACTGGAGTAATGATGCTGAAACTTCAGCTTTGATCACAGGAATAAATTACATTTTAAAATATATTCAAATAGAAAACAGTTATTTTAAATTGGAATAATATTTCACAACATTCCTGTTTTTACTGTATTTTTTAATCAAATAAATGAGGCCTTGGTGAGCAGAAGAGACTTCTTTCAAAAAACATTAAAACAATCTCACTGACACCAAACTTTTGAATGGTAGTATATGGTGCTTGCAAAAAAAAAAATAAAAATCTTTTCCCCACATAATGTAGTTATTGCATCTACCAGCAGGGGCTGACCAACAAAACCTTGACTCATTCAACCCATTTTCACTAGTGCTTTATTCAAATTGAGCCCCAAATAACTGAAAATGACTAATCTAAGACCGCCTGAGGCACCCAGAAGTGTCGCCGCTGAGCATTTGTTCGTAAACACTAATCTAATCTACTCTGGTCACTAAATGCAGTCTCATCACAATGATGTAATATCACATTTGGATGAGGCACTGAGAGGATTCATATTATATATATTATTAGAGTGTTGTGCGGACAGCGTGTTTAATGCTGCTAAAGAAGCCCGTCTCCAGCTCGACTGTGCTATAGTGGAACATATTTCTCATTAATTCTAGCTGCTGGAGTGGTTATTTTGCTGGGTAACTCATTCATCAAACAACAACAGGCTTTCAGGTCTGCTGTGTCTACATGAATCCTATTTCCCAGAGGGGCAAAAATCTCATGTTCTCCAAATGCTGCTAATCTGCGGAGGCGTGGAGATCTGTAGGTCAACCATATACAACGTACAACAGCGGTTGGCCTGCGGGTTACAAGTCATATATATATATAGATCCCATAATATCACATGCTTGCTCAGGTCTTTGCACCTTCTCTAATTCATTTAAGACTGTCATACAATATATTAAGCCATCAAGGGTAATATTACTGCAAATTACCACCATCATATATCAAAGCCAAGGCCAAGAATGAAATCTAAAGAACAAAATATACTGTGAGCAAGAATGTGGATGACAATAGTTATTTCTACACAAGCTCGATCTCATACATTATACGAAACATGCCAAACTTTATTTCATAATGCAACTCAAATGGCTTTTTCTTCAACGATGTGCACTTTAATGCCTTAAAAGGGTTAGTTCAGCCAAAAAAAAAAATTCTGTCATTAATTACTCCTCATGTTATTCCACACCTGTAAGAGCTTCGTTCATCTTCAGAACACGAATTAAGATATTTTTGATAAAATCCGATGGCTCAGTGAGGCCTCCATTGACAGCAAGATAATTAACACTTTCAGATGCCCAAAAAAGCTACTAAAGACACATTTAAAACAGTTCATGTGACTACAGTGGTTCAACCTTAATATTATGAAGCGACGAGAATACTTTTTGTGCGCCAAAAAAACAAAATAACGACTTTATTCAACAATATCTAGCAATGGGCGATTTCAAAACACTGCTTCATGAAGCTTCAAAGCTTTACAAATCTTTTGTTTCGAATCAGTGGTTTGGAGAGTGTATCAAACTGCCAAAGTCACGTGATTTTAGTAAATGAGGCTTCGTTTTGTCAAAAGTGTTTTGAAATTTCAGTGGTTCACCACTGAGGGGTGTGACTTTAGCAGTTTGATACACGCTCCGAACCACGGATTCGAAACAAGAGATTCGTAAAGCTTTGAAGCTTTTGTATGTATGTGGATTAAGTTGGATGTACTTACAGTATATATATATAGCTAGCTAAGCTAAAAGTTGAATATATATTCAACTTTTAGCTTAGCTGGGAAATAATATAGTATTGAAGCTTGTTTCCACCACTGAATAATTTCTCACAATTCTAATTTTTTTTTTTTTTTTGAAATTCTGATTTTTTCCCCCTCGCAATTCTGAATTTTTTTTTTTTTTTTTTTTTTTTTTTTTTTTGAGAGACTCTCAAACTCTTATAACTCGCAATTGTGTGTTATAAAGTCAGAACTGCAAGATAAAAAGTCGCAATTATCTTTTTTTACTTTAAATTCAGTGGCGGAAAAAAAGCTTCCATATAATATAGATACATTTTGTGACAGAAAAAAAAAAAAAAAAACTCTTGTAAAATTCTCCTGTTAAACTCCGAAGTATGCTGAAGTTTGGTAAAGGTGACATGTTGATAGCATCTACCTCAATAAAAATACATCCAGTTTAACAGCACAGACATCTAAATAAAATAAGTGCTGAGATTTTAACGCCAAAGTAATGCAAAAATGCATGTCAAGTATGTACAATAGTACAGCAATGGTACAATAGTAAATGTTTCTGGCCTATATGTCTTTAAAGTCTAAGGTGCATAGTGGGTTGGTTAACAAGCCATGGCTTAACTAAAATAATTAAGGGGCAGATTGATATCCCTCCTTGGGTCGGGCTCAGGTTCATGTGCTGTAATGTGAATTAGTCATCAGGCCACAACTGCTTATGTCAACATCATTCAGCATTATCCGGCATGCACCTCTGACCTCATAATGGCTTAAAAACGTGTCTTGTAAATAAAACGTGGGTAATGGGTATTTTCATGCATTTGTTGCACACCACAAGGCATATTATGGTAAAGCAAGAAGAAGATACAGTGAGCTAGGCTATAGCGCGTCAAAGGTTTATTTCAAGATAAGTATAGTAGGCTAATCGAAACTAGAAACAGCAGCATAATGTAATTAAAACAAGAAACATCCATGGCAATCTAAGCTGGCTTTAACAAAATGTCAGAAAACTCCTCAGTGCTTCTCTTTGACTAATAAATGATGAGGTTTCTAATTAAAGCACAACTGCATAGATTTCAAAGTCCCTGCGGCTGTTAGACATCAGTAAAAGTAAAGGAAGAGACAATGAAGGAAAAGCCAGCAGTATGAATAATGATAGCGACTCAAGAAATATTTAAGAATCATTTAACACATGAAAGAAACTAGAGTTTCACATTTTCAGGAAAATGTGAGGGGTACAAAACCTGCACAATGTTTTGAATGGTTGACAGGGCATTGCTAGGGTGCTCTGGGAGGTTGCAAGGGGGTTACTCACTGGTCCAAGTCAGAATAATACACTCCAACCTTTTTAGATATAGTTTGAGTCTTTCCTTCGGTGTAAGTCTTGCTTATAACATCTGCCGTGTAAAAATGAAAAGAAATGATTAACCTCTCCTCAACAAGCCAGATATAGCAAAGCAAAAAAGTTGTGGGAAAAGACAGATCAAAGTTTAATACTTAGTGTAAGGGAGTCGTTCAAATCACTAACTCTTTGAATAAGTAGTAGCAATACTAATAATGCTCTGCATACTTAGCCGATCCTTCCGCTGCAGAAGCTACAAGAAGACTCTCAAGGGGCTCCCAATGCTGCACATAATGAGGTGATATTTATAAATGACATTTTTGAGGTTGAGAGTTGACTTATTTTGAGAAGAGCCCTTAATACTATCCGTGAGTCACCCTGACTGAAGAAATACCCAGAATTCCTCACTGCCACAAAGGAGAAAGTGTTCAAGACGGGGAGATTTTTCTTATGGATTTCCTGTTGAAACGCAGCATATCTCTGACAGATACCCTTGGAAGAAGCTGAAAAAGAGGGAAAAGTGCAGATCCAAAGACAGATGGAGCACCAAATGGTCCAGAAAACTGTGAAAGATTCGTTGAGACAAATTTAGGTTTTCTGGCCAATTCTGGCGGGGGTCTTGAACTTTATACCGACACCTAGTGGTGTGGATATAACAGTGCAAAAGCAAAATTTTCAGTTACCAGTGACTTTTCAGAAATACACTACCGTTCAAAAGATTGGGATTAGTACGATTTTTTTAATTTTTTTAAAATAAGTCTCTTGTGTATGGAAGCTTGTTTCCGCCATGAAATAAAATAAAAAAGGTAATTGCAACTTTTTATCTCAAATTTCTTGCAATTGCGAGTTTATATAGAATTGTGACTTATAAAGTGAGAATTGTGTGATATAAAGTGAGAATTGCGTAATATAAAGTGAGAATTGTGAGTTATAAAGTCAGAATTGCGTGACATAAAGTCAGAATTGCGTGATATAGTCAGAATTGCGTGATATAAAGTCAGAATTGTGAGTTATAAAGTCAGAATTGCGTGATATAGTCAGAATTGTGAGTTATAAAGTCAGAATTGTGAGTTATAAAGTCAGAATTGCGAGATATAAAGTCAGAATTGCGAGATATAAAGTCAGAATTGCGTGATATAAAGTGAGAATTTTGAGTTATAAAGTCAGAATTGCGAGATATAAAGTCAGAATTGCGTGATATAAAGTCAGAATTGCGTGATATAAAGTCAGAATTGCGTGATATAAAGTCAGAATTGTGTGATATAAAGTCAGAATTGCATGATATAAAGTCAGAATTGTGTGATATAAAGTGAGAATTGTGAGTTATAAAGTCAGAATTGCGTGATATAAAGTGAGAATTGTGAGTTATAAAGTCAGAATTGCGTGATATAGTCAGAATTGTGAGATATAAAGTCAGAATTGTGTGATATAAAGTCAGAATTGTGAGATATAAAGTCAGAATTGCGTAATATAAAGTGAGAATTGTGAGTTATAAAGTGAGAATTGCGTAATATAAAGTGAGAATTGTGAGATATAAAGTCAGAATTGCGTGATATAAAGTGAGAATTGCGTAATATAAAGTGAGAATTGTGAGTTATAAAGTGAGAATTGTGAGTTATAAAGTCAGAATTATATAGTTATAGTGTGCAATTGTGAGGGGAAAAAAATTCTCTCTCAGAATTGTGAGTTTATATCTCGCATTTCTGAGAAAAAATTTGCAGGTTGCAATTGCGACTTGTAAACTCAAAACTGTGAGATATAAAGTCAGAATTGCGTGATAAAGACACAATTCACAATTCTGACTTTATATCACACGATTCTGACTTTAATTCGCAAAAGTCGAATTGTGAGATAAAAAGTCGCAATTACCTTTTTTATTTTTTTATTTAGTGGCGGAAACGAGCTTCCATACTTATGCCTGCTCACCAAAACACATTAGAAATTGCATTGGCCTGGAAATCACCCACAACATCCTGGTGGCAAATTCTGCACCACTTAGAAAATGTAAAAATCTAGTCTTAAACATTTCTTTAGGTGTTAAACTCGTTACTTCAACTATTTATATCAGTGTGTGAGCAATGGCACACAGGCAGTGAACTGCAGATGAAAAGCTTAGAAATGAGATTGGAGTGAATCCTATTTTTATAAGGCTAGACTTGTATCTCAGCGCTGCTCTGAGAGGCAGACAGGGGATTTAAAAGCACACAGACTCTGTGCTGTCCAGCTGACATGTTAATCCATTTTAGCAGCGGCCCACGACAGGAGCCAGAGCAGCTACACGGAGAACTGCCTCACGCCCTGACGACAACACGCTGACACGCAATCAGACACTGAACTTTATTATTCAGTAAATCCCTTTCTATTATCTCCACCTTGCTGAATCACTTTCATAACACCACAGGAGTCAAGACAGGAGGGAAAAAGTTTGCTTGAGTTCTTAAGCTTCCTCATGAGCGCTAAACAAGTTACACTGAAACAAGTTTACAGGTGATGTCATGCAAAATATTAATACTTCCAATCACTGGTTAAACTGAAACAACAGCAACAATAAAGTGAGTGAGCATTAGGGATGCACCAATATTAATTTAAATTATTTACAAGGCCTGATTAGTTAGCAAGTTCCACTTTAGCACAATCGAATATACTTAAGCATATCTTTAGTTGGACCTCAGCAATACTTCTGCATTAATTACAAAATTAGTTGTTCCAATTTATCAGACTTTAAGTATACAGTACCAGTTTAGTGTACCAAAAGTACAATTGCAGGCTATTTTTAATTAGCACATAAATATGGAAATGTATTGTAATATACTTAACACCAAAGAAAAATTATTTCAAATACATTTTAGTATATATTTTTTTCACTAGGGAAGTGAATATTTAAAAATGAAATGCACACAAAAATATATAATGCATAATAACTAAAATAATGAAGTGGTATGATGTTCATTTGGGTGAAAAACATAATGCTATATGCAGTTGATGTCATTGTCACTAAATCTCCTTGCCGGACATTTTTAAAAGTATTGAACAATTTAGGTCTGTTTCTGGTTAAAAAAGTTAATTTTCATAAATCTGAAATTATGCCAATTGGGATACACTAAATCCAAACCTCTACATAAACCCATTTAGATGGGCACCCCAGGGCATACATATAACACCCAAGATTTCATATAAAACCACTGATAGCACAGGTTATGAATGACGACGCACTGGTCTGCTCTTTTTTTTTAGAAAGGACAAACTTAATTAAAATGATTACCATACGTAGAATCTGTCCATTCCCTTTCTTCTAATATAAGAAAACATGTAAGTAACATGTGGGCGCTGCTTAACTTTAAGTTTTACGCTTGGGCAACACAGGTGAGAATAATTATGGGCTGGATCCATAAACCTCCTGATGTTTTCTGGGTTGAAATAGAAATAGACTTAAGCAGAACCTCTAAATTACTTAATCTTTTAGATGAAAAGAACCCATTTCCCTCTGAATTAAAGAACTTTCCCCTCATTTATTCAACTTTGCAAGCTTGCTCTGCCATTAAAAGATTTTTTTCATTAGATTCTCTCCTCGTTGGTTCATTCAGGTCTGTGTCTTAAAATGGGACCACAATTTTTCCTCATGGCAACAAGCTGGTATAAATCATATATATGATCTCTTCCACAAAGGTGAATTTATGCCCTTTGATAAGCTCACATCCCATTCTTATATTGCACAAAAAAAAAAAGATTTCTCTAAATATGTATAAGTCAGACACTATGTTAGAAATAGTGCAGTGCAGAAACCCAAAAGTTTATATTCAAATTCTACTCAATATTATGAGCATAGGAAGAATAAGTTAACTGGTCTTCAAAAATCTTGGAGTAAAAACATTGGGTCTGAAATTGATGGATCATTAAACTCCCAGCTACTATTTCTATAACAGATTCAGACAAATGCAGTTTAATGTAGTACATAAGGCTTATATATCACCATATAAATTCAGTAAACAAACATAAAAAATACTTGAGAAACACAGACATTGTCCATCTTTTACTGATGTTGGCAAGAAAGACCATTATGATTAAATGGATAGCCCCCCACTGTATAGGGATCAGGTAGCTATGATAAAGGATCTTATATCTTTAGAAAAACCTAGATTCTATCTATATGGGCAAACTCATGTCTCATAAAATCTCATAAAATCTCTTGGGATTAGTGAAGATCCCTGTGTATACCCTTAAAGGGTTAGTTCACCCAAAAATGAAAATGATTCACCATCCCAGGTGTAAATGACTTTCTTCTTTCAGTCAAACACTATTGGAGTTATTTAAAAAAAATATTCTGGCTCTTCCAGGCTTCATAATGGGAGTAAATAGTAACCAATACTTTGAAGCCCAAAAAAGCAAATCCATCCATCATAAAAGTAATCCATACAGCTCCAGGGGGTTAATAAAGGCCTTCTGAAGTGAAGTGATACGTTTTTGAAAGAAAAATATCCATAATAATAACTATAAACTTGAATCGGTCCAACGGAAGAGTAAACTTTGCATGACGTATTGATGAATGCAGAAGCGCAGAGGATAGAGCAAAAAACAGTTCACAAAATAGAAGTCTAAAATGAGAATTTTCAAAGAGAAATATTGGAGGAGCCTGAGTTTGTTGCCTAGCCCTATTTGTTTGAACCACGAGAGGCGTCTCACCTGAGCTTACGCTACTCCTACATCCTGCGTCATACGCCCTCGACTCTCTCGTGAACATGCGGACGGACGGACATTACTGGAAGCTTCGCTTCAGAAGGCCTTTATTAACCCTCTGGAGCTGTATGGATTGCTTTTATGATGGATGGATGTGCTTTTTTGGGTTTCAAAATATTGATTACTATTCACTCCTATTATAAAGCTGGGAAGAGCCAGAATATTTTTTTAATATAACTCTGATTGTGTTTGACTGAAAGAAGATATATACACAAAGGATGGCTTGAGGGTGAACTATGCCTTTAACGTGACAACTGTAGAATACATTTACACACCCCTTTTGATTTGACTAATATATATATATATATATATATATATATATATATATATATGCACACATACACACACATTTTGATGTATATTGGAAATTTGCCTGTTCCTTATCGTTTTCCTCCATCATGTTATAATTAACATCTTGCATATATCTAATTTTTTTCTTTATTTCATTCTTTTTATTTTATTTGCTCATTTCTTTTATTTATGTTTTACTTTATCTATGATTTGTAATGCAACTAACCTGCAACAAAAATAAATGCATAAAAAAATAATGAAGTGGTAAAATGCAAGCAGCCTCAGGTTCAAAATCTGTCTGTGCACACAACAGATTTTCTGGACTGTGTTGTGAACTTACAAACAGTGCATATGTGTGGATTGTCACCGGCCAACAAAGAGGAGTGGTTTAACCTACAGCATAAATAATGCATCTCCCCATATAGAATGACCTCTCATAACTTGTTTCCCACACAAGCCAGCTCAGTACAGGAACACAACAATGAAAAAAAGAAAAGGGAAAAAAAAAATTCACAAAATTACCACAGCCTCGTGAAATCGGAGCGGTTAGGCGAACATTAGCTAAGTTTCACCTCTCTCTCTGCGTCAGCATTGATCTCTGTGGGAAAAATCAACTCATCCTTAAAAAGACTGCCTGGGTAAATGGCAGCGGAAACGGCTCTCTCTGTCAAGTAGCAATCTCCGCAATGGAAGGCATTTCATGCTGCAAATCCCCCGCTTAAATTGGACTGGTGTGACAGCATCAAATTTTCTCCCAGGGTGATATCAAAATGATTCAGATTTCTGCCAAGTGTTTGAAGCCTTCACATTAATGCATACTTGAGTCTCGCTCTATTCAAACCCGGATTCGCTGAAGTAAACACTGGCAGGAGCCCTGGGATCGCGATTCCAGAGGACAAGATTAAGGGCAAAGTAGGACAGAGGCGTTTCTAAATGAGAAGTTTAGCACAATCTTATTGTTATTAATGTCGGCGCTCAAACGCGAGGCGTGCCGAACTTAAACAAAGCATCCGAGCTGATTCATCAGACTACGAAATGTATGCGCCATTAAACAGAGGGGAATACGCCGCGACAATTTGGAATTCAAAGACAGCCTCGGAGGTCGAGCCGGCGTGAATAAAAAGTTCCGGGAGCCGCTGAGACTGACTGGATGTTTTAGCATTCAATTTGCATAGCGAGTAGCCTGGCTGCTCTGATGAATAGGTAATACCACCCCTATGAGGCGAACAGGTTGCATTGTGGGACAGTAGCTTCGGGGCGTGTCATTCCATTAGAGTGGATTTGCCTGACACTCCAATTTCATCGAAATCCTCCCACTTTCGTCCCGGGGCTATGGGTGACAAAATTATACATTATGTATTAATTTATTTATTTATTTGCGCTTTCTTCTGTCCCCGAAACTAAAGTTGTAAACATCTCTAACTCTGGCTGTCACGTATACACTAGGGGCCGCATTTCCAAAATGCAATAAAGCGTTGGTGAGCTGCAATAAAGTTGTAGCGTGCTGATATTGTTTGGCGTACCTAGTTGGACCTCTCACAGCAATATAAATCTCATTTCAGGCCTCACACACGTCCAGAAGATTCACAAAATACAAGAGCGTGGCTGACAGAAACACTGGCCGGCATTTGAAACACAGCTTTACTAGCGTTTACATGTTGCTGTGGACGTGATACGTCTTCTGCGGTGTTTGAGAAGCCTGCCAAGCTACTTATAATTCAATACAAACTGCTAGAGAAAAGCAGTTATGTTTTAAAGTCAGTATGAAACGATAGTCTTTTCTTACCTATTGTGATGTATATGAGTGAAACGCCTTCTCAAAAAAAAAGTAGGGCGGGGCTTGATTTTGTTCATGGGGAATTGATTGGGTGGTGGTTTCCTATTGGTGGATCTCATGTGAGTGACAGGTTGCCCCGCCCTCGAGCCAGTAAACACTTCAGAAGAGAAGAGATGTTGCTGCAAGAAGGAGGGGAAGTTATTTAGATTAAAGATTACGAGGTACATGGATTTAACATAAATCGATTATAATAAATACTGCAATATTCCATAAAAAAACAAGAATTGTCATTTTTGATTTCATGGTGACTTTAAAATATATAGGCCTAACCATATAATTTCTTTGATTTATCTGGCACAAAAAAAAAAACAAAAAAAAACAATGAGGATTTAAATTAGCATAAAAATATAATTTCATAATTTAGTAAACAGGAAAATGTACACTAAATACAAGTATTAAAAATAGACAAAACACCTCAATACATCTATATAAGTCAAAAACAGATTCCTGTGATGGCAAAGCTGAATTTTCAGTGTCACATGATCTTTCAGAAATCATTCTAATATGCCGATTTGGTGCTAAAGAAATGTTTATTATTATTAATGTTGAAAACAGTTTTTGCTGCTCAACATTTGAGGAAACCATAACACTTTTATTCAGCAAGGATGCATTAAATTGATCAAAAGTGAAAGAGATGTATAATGTTACAAAAGATTTTTATTTCAAATAAACTTTGTATTCAAAGATAGTTTTCACATAATATGAAGCAGCAAAAAAAAATTCATCAAACAAATGCAGCACTGGTGAGCATAAGAGACTTCTTTCAAAAACATAAAAAAAAATAATAATAATAATAATTCGTAATTATCCCAAACTTTCAACCAGTAGTGTACATGCATCTCTAACCTAAATCAGACTTCCCAGCACTACAAAATAGAGAAAGAGGAAATTTTAACAGAGCACATTTGATTATACAGCTCACAAAAACTGTGTGCACAAACACTATGGCATAAAAGACAGTGGTGCAGCATTTTGTCACGCTACACCACTACTTGTTGGAAAAAAATAGCTCATTACTGGCAAAGCTGCACTGAACTACCGTGACTAAATGCGAAATGACTAAAGGTAAATGCCATGCTACTGACAAATTTTATTAGCAGCATTGCTACTTTAGTTAGTAACTCCCCAAAACTGGTCTTCTCAACCTAGAAATGAAAACAGAATTTCTTCTGTCAGAAAGCCTTCCATAGGGCAAGGGCACAGAATATAATGCCCTCCTATATAATGAAGGATGGAGAATCTAGACTAGATAATTAAAGCGGAAGCATTCTAATATCAGACATGCATGATTGGCTGGGGCCGCAGAGGTTAGAATGACGCAAATCTTCGAAGACAAGAAAGGTGACATTGTTCTCCATACTTAGCCTCACTGTGAGAGTGGGAGAAGATAAATAGGTCCGGATTTTTAAACGAATTAAAGAAACAGCGAGATCACAGTCTACCTTTTCAGAGCGGCTGCTGAATGAGGTAAGGCGGTGTGAAGTTTCTATTGTGGAAACGCAGCTTCATTTTCATGGGGCCATCTGTTTGAAAGACCTGAAGATGTAATTATGCTGTCTTCGTTCAGACAGATCATGCACAATCAAGTGCAATTAGGTGGCCTTCTGCTCGAATTCCCTCGTGTTATGATCTGAAGGTACCTCATATGCAGTTTTGTGGAACGTTACTTATGCAAGTAAATACTAATTGTAAAATTTTGTAGTGCAACGGTCTATAAAATGTACCCTTTCCTAAAATATAAAGAAAAAATGGTAACAATTTACAATAAGATCTCAGTTGTTAACATTAGTTAATGTATTTACTAACATGAACTAACATTGAGCAATACATTTGTTACAGTATTTAGTAATGTTTGTTAACATTAGTTAATAAAATTCCAACGACTCATTGTTTGTTCATGTTAGTTCACAGTGTATTACCTAATGTTAACAAATACAATATTTGATTTTAATAATGTATTAGTAAATGTTGAAATTAACATTAACTAAGGAAAGAGTGCTAATAAATTGTACTTAAGTATTGCTACCTAAGAAATTATTTACTTGAGTACACATAGAAGTACTGAAAAATAATAGACAAGAGTAAATAAGTAGTTTGCAGAAAAAGCACTCAAATTACTATGTTACAAAGTACTTTAATATTATTTTTCTATTTTTACACAAAATAAGGCAATGTTAGCAACATGGAGCGCTAAACACTCTCATGTAATTTTTCTGTTTCATTTATACTGGAAGCCAGAGGGCGCCCTCGTGCAAAAAAAAAGTCCACAAGTGAGAATCATAGAAGTATTAACCTTTAGGCATTCTAGGAAATCCCTTATATGGACATGAGATATCTCTACAGCTGAATAACATGCAGATAGAGACATTTTGACTGATTAAACATGAAGACAATAAACATGATTGCAATGATATGAATAATGTATATCTATAATGCAACACTAATTGACGTAGCCTGTATCAGAATTTTATAACAATATATTTTTTGTCTCACTCTGTGTTAAGAAGCAACATTTTAAGAAGGGCAAAAGCAAAGAAGGGTAAGTGGAAGGTCCAATCAAAGAAATGAGGGATTAAAACAGTATGAACAGAAAAGTGCCAGTAAAAAAATAAAGTGGGGTACTGGTTTACATGTTAAATAAAATTCTCTTTTTTTCATTCTACCGAAAATGTGCTGAGAGCCCACTGTTTCTATAGTAACAAACTACACGTGCATCTGACTGACAGATAAGTCATGCGATCTTATTTCATCTTTGTTGCTAATATTGAGGTCATTTCAGCTTCGTATAGATTATATATATATATATATATCCACCTTTACCTAAAAAATATTGCCATACACCTAGTAAGCTAAAAACACATACAAATGACAGTATATATCACCATATGTATGTTGCAAGGAAAGAGAGATTTATCAGAAAACAGGATTTACCTGGGGACCGGTCAGTGGACTGCTGAAGACTGGAAGAAGGTCTTGACCGATGAATCAAACTGTGAAAATCGTCGGTTCATCACGCAGGGCTTTTGTACAGTGAAGAGTAGGTGAAGGGATGGAGGAGGAACCTGTCAAACATGGAGGTGGAAGCGTGATGGTCTGGGGCTCTTCTGCTGTATACAGAGGCTAAGAAGGAGTGAGTAGCACCTTAAACCAAAAGTATGACCAAAGCATTTTGCAGAGCCATGCAATACCCACTGGTATACGCCTCGCTGGTCAGGGGTTCATCCTACAGTGAGATAATGACCCAAAACATACCTTTAGGCTGTGACAAAACAACCAAGTTGGAATGGCCAACACAGGCTATTATATATATATATATATATATATATATATATATATATACACACACATACTCAGGGGCGCACATAACGTTTTTGGACTGGTTCTCAAGGGAGCACCTGGAGATGTTGCTTGGCACTCACACTTTGCTCTTCTTTTCTCTTGAACATAGTAGATGATGTTTTTTTGTTTTTTTTTTATTTAACATTAATGAGACAGACAACAGCAAGAATATTAGGCTGCTGTCACTTTGAGACAGAATGCTTTTTTCTCAACTGTTCGCTAGTTAACATTAATGAGAGGTGTGGCACAGATAACAGCTCGCAAGTCCCAATTTTCGCCTCTTCTTCCGCTTTTAAAATCGTTTGAATGTGTTAATTGGCAAGACAAAACACGTCCAAATGATAAACTTTCACTCTGTGATGGTTAAACTTAGCAGTTAATCCACGAATCACATGCGTGCCGAACTGTTGGGCCTTATGGATCACAGATCACGGATTAACTGTGATCCGTTGCACCCCTAATAATTAAAGAACACACTTATCATTCATGAATGCTATCTTACCAGAGATGGAGAAAAATCCTACTCCAGTAAGTAAACGTGTCCCTGTGAACCAGTCCCTAAAACTGTTGGTACTCAAAAACGCTTCCCTCCATGTTTTCTGGTGCGCATTGTTTATTTTTACCACGCATGCGCACTTGTGCACCTGTCAGGGCTGGTTGCCAACGAAGAGAGGATGCAGGATCTAGTTGAGCAGCAAAGCTGACTAGGTGCAGGTGTGGAATCAGAGGGATGCTGGGAAATGGAGTCCGGGGAAGGTGAGACAGACGGTGACTGGCATTACGTATTAATTTACTTAGTGTCCTGGAGACGTGACGGGTGATCTGGGTGATGCAGGGTAGGTCGGTACTGGCTGACCAGGGCGCCACGGTGGTGCTGGCTCCTTTGGTTCCGTGGCCTTGGCCCAGACCCCAGGCTCGGCCACCAAGTTCGGGGACGGCGGCGGCCATCTTGACTGATGGCATCTTGACTGACCAGCCATCTCGAACGAGGGATCATGCATGGCGGCGGCCATCTCGAACGAGGGCTCATGTGTGGCAGCGGCCATGTTGAAAAGGGACTCAGGACCAGCGGCCATCTTGAGAAGGGCCTTTGGGTTGGCGGGCATCTTAGGAAGGGCCGTGGGACTGGCAGCCATCTTGAGAAGGGACTCTGGGTTGGCGGCCATCTTAGGATTGGCCGTGGGACTGGTGGCCATCTTGAGAAGGGACTCTGGGCTGGCGGCCATCTTGCTCACTGGACTGAGGACCAAAATGGCATTAGCAGCAGTAGCTGGAAGGGAGGCAGACTTCAGCGCTGATCTCACAGTTGTTGATATCGGGTCCGCCACCTTGGCTCCCAGGTCAGTGCTGTTGGAAGCCCATTTTCGTCCACGGGGGAAACACAGGTGGCCAGGAATAGACAAGGCCATTGGAGCAGTATGTGAAGGGAATCGGCTGGGAGGTGAGCTGGTGGGGCCTTGTTTGTTTCTGATGGGACTGGATGAGGAGGATACTCTTACTTTAACTTCAAAAATAGAACTGTTTAAATAAAAAACAAGATTTATCGATTTGACTAGGGAGAAAAAACAAGCAGGTTCACTATACCGAATAGTATTTTCATCCAGACCCATCAGAAAACAAGCATTGAGGGAAGCATCAGGCCAACCCACCTGATAAGAGACCTCAAGAAACTCCTCCACATACCTCTCCAACGGCCAGCCCTTCTGCCGCAGTCCGCACAGTCGATCCTCAGCCAGGAGAGTGTAGTCCTTAGCTGCTAGATCCATATCCTTGTTGGTCTGTCCTTCTGTCAGGGCTGGTTGCCAACAAAGAGAGGATGCAGGATCTAGAGGTTTACTGACAATAACCATAACACAAAACACTCAGGAGCAGGAACAAAAACAACCAACTAAACATTGACGAGGACAGACAAGGGAGTGCAGAAAGAGTGAGCCTTTAAAGGGAGTGCTGATGAGGTCTGGAATCAGAGGGATGCTAGGAAATGGAGTCCGGGGGAGGTGAGACAGACGGTGACTGTGACAGCACCAGTTATGTGCACCCCTGCGTATACTGTGTATTTTTATATATATATATATATATATATATATATATATATATATATATATACATACATATATAAGAGATGCACTGATATAATGGCCAATAATCGATATCGGCCAGTAAAAGCACATTTTTACACTATTACACGATAGTTTAAAAACAGCCGATAGTCAGGGCCGATATATCCTGTCAAAAGAGGGCAAAATGCACTGCATTTGGGCTTTGTGTAAAGAAAATGCTAAGAAACTAGTCTGATGTTCAAATAATAATAGTAAATATATGAATTAATATCATTCAGAAAGTTAAGAAATATTAATTTAATCTTCAGAATTTAATGTTAGTATTAATTTGAGTAATGTGTTTATGTTTATACTGATACCAGTTACTCTGAAACAATCGGCAGATATCACTCTGAATAATCGGCTATATGCAAGTGTGTTACTTTTATTAGAAAGATATATTTGCATACACACTATGTAGATAGATAGATAGTGGTTTTTATTAGACATATTAATTTGATTAATTAAAAGTAGTAACATTTAAACACAATTGGCCCATTATGCAACAAAATGTGCTTGTTATGTCTGTAATGTCATTAAGAGTCAGAGATTGTTTGTTTCAGCTTTCATTTTGAAATCTAGCTCGGTTTTTCATCATCCTACACCTCTAAATAAACCACAACAATGCTGAAGACGACATTTTGTGTTTTGCAGGAGTGTGTGTGCATGTGTGTGTGTGTATGGAAAAGCACAATCTCAGCTAATTTTTTCCAGACTGTTTTGGGAGAAATAGGGCAGTTTTATGAACACACGGCAGACTCATCTTTCCGGACAAGAAAACTTCTCCTTTCTGCTCCTTTGCTCCTAAAAGGTGCCTCGGGTCTCCTGAGAGAGTGTCTTTCAAGACAACAGCTGTGTCTTCCTGATTCTTAATTTAGTTCATTTATGCTCGGCCTGCATTCATCTGCGACGGACCAACGAGGTTACCTTGCGTAGATCTTCATTTCCAATTCAATAATGCTCTTCAGCTGTGTTAATTAAACAGTTAATATTGAATCTAGCAGAAATTAAACCAGAGTCCACAAGAACCCTTTGGCTCTAATGCGGGCATCCCCTTGAGAGATTAGTGGCATTATAATGAGGTGGAAAAACAATTATTTCAGGTGCTTTTCATATACCAGCCTGATATCGTCAGGCACGTTATTGAGTTTTATTTCGCCTGACTGTTGTTGTTATTGTGTTCGTCATGTCGGTAATGTCATTAAGAGTATAACAACCTCGTCTGATGTCAGCGATTGTTTGCTTCAGCTTTCATTTTGCAATCTAGCTGGCTTTTTCATCTCATTCATTTCAATTAAAGAAGTGAGAGGACTTAATTGTGCTCGTTTAAGGATGGACTACGAGAATCACATTGATGAACAGAAGATCTTTGAGGAGAGATGGAAGGCCTCCAGCTTCTGACAGCGGTTAAAAAAAATGTTAGATTGGCAGATGCAACCCCAAAACATTGTCTCTGGAGGGATCTCTTTTCTCAGAACTGTAATTGAAATGAGCTTTCACAGTTTAGGAAAAAGTCAATGAATTCATTAAGACGATCAAACGGCTCTGTGATTTAAGACACATGGCTTAAAAACCCAAGAAATGACCCCTGTAAAATTCAAGTTGAACCAGATACTTAAATAGATAGTAGTTTCTTATGGTTTACACACTAAACAAACCACCAAAAACAAATACAGATAAAATATTATATATATAATATTATATATGTAGAATTAAAAAAATACAACTATAATATTTTTGAAATATATATTATTTATTTAACATATATTTATATATATTATAAAATAGTAATATTGTTATTTTATATTGTAATTTCATATTATATTATTTTGTTTAGATAGATAGATAGATAGATAGATAGATGTATAGTTTAACTATTATATATATATAGTTTCATATTATTATATATGTAGAATATAAAAATGCAACTATAATATTTTTAAATATATAATATATTTAAATTTTTTTATAAAATAGTAATACTGTATTTTATATTGCTATTTTATATTATATTATTTTGTTTATACGTTTTATAATATTATATATGTAAAATATAAAAATGCAACTATAATATTTTTAAATATATATATTGTATAATTATTTAATTAATTATTTAATTAATAATTTAATTATTTTATAAAATAGTAATACTTTTATATAATATTATTTTGTGTTTATATAGTTATTTTTATCTCCATTTGACTGAATAAATGTGAAATGTGAAAATGTATATATATATATATATATATATATAATTTATATTTTTATAGTTTTATAACTATTATATATATATAGTTTTAAAATATTATATATGTAGAATATAAAAATACAACTATAATATTTTTAAATATATATATTATATATTTAACATATATTTAATTATTTTATAAAATATAAAATATTTTTAAAAAACATTTATACAATACTATTTTTTGTTTTTATATATTTATATATAGAGAGAGAGATAGTTATTTTTATCTCCATTTAACTGAATAAATGTGAATAAATGCAAATATTGATATGAGAAAAATTCCAGCTTTTGACATCTTGTTTCCCAGTTAGTTATGGACAACAAGATCAAAACTTATCCTCTACAAACAAATTCATAACCTTAATTATTGAAATCCCCTGTAAGAGAGTTTTAATTTTGATGATTTTATCTGAAATCAAATTCAGGCCTCATTATTCAGACCATCTTGACTCATAAGATTTTAATAAAGAAATTAAACATTTACCAGCCCGCCGCTCTAAATGGCCAGTTCAGGCTGCAGGTTTTTTTATTTGAATTTTGAATGAAACATTTATTTACTTTTTACATCTGAGGCCTATTAGGTTTAATTAAATATGATTGCCTATAAAGATTCCAGAATGAAGTTTGGAACAATAGTGGCCAAAAACTTTGCGACGCTGACATCATATCACTGGCTTTTACAGCATTCATGGGCCCGAACCGCAGCGTCTGGCAGTCTGTTCTGTAACTCAATAGAGGGAACAGCAGTTGTCTGTGGCAATGCCAACCAGCCAGTGCAAACGCTCGCCTATTCCAAACCATCATATGGCCTTACCGCCAGCCAACGGTGTGATTCGGTGGAACAGGAAAGACCGAACGTGAGATACAGCTTAGACATTTTTAATTTCCGTATTATATTACCCACTGACATATCTCCCGAATGAACTAATTCACTTTGCGGAGGTAACAGCAGTGCCGACTAATCAAATCGGACAATGATACTGCATAATGTCGTAATCTTCCATCTCCCCCACTGCTGTTCAGGGCGGTTAATGGCTGGTATCAGTTATGAATTCTGCTTGTTTAATGAGGAGCAGCGATGAAAAAGGGAAAAGGGCCAACTGGACGGTTTGTTACCCTCTTCCACCAATCAAGACGGGTTAAAGTGATGCCCATTATGATGTCATCAGGTCAAATAAGACACTTGTATGACAATCTGTTCAAGCATCAATCTGCAGAAGCAAACACCAGAGCAGAGGGATTCAGATGTCTTTCTCTCAAACCTGGTTTGTTTTGAATCATAGACTATAGCAGCAGCTCAGGTCAATTCAGCCCACGTGAGTAAAATGTTAAAAGCTGTCAGCCCTGAAAAGCATGACACAATCACAGAACGAAAGAGAAAAACAGGCTGACATTTGAAACATGTTCTCAGAGACGCTCGATGGTGTTATGTAAGCAGTTAAGAACGATTCTATCTGCCGAGTGCGTTATTAAATAACTAAATGCTATTAAACAATTGCTGTGGTAAATTCACAACTTCTTCATACATCAAGGGTGTCTGATCTGCCAGAACCCCCTTTAAAAATGTATTAT
The DNA here is from genome assembly GCA_037101425.1 of Elopichthys bambusa. Classification (NCBI taxonomy): domain Eukaryota; kingdom Metazoa; phylum Chordata; class Actinopteri; order Cypriniformes; family Xenocyprididae; genus Elopichthys; species Elopichthys bambusa. The sequence continues at coordinate 28,418,927 of CM074446.1, read as the reverse complement.
ATTTGAATGACCAACTAAAACTACAACAAAACATAATTTCATAAAGCATATCAATAAAATATCAGATCAAGTCACTACATTTTCTACACCGGACACAACAGCATGAGGCTGTCTACACTGGACAAGACAAAGCGACCATTGTAAATCCATTTGTTCTTTGTGTCAGAAGCAGCGCGAGCGCTTGAAGTACGTCAGAAATAGAAAGTGGCGTCAGTTTACTGTCAAAAATTTTGGACGTGTCACTTCACGCCATACCGCATCCAGTGTAGACATTTATGCATTTAGCAGACGCTTTCATATGCAAGCTTGTTTCTGTCACTGAATAAGAAAAATAATAATAATTACTTCTTATCTCACAATTATAACTTTTTTCTCAGAATTGCCAGATAGAAACTCACAATTGCAAGTTTTAGGGTCCTGTCATACACCCGGCACAATGCGACACCAGACACTACGTGTTTTTTGCTAGTTTCAGCCCCATGCAGTTATCATTTTCACATCCAGCGCCCACGTTGTTTAAATAGCAAATGCACTCGCACCCATCTGTGCGCTCATGGGCGTGCTGGTCTGAAAACGAGGTGTGTTCAGGCGCATTGTTGGCGTGTTGCTATTAACGACTGCACCATTGACCAACTGAAACCTTGTCTAAACTCAATGGCGCAGTATTTTTTTTATTATTTAAAGAGCGTGTTAGTAATATGCGTCTATAGGCGGGTGCACAATGCACGTACACTCTGCTTATTACACACACAGGGACGGGCAAAAGCACACAAACATGCCAAATATTAAAAAAAATAAAAGGATTACAATATAAAAAGATTATTATTGTGTACATAAAGATAAAAATGGCTACATGTCATAATGGATAAGCATTGCATGTATCAGAATGACCTATTTGCACTAATGACGAATGAAATGGCAAATTATTTGACTAATCATGGCAATACATACATACATGGCTCTGTCTGCCTCGCTGCTCAGAGTAGTTTGCGTCTGTAACTCTGTATAGCTTTGTTTTGAATCTCTTACTACCATTCATTGTTGTTTATATTATCATTACCATATATCTAATATTGCCTATCACATTAATCTGATGTCGCTAGCTTTTAATCTTTTAATCTAAATCGCTATCCCAGTGCGTTTGCATTTCGCTAGCTTGTTAACTTGTCATTATTCTCTCGCACGCTCCTTTTTCTACGCGTTCATCAAACAGCTGTGGTAAGTCGGATCAGTCTACAAACACGGCAAATCATGTCGTCCTCTCCTTCTATTGTTACTTGCTCTGCCTGTCACATGCATAGTATAGCTTTCTATGTCAGAGACGAGGGATTTATGTGTCATAAATGTAGGGAAATAGTCAGGCTGACAGAGAAAATCTCAGAATTAGAGACACGCACCCAAACTTTAATTGATGCAAGGGCTTTAGATACTGTTTTGGATGCAACTAGCTTAGTGAACTCTGTGCATTTTTTGGTTTCGTGCAGCAGGGCAATTGGGTAACTTTGAGGCGGCATAGTCGCAGAAAACACCACTCTTCCGTTCCGATAAGAACATCAAACAAGTTCTCCCTACTCAGTGACGTACCCACTGAGAATCCTGTTGAAAGTGCCCTAGTTATTGGCGATTCTATTACACGGAAAGTGAAAATAGAGACACCAGCCACCATAGTCACATGTTTGCCCGCAGCCAGAGCACCTGACATCAAAGTAAATTTAAAAGTGCTGGCTAATGCTAATCGTAAATACTCTAAAATTATTATTCACGTCGGCACTACTGATGTTTGACTTCGCCAGTCGGAGATCACTAAAATTAACATTAAAGAGGTGTGTGAACTCGCAAGTACAATGTCAGAAACAGTCATTTGCTCTGGTCCCCTTCCTGTTTGTCGGAGTGATGAGATAGCAGATTATTATCACTCAATGGCTGGCTGTCTAAGTGGTGTCCGCAGAATAATATAGGTTTCATAGACAATTGGAAAAGTTTTTAGGGCGGACCTGACCTGTTGAATGGTATTCATCCCTCCTGGGATGGTGCTGCTCTTCTTTCTAGTAATATGGCACATAGTCTTAGAGCTGAAACATGACAAACTGGAGCCCAGGTCAGGAAGCAGACTGACTAGCTAAACCGATCGTCTGCTAGCTGCTTCACGTTACAGAAGTCAGATAAATCCCAAAATACAGAAACTCTTTCATCTAGATATTATCACACAGAGACTGTGTCTGTACCCCGAATTAGTAAATACAAAAAACTTCCAAACCCATTTAAGGGTAAAAATTTAATTTAATGTTCAACAAATAAAAAACAGAGATAATGCTGATAAACAAATGATAAAGCTTGGGTTGCTGAATATTAGATCTCTATCTTCAAAAGCACTTATTGTAAATGATATTATCACAGACAATAATCTAGATGTGCTGTGTTTGACAGAAACCTGGCTAAAACCAGACGATTACATTACTTTAAATGAGTCTAGCCCTCAAGGTTACGATTATCGACACAATCCTCGTCAGAAAGGCAAAGGGGGAGCTGTTGCTGTAATTGTCATTTGAGTTACTAATGATTCGCTCTTATCATCAGATCGTGGTTGTATCTCTCTATTAGTGTTACTGGATCTTAGTGCTGCATTTGATACTATTGATCACAACATTCTTTTAAATAGACTCAAAAATTATGTTGGCATTAGTGGAATTGCACTGTCATGGTTCAAATCATACTTATCTGAACGTTATCAGTTTGTAGTAGTAAACGAAGAGATGTCATATCGATCACAAGTTCAATATGGAGTACCGCAAGGCTCAGTACTAGGACCGTTGCTTTTCACTCTGTACATGCTACCGTTGGGAGATATCATTAGGAAGCATGATGATACTCAGCTCTATATTTCTTCGCACCCTGACGACACTTACCAATTCACAAAATTAACGGAATGCATAGCTGATATAAAAAATTGGATGACCAGTAATTTCTTACTGCTAAATTCAGAACAAAACAGAGATTCTAATTTTGGGACCAAAAACTTCTTCCCGTAATAACCTAGAATACTGTCTAACACTTGATGGCTGCTCTGGGAACGCTTCCTATAACACCAGATGTACTCGTTACATCAGAAGAAGAATGGCATCTACACTAATATTAGTCTCTCTGTTTATCCCGAGGTTCACCATAGTCAGCCGGATCCGGGCCGTATCCAGGTGAGATCGAGGACCTGCGCCTTGACACAACCACAATGCAGCCCTGAAGTGTCAGCAAAGATTGAGTCAACTAGATCATCTATTGTGAAGGCCTCATCGACACGACAGCCAGTGGCACAGTTCCTCAACAAACCGTATGTACTGGCGTGATGAATACGATCCTCAACTGGAATAAATACTTTGACTGTTGCGATCCCAATCGGACTTATGATAGCTGCCTGAATCATAATAAAGCACTTTTTCCCAAGAAAAGAACTGGCCCCCCGACTGAGCCTGGTTTCTCCCAAGGTTTTTTTCTCCATTTTAACACCTGTTTGCCACCTGATGTCACCTGTTGGAGTTTGGGTTCCTTGCCGCTGTCGCCTTTAGCTTGCTTAGTTGGGGACACTTGACATTTGATATTCAACAGTGTTTTGATCTGCCTGCAGTGACACCATTGTACGTGAAATGAACTGAGCTGGATGATGAATCACTGTTTACTCCAGTGCTGATATAGATAAATTAACTAAATTAATAACTATTGATTCTTACAACGGAATAAATCAATAGTGAATTTACTTAAGACGGACAATGACATCATTTTCTTTAAGAGCTGCTGTGCAGCCAAAATTATATACCAGTTATCACTGTGAAGCTGCTTTGACACAATCTGCATTGTTAAAAGACTTGACTATTTAAACTGACTCGTCAGGTTGAGGGTGTCTATATTCCGCCATGTAAATAGTTAATCTGCCATGGTGCGAGCGCACTTGGCTTTTAAAGGGAATGGGAGATGACACTTTGATTGGTTTATTGCACGTTACGCCCAAAACACACCCATGACTCATTAAGAGACCAGGTAAAACCCATATAGACCATGCGCCTTGAGCGCCCAACCTTTTTTTCCGTCGTTAAACTAGCAAAAGTGGATTCGGACACGCCCTAAGTGCACCTGCGCCATGCGCTTCAGACCAGGCGCTTAGATCGTTAAAATAGGGCCCATAAATTCAGAATTGAACATTTTTGATGTCAACACCTAAACAGACAATGCCAATGCCGGTAAATAGCTGTGAGTACAAATTGGACTAAGAAGCAAAAATGTAGGTTTAGAGATATTTCTTAGCTTAACATTTTATGACCTTTACTTGATAACAGAACACCATTTAATGTCACACGTAAACACTCTTAATGTAAGAAACCCACAATGACGGCACATACACTGAAAGGTTCCAACTAACACAGTTTGGTTGCTGCCAGGAAAATAACTGGAAAAATATCTGCAAGTCCCTAAAGATTCATTAAGACAAGCACAGAGGATTTCTAGTGCAGGTGTGAGTGAGATGATATTTAAAGACTAAATATTTAGACTGCATTACCTACAACAGTATCCTAAAACAGTGCTTAAATAACGTAAATCTGTAGCCTTGGTAACATCAGCTAAAAATAAAATATTAAAGGTGCATTACAGAAGATTTGCAATAAGACCAGAAATGTGCATTAAGAAAGTAAACAGTTTGATTTTCCATTGACTTCAAACATTGAGGCATTTAGTAATGACAGACTGTAAGAAAGTAGATTAACCCCTTACGTTATACTAGTCTAAACAATTCCTTAAAGATATTAAACAAAAATTTAAAAAAAAAACAGTGACATTGAGAAATGCATACGCAGACTTTCAGACCAACAGCCGCAGGTCTGTTGTATATGCTGGCTTTCCATTGATTTGTTTCAGTAATTGACTGTCTAGAGAGTCCTCTAACCTGGAACTCACACCATAATCAGTTTGTTCGTGGGTAATTACTAACACCTGCCCTCGAGCCCTTTGACTCACCTCACCAGCTTCTTATGCAGGTTGCGTTGAGTCTTCGCAGGCCTCTGTGGATTCCCCTTTATCCAGAGGCGTCTCTGCTCGGCTTAAGTGACTGTCGTGTTTGTGCTGTTATTATATCTGACTTGTATGATGCAGGTTCTTGTCACCGCTATTAGATTTGTCTTAGCCAACAGGTTGATCCCTCATGAGCGCTTGGTGAGACAAGTTCAACAGACCTTCTGTTGAATTCAGCAGAGGGAGCCTAGATAAATAGAAATCACAGGGTTCAATATTATTACAGGTATCTGTAACCTTGATCCCAAGTTTCCTCCAGTAAAACAGTCAAGTCAAGTCACCTTTACTTATATGGCACTTTATACAATAGAGATTGTTTCAAAGCACCTTTTCGGGGATAAACAGGAAAATAAAGATTCAATAATGCAAACAGAGTTCAATTCTGCTGTAAAGCACCCCTAAAAAGACAATAGTGTCATTGTTCAGCTGAAGTCAGTTCAGTGTTGATTCCGTTTCATTAAATAACTGTGTAAAGATCGTCAAATATGAAATTAGTTCAAATGAGTCTGGTTGAAACCTTGGATATGCTGGTTGGGAACAGTATATATATATATATATATATATTTTTTTTTTTTTATATATATATATATATATATTGTTATATATATATATATGTGTGTGTGTGTGTGTGTGTGTGTGTGTGTATTTATATATACATAAATATACATAGTACACACACATATATTATGTAAACACTTTTATTTTGGATGCGATTAATCACAATTAATCATATGACAGCACTAATATACTATGTGTATATATTCTTTAACATAAAATACTTAAAACATTAAGTTCATTCCTCAAGTTTTTGCTTAGTCATATTTCATTTAGTAATACATTCATTAGAAATAAAGTGAGTTCATGTTGACTTTAAGTTGATGTGCCCTGGTTTTTCCAGCTGGGTTATGGTTTTATCCGCATGCAAAGTCTTACAATAACAGGACAATATCTTGTCTAAAGCTTCAGTGCATTTCTGTATATCTGGTACACAAGCAAACACACTCCAGCATACTGAAACTCTTTAGCTGTGTCAGGCTTTGGATTACACGAATGATGAAACTGCTTTGCTGAGTAAAGCAAATTTCTCTACTTGCTATTCATGTTGGCAGAGCAAATGCTTTGTATTAGGACATAGCCTTGACCTCCTATGTTCTTGGATCATATATACAGTATAGATGTGAAGAATAATTGATGACGGGCTGTTGAATTATTAGAAAATAATGCACACCTGAGGAGGTAATGCGGCCACGACGCGAAGTGAACCTCGGCAGTGCATTATTTCCTAATACTTCAATGAACCAGTCAATTATTCCGCTTATACTATGGTTACCACACCTCAAGACATTTGTCGTTTTTTTGTTCTTAAAATGCTCTTGTGTGTAGGACTAATTTCTTACGCATCTCATCCCACGCCTCCGTTCCTAATTCCAAAATATCATTTTGGAGCTAGTAACGGTGGCTTGAGCAATTAATAGCTGAACAATTCAGTTATTAATGTGGTTAGAGAGAAAGAAAGAGATTAATAAGCATGTGTGAATTACCTGAGTCTGTGCATCTCTTAACAGTGTCCGGCAGCAGCGTCTCTACTAACACCGTACATATTAAACGTAATTTTGTAGCAAAAATACATGGAAATAATTTGTCGTTTTTATGTTATTGTTTACTATATTTATTTGCTTGGTCAGTGTTGTTGTGAGTTTTGTTTCTTTTGCTGTTGTAGGCTGTAAGGACCTTTGATAAAACTAAAATCATTTGGCGAAGTGATATGGAACTGCAATGCAGTCAAGATCTGACTGGAACTACTTTAGAGAGAGTACTACATACTACAGTAATGTTAATAATCTCATCCATTAACATGATTTCTGCCCGAGTCCTGTCGTATTCTTTTCCAGTGCCTGTGAGGTGAAGACAACAACTCCCATGATTCAATCTCGGTGTCATCAAGCTACACCTTTTTTTTTAATCCACGACCTCTAGCAGCGAAAAATTACATATTGTGCCTTTAAAGGGTTAGTTCACCCAAAAATGAAAATTCTGTCATTAATTATTCACCCTCATGTCATTCCACACCCATAAGACCTTTCATTTTCTTTCACCGCTGAAAATTTGAACAAAATAAGAAGGATCATGAAAATTGCATAACAGTTATACATAAAATATACATAAAGTCCACAAGACAAAAAAAATTGCTGAATTTATGAAAATGACCCCGTTCAAAAGTTTACATACCCTTGATTCTTAATACTGTGTGTCATTACCTGGATGATCTACGACTGTTTTTTGTTTTTGTTTTTTTGTTTTATGATGGTTGTTCATGAGTCTCTTGTTTGTTCTGAGCAGTTAAACTGAGCTCTGTTCTTCATTTTCTTTCACCACTGAAATTTTGAAATACTTTCGAAATACTTATGATGTAACAAAGCCTCATTTACTGAAATCACGTGACTTTGGCAATTTGATACAAGCTCCGAATCCCTGATTCAAAACAAAAGATTAGTAAAGCTTCGAAGCTTCATGAAGCAGTGTTTTGAAATCGCCCATCACTAGATATTGTTGAATAAAGTCATTATTTTGGTTTTTTTGGTACACAAAATGTATTCTTGTCGCTTCATAACATTAAAGTTGAACCACTGTAGTCACATGAACTGTTTTAAATATGTCTGTAGTAGCTTTCTGGGCATCTGAAAGTGTAAATTATCTTGTTGTCAATAGAGGCCTCACTGAGCCATCACAAATATTTTATCAAAAATATCTTAATTTGTGTTCTGAAGATGAACGAAGGTCTTACGGGTGTGGAACGACTTGAGGGTGAGTATCAGAATTTTCATTTTTGGTGAACTAACACTTTAAGTCACCGGCCATTGGCAGATGTGGCAAAAAAATTTGTTTTAGGCCCTGGTTGTAAGGTTTTGACCTCATTACCGCTGATCTATGAAAGTGCAGGCAATGACTACATGACACTGAACAAGACTTTATGTTTATGTGAGCAGTGCTTGGTGCAAAAATCATAAACTGATGCATTAAAGCAATCACCAGAACTTTTTCTATTTTAAGCTCAAATGCATGTTCTATTTTCTCGCTATTTTCCCTGTGTACACCTTCCACTTTGCTTTGCTTCCTAGCAACCTTGTAACAGTCCTTCTGTAACGCTGTCAGCAATGCATTTCACGCTGAGGTCAAAACAGGTGCATGAGAGGTGCGTTGAACCCTGTTAAAGGGCCTGAGGAGTTTCAGGGGGTTCTTTACTCATCATTCCATGTTTTCCCCTTCTCTCTGTGTTTATCAGCATTTGATGAAATGGCGGCCCTGGGCAGTACATAAATTATGATTTATATTTTAATCAAAGTAAAGCCTGGTGAATTTATGTGGAGGGAGTGCGTGACATATGGGTAGCCACTGGCAGGAGGCCATGTTTGTGATCTTATATACCAGGGCGCAAAGTTAAATCCGCAACGTTTCTTCTTTGTTGTGCCTCAGTACAGCAGGTCATGGACGTGTTCGCTTTCACTCTTACCATCTGCTGATCCTGTGGGATGCAGGGCCTAAAACAGCAGTTCTGCAAGGACACCAGGGCCAAAGAGTACAGATGCTGAACTACATTTTTATACATATATAAAATCATATATAAATCATAAGATTACCTGTGCAGGTCTCAATAGATAGTTTAGTCTCTAGATATGGCTCAGATACAGAATTTTCTACTATTTTATCATCTGGCAATTGAAAATCATTGAGATTGCTTTAAAAAGTAATAGCATGACTTGAGGTATCATATGACAGTAGCACAAATGGCACCATATGGTTTATACACTAAAGTTTAATACTTATGTTAGTATGTAATATTGAAAGTCAGCTATAAGTAAGTCTGTGAATCTGTGCGCTTTCAAAACGCTGACCTGTTTGATTCTGTGTCCCGATAAGTCAACTTCTGGCTCAACCAATGGCGTGAGTTTGGGGCGGAACAACATATTCATGAAAAAGCAGATGGGGAAACCTGTTTGGAAACAATCATTATTGCATTTTGCAGTTCCATGGCAGCAAAATTACATATTTTTACAGACCTTTTATACATAGGATGTAATATTAGGTTTCTTTATGTGGTCTGTAAAAAATATTCTTTAATAGACGTAATTAATGCAAAAAAGATACTAATAACTATCATGGTAGCGTAAATAAGTTTACTTACACTTACACTTACATTTACAAACAAACTAACCACTAAATGCAACTTTCAAACGCCATCTTTATTTTTTTTTAACTGTCAGAGAATGGAAAGCACAGGATTGTGGGATATCAAAGGCAGTGAAGGATTTTGGACACAGGTTTTTTTATATTTCATATATATAAAGAGTGAACATTTTTAATAATAATATATATTTTGCTGATTATTTATTAATTACTTTATTTTTTATTATTATTAAAAATGTTTACCTTCATAATCAAAAATTGTATTTATTTATTTTTTATTCTGAAAATCTTGCACTTTTTTCTCTTGGAATTATGTCAGATGATTAGTCATGTACAGTAATACAATGAATGTGTATTAACAATAAAATAGGTCTGATTTCATGTTGTCTTTAAACCCCCTAAGAAAATCATCTCATTACTTAGTGAAAAACAGTTACGTTTTCACCTATCAAACATGTTTATGTATTCAAGCTAGTTATTGCATTAATATTTCAACAGGCTTAATTTCAGGGCTCGGCGTGAGAAATGGCAATATATCTTGGGACATTAATTCAGCAATCTACAGTAATCATTACTAAATCCTCTCAGGGTGTTAGGTCTTACATTTTGGTTAAACGTCTCTCAATTATCAAGTCAATTATTGATAAGTTAAAGTAGTTCAGCTGCCAGAAGGAATTCAGTCTGGTCTTGATCAATAAGTAGGAACACACTGCCACCTGCCGGCAGGATCTATGCATCTAACAGATGATTAAACATCAAATTTCCTCAAAGAGAACTAGCTATATTTTACTTCTATATTATTTACTTTCTATATTATATCTATATCATTATGATAGAGATATTTAAATCATATTAAATCACATATTGCATTTTTAGCCCTAAAAGCAAAACTTTGGCTGGAATCTTTTGAAATGTCTTTTTAATGTTTTCATTATACAGTTGAGCTTAAAAGTTTACATACCTCTTGCAGAAATGTGAATCATTTTAACAAAATAAGAAGGATCATGAAAATTGCATGCTATTTTTTATTTAGTACTGTCCTTAATAAACTATTTCAGTTAGAAAATATGATCCACGACTATTTTTTTGTTTTGTGATGGCTGGTCATGAGTCCCTTGTTTGTTCTGAGCAGTTAAACTGACCTGAGATCCATCTTTTCACACTGAGGACAACGTCCAAAAAATCTGCAGGACCTGAAGGATTTTTCTGAAGAACAGAGCTCAGTTTAACTGCTCAGAACAAACAAGAGACTCATGAACAACCATCATAAAACAAAAAAACAAAACGAAAAAAAAAAAAAAAAAAAGACTCGTAGATCATCCAGGTAATGACACACAGTATTAAGAATCAAGGGGATGTAAACTTTTGAACGGGGTTATTTTCATAAATTCAGCTATTTTTTTGTCTTGTGGACTTTATGTATACAACTGTTATGCAATTTTCATGATCCTTCTTACTTTGGTCAAATGATTCACATTTTTCTAGATTCTGCAAGGGGGATGTAAACTTTTGAGCTCAACTGTAAATATATATATATATATATATATTTGAAATGTTGCCAACTAGTGAAATAAAATGTTTAATTTGAAGTAAAATTACTAAAAAATAAAAGCTTTTTTATTTAAAACTAAGCCTAAGGCAAAATGACTAAAACTTAAACTAACATTAACATAAAAACTGAAAATGTAAAAATAAATACTAATCCAGACTAATAAAATGCTGTTGTCTGAACTTTTGAGGGCAACAAACTGAAAAGGATCTGCGGTTCAACTGTTAATGGAAAACATAAAAATGGTTGATGTTTTCTTAAGCTAATATTGATTCCATTTCAGAGTTTTTGGGGCATTTCACTTAACGTGACCTTACATTTCCAGAGTAACAAATAAACCAGAAGTGATATGAACCGTAACTCTTTCTTGCCTCATTATATCATTGGACAGCTAAACATAAGGATATTATTACACAAATTGGATTATAAATGCAAAATAACTGCATTTATTGCACTGATGACATAGACACCACTCAGTGAATTAAACAACATGAGGTCATGTGACAACAAGCATACTACCATGTGAATGCTTAGATTTCAAACATTTCTAAAAAGTAGTCACAAAAATGCAGTACAAACTGTGCAGTATGCAAAAGTTACACAGTGAAAGTGGCCTTTGTTTGAAATCATTTAACTTGCATAGTTGTGCTAATTAGGATCAAGAGAATAGCAATGAAAATCAAAGGCTCATAAAGCTTTTGTTTTGGTCCAAATCAATGCACTTGCTAAAAAGACCTGGGGATCCAGATCCAAGACTAGACACCATGTGTTCTGTTTAATAGGAGAGATTAATCTTTATGGACCATGGCATACAAATAATGCCTCTGGGCTGCACTATCTAACGCACATTACATTCTATTTATTCTGCTTTTACAGCTTGATACTAATTTGTTTTAGAGATACAATTTCAGTTAATGTGCTATTGCAAAATATAATGCATTATTGGTAAATCAATAACCAGACTCTGATTTCTCATCTCTTTCTCATTGCTTGTTCTCAAAACCGTATCAACTCAATCATGGAAGAACACTATAATCTGACATATATATATATATATATATATATTATCATTCAAAGGTTTGGGGTCAGTAAGATTTCTTTTCTTAAGGCTGCATTTATTTGATCAAAAAACAGTAAAATATTATTACAATTTAAAGTAACTGTTTTCTACTTTAATATGTTTAAAAATCTAATTTATTCCTGTAATGCAAAGCTGAATTTTCAGCATCGTTACTCCAGTCTTCAGTGTCACATGATCCTTCAGGAATCATTTTAATAGGCTGATTTGCTGCTCAAGAAACATTTCTGATTATTAGTGTTGAAAACAGCCTAATATTTTTCAGGATTTTTGATCCAGTAAATGCAGCTGTGGTAAAAAATAAAAAATGTAAATAAAGATCTAAAGTTAATGAGGGGTTGACAGTTTACAAGTGGACATCAAGTTCATTTTGATTTTAAAATCTTTTGAAAATGTTGACATCAAATCCATTTCTGTGATTTCACCAAACAGGACTGGGAGTTTTAGAGTGACATAAACCCATTAATGGCACAAAACACACACACACACACACACACACAAAAAATCTAATCCAGTGCTAATACTTACTTATACTGATTTCCCACCAAAATTATGTCACTTCCTGGAAGATGATGTCATTAAGTAACTGAAAGGATACGAGTCAATATCCAAAAGAAAACATGTAATTAGAGAAAACTTTCATTATAGAAAGGAAAAATTAAGAACCAGTTGGAATATTTCTTAATAAATTACCAATGTTTCATCTTAGAAATGCAGCACCCAGAGACAATCTATTCAAACAGTTGAAAACGTATATAAATTCATACTTTAAAGTGTTTCAATTCACTTTATAAGTAAAATAAAATGTCGGCCTATCATCACACCACTTGAAGACACTTTCGCGTTTTGTTCTAGCATAAATTACACACACGAATACTAAATTCCTGAGGGAATTTGTTGTTGTTATTATTATCTGTTATTGTCATTCGTTTCTTTTTAATTATCAATATCGTAAAATCGTCCATTTTGGCCTACAAGCTGTCGTGACGACTTGATGGTGACCGCTTGTGGCCGCTGTCGAGCTTCTTGCGTGAGTCGTGACGTCACCTGGTCACGCACATCCAGCGCGTGTGTGCGGAATGATAGAAGAGCTAAACACGCTTCTGTACGGAGGGAATTATGAAATCAAACAGTATTCCAGCACTGTGTTAAGAAAACAAACATTCTCTTATTAAAATATCTTTATGAAGTAACCGAGTCAGAGGAAAAGACGCTTGAAATAACCATCGAAAAATAAACAGGCCCAGGACTGATTCAGATCCAGCCCAGCATGGACGGTATATGTAACTTTAATTTCGCTATGTTTAATATGATTCACGCGGTCAAGTAATGTTTTTTTTTCCTGTTCATTGTGTTGCTCGGAAGTAAAGCTGATATTCAGACCCATTTTGTGGTCTGCAGTATTTAGAGATTATTAAATGTTTGTATGTTGATTGTGATTTGAATTTGCCCTGAATTGCAAATCATGTTGAAGCCGAAATAAGGTCCCACCTCTGTGTTCTGATGCATGTGTAGATCGTCAGATGTTTGATGCTGCTGTGGTCAGATGTTTGGCACAGACTGCTGGACACAGTCCTGATCAACAGCTCTTTCTCGAATCCATGTAAACTTACTGGATATTTTTGTGTGTTTCATGAAGATTTATAGATCAGAATCACTAGTTCTTCACAGGACACATTTGTTGTAGTGGACACAGATAGGGTTTTTTTAATGTGGTCTTCCTGTTGGACATACAGTCTGAATTTGTCTTCGGTTCCAGGAGATGGAGACGGCCAGAGCCGCTGGTGTCTGTCCCAGGTCAAAGGAGCCGTAGATGATGATGTAGCTGAAGGTAAGACACATCCCTGCTTTACCACGGTAACTTTAGTACCAGAATACCATAGTTACTACGGTAAGACCATAATACATTGACAAAGGAGCTTCTTTTTATCTTTTCAGTGTCATTTTTGTAACCGTGCTGGATATTATCCAAGTTAACAAATCTGCACTTTTGTAATGAAGTTATTATATGATTTATTTTTATTATTGTTTTTCTTTATCAAACATTTTTATGGTCATGGGTCTCCATGAACGAATTGTAAACGTATTTATATCTTGTTTTAAATCTGTAACAAACTTGACATTTAACATGACAAGTGAAAGGATTTGTAGAGAGAGAGAGAGATTTCTATATAATTTTTTATATATTATAAAATATTATGTCAGCTACAAAGTGCCCTTTTGTGTGCTATATTTATTATCTCATTTAGAGAGTAGTTCTGAATTACTAGAAATGTCATACAACTTCAAAAGCTCTGAGAATGATGTTCTGTAACAGAAATGATTTTGTAAACCCGAATAAGTTGGCAAAACTCAAAAAATTTGAGGCAGTTAGTTGCGAAATTCAAAGTTTAAGTAAGCAGAACTGGCAGATTTTTATTTTGTACTCATATTTTATTTGTACTTAACCTGAAATGTTTGAGTACATTAATTCATACATTTAATTTAAAATTATCATCTAACCTCAATGTAAACATTTGTATTAGTGTAAACTTAGCTAGCTATAACAAGCTAATTCAGAAGATGCTAACTTGCTAATTTGTTAACATGTTAACAATAGCATGGTATAGCACTAATTAAAACATGAATCACTACTAAATCACTCCTGCTTAACATTAATCTTGTGCACACAAAAAAAAAATTAAATAATTCTTAATTTTAGCATTTAATCTTCCTTTCGAGTGCCATGAGCAAAGCATGCTGGGAAATAAAAAATATCAGGCCCGTCTCAGTTAAACTTAAGTTTGTCTAAATGAAAAGAAATGAGTTCATAAAACTCAAAACAATGAAACGGTTCAGTTTACTTAAAATATATCAGTTCAGTGAAAAAGAAAGTGCTAAATACTCTGAACTAATTTGTTTAATTTAAGTTTGTCCTACTCAAACCAGTTAGTTTGAGCGTTAGAGTTTACAGTGTTTCAGTTGATTTTTGGCTCTGACTTCAGACTGTTCATGTCAAAATATGTTTCATTATGTTTATATTTATATATGAAGTTAAATTGTGTATGTGTTGTAAACATAAAGGATTTGTTCTCTGGTTTGAGTCAGAACATGGCACAGCCCAGCACCACACTGTTGCCCGTCACAATAATACGACAGACAGACAGACAGAGAGAGAGAGATTGTTATTCTTAGGGAACGCAGGGATAGGGGGTTGTTGGACAGTACTGCGTGTGCAGATGCCTGAGATGCTTTTAATGCCAGGCTCCGCATGTGCCCGCCCACACACGCTCAAATACAAGAGTCACTTATATTCTCAGAAACATTCAGAGAAACAATATGGTCTCATAGTTGTTCTCTTCAATAATTCATTATTGTGTATGTGTGTTGCAGCTGACATCATCTCTGCGGTGGAGTTCAATCATTCCGGGGAGCTTTTGGCCACAGGAGACCGGGGTGGACGGATAGTGATCTTCCAGCAAGAACAAGAGGTGAGATGGATTACTGTTCATTACACTAAACAAATAAAGGCTGGAGCATAAACAGACTTTTCATACTTGAAATTGTTATTCAGAATGCAAAAGGGGGCCATATATTCAAACTTGGCACCACAGGACACAACATTCAGAACGTTATTGGTTCTCACGTGTCTTGTGATCAATTACAACAGGCCCGGTTTGAATATGCAATATTGAAAGCTTCATTTATGGGTGGATTATATAACGTTACACCCCTATAAATAATGATACATTGTTATATCGTGATATAAAAATGCAGCGATATGTACCGTTAATGTAAATGATATGATTCGTGATATAGAGTTAGTTTTGTCTAAAGCTCAGCTTACTTATTTATAAGGTATAATTCACCCAAAAATGTAAATTGTCATCATTTACTCAGAATTTTGTTTCAAATCTACAAAATTTTTGTTCAACTTCCAAACACAATTGAAGATTTCTCTCCCTCTATTTGAAGTCCATTCCTCTAAAACTTAAAAGATCCCCCAAAAAAAGTCGTAAAAATAATAAATCGAGTGGTTTAATCCAAATCCAAGTCTTCTGAAAGGGTTAGTTCACCCAAAAATGAAAATTCTGTCATTAATTACTCACCCTCATGTTGTTCCACACCCGTAAGACCTTCGTTCATCTTCAGAACACAAATTAAGATATTTTCTTATCCCCCATAGAAAGCAATGTAATTGCCGTCATTCAAGGTCCAGAAAAGTAGTAAAAACATTGTTAAAATAGTCAACGTGACTAAAGTTGAACCACTGTAATGTTATGAAGCGACGAGAATACTTTTTGTGCACAAAAACAAAACAAAAATAATAATGACTTTATTCAACAATTTCTTCTCTACCCTGTCAGTCTTGTACGCAGTTGATGCAGTGAACGCCCGAACGTCGACTCATTTTTGGCCGGCTCCTGCGTCAGCGTCACACGCGTGCTTCACGCTGCTCATGTGAACAGGCATCGGCCAATACCAAGTCGGCGTTCAGATGTAAACACGGAAGCGGTGAACTGTGTTCACTGCATCAACTGCGTACGAGAAATTGTTAGAGACATAGAACCTGAAAGTGCTGCAACAAAAATAGCATAGGAGAATGACAGGGGAGTGACGAATTTGTTGAATAAAGTCGTTATTTGTTTTGATTTTGCGCACAAAAAGTATTCTCGTCGCTTCACAACATTAAGGTTGAACCACTGTAGTCACGTTGACAATTTTAATGATGGTTTTAGTACTTTTCTGGACCTTGAATGTGGTAATTTCGTTGCTTTCTATTGAGGATTAAAAAAAAAAAAAAACTGGATTTCATCAAAAATATCTTAATTTGTGTTCTGAAGATGAACGAAAGTCTTACAGGTGTGGAACGGCATGTGGCTGAGTAATTAATGACAAATTTCATTTTTGGGTGAACTAACCCTTGAAGATACGATGGCTTTATATGATTTACAACGACGAGCATACTGTAGTAAACACGGACGTTCAAATGCTTGCGTGACGCATGAAAACAACAAATTTTTGTGTGAACTAACCATTTACAGTTTAGGAATAGTCATTCTGACATGCTTTCTTGCTATTAGAACTATGATTGATTGCTTTGATCATCTGAAGTGCATAAGTGAAAGCGCAAACATAATTTAAATCACCATATCATGTTTAGTTTTAATAGTATGATTATTCAAAGCGTTTTAGATGGTTTATTCTTATATGTATATAGTGCATTAATAGTGGGAGAGGCAGGGCATAGCAAGCACCGGGAGAGTCTGTGCGTGCTCTCCTTTATTTTGGCTTAAAATATCGCAGTAGTATCGTATCTGAGTTCAGTTTCACGATTTGTATCGAATCGTGACGAGTGTATCGTTACACCCTTAGTTACTTATATACTTTTATATCCAGATCGTATTGGTTTATCTGGTGATAAGAAAGCAGGCATCATTGCAAAAGAGAATATTTCTTATCTTGAATATTTCAGAGTGTCAAATTCCACCCTCTAACCTCAGACCATTAATAAACTCTTATATTAATAACATGTGGCAGATGGAATGGGATGAATACCATGGAAATAAGTTACATGAAATAAATCCCAGTATAAGAAGAATGTTTTTTACTCATTTCAAATCTAGGTATGATCAAGTTGTTTTTTACTAGATGCCGTTTAGGTCATACAAGACTTACATATGTTTATTTATTAAAAGGTGAAGAACCACCATTATGCCCTCCTTGTCAAACTACATATTTTACTGGACTGCACTGTTTTTAATGTAAATGGACAAAGGTTTTATTCAGAGATGTTTAAAAAAAAAAAAAAAAAAGTATCACCTGAATGTATTTTGGAATTTCTAGTCTAGTATTAACCTTAAATGTCTTGTATAGCTTTTTGTTAGTTGTATGACTTTTGTTGTTAGTTCTGTTTTCGTCATGAAGATAGCCTTGCTGCTGACATGGCGTTAAAAATAAATATATATAATATACCTGTGTATATATATAATACTATAATATAATATAATACACACAGAAACGGGAGCACAGGGCACTGCCCGAGAATTTTGTTAATAAATTGGCTTCCCTGTTGAATCGCTACATTATATTTCTCAGCAACAAGGGGAACATGTTTAATTACTGTTTTTGAAGTAATTAAACTCACTGCTTCATTGCTAGTAGATAGAGGCGCAGGTATGTCTTATTTTAAGAATGCAATATCTAATAAGTCCTATTTGACAAAAATAACCATCGTTTTAACCCTTCCAGTCAAATTTACTGCTACAAACTACAAGACAGATTTAACTTGGCTTGTAACCATGGTATAAGCAGGATAATCTGCGGCTAGCTGTGCATTACCTAAGTTTTCCGCTCCACGTTGTGCATTAAAATCATGTAATGCACACCAAGCTGTGGTTTATCCATTACATGTGACGTTTCTGTGTCCAGAGTAAAAACCTGCCGCAGTGCCATGCGGAGTATAACGTCTACAGCACGTTCCAGAGTCACGAACCAGAATTCGACTATCTGAAAAGTCTGGAAATTGAGGAAAAGATCAACAAGATCCGCTGGCTTCCTCAGAAAAATGCTGCACACTTCTTGTTGTCGACAAACGGTGAGTTAACCATATAGTCAAACAAAAGTTAATTTCCCAAGATAACATTTCTCATTTTCATTTAGGTTTTTCATCTAATATTTATTTTCTATTTTATTTTCACTTTAGTTCAATTACCGAAAATTATTTTAGTTAAATTAAATGACTGTTCTCTAATGGAGTTTGTTGATTATTCAATGCTCTGTTGTTTTATTGCATGCAGATAAAACCATCAAGCTCTGGAAAATCAGTGAACGAGACAAGAGACCGGAGGGGTATAACCTCAAAGAAGAGGATGGCCGCTACAGGCATCCGTCATCGCTCACGACACTACGGGTGTGTAGATACATACACACTCTCTCAGGATTATGTTAATGCATTAACAACCACATTCGAGTAACACGCTTTGCTCCGCACAGGTTCCAGTGTTCCAGCCGATGGATTTGATGGTGGAGGCGAGTCCACGGCGCGTGTACGCCAACGCTCACACCTACCACATCAACTCCATCTCAGTCAACAGCGACAACGAGACGTATCTCTCCGCCGATGACCTCCGGATCAACCTATGGCACCTGGACTTCACCGACCGAAGCTTCAGTATCCTATTTATACATTTTTGTTTATTCGTACTACTGTCTGTAAGATTTTTTTTTTTAAATGTTTTTGAAAAAAGACACTTCTGCTCCCCAAGCCTGCATGTATTTCATCAAAATCTGTAATATTGTGAAATATTATTACAATTTAAAATAACTGCTTTCTATATTAATATATTTTAAAATGTAATTTATTCCTGTGATCAAAGCTGAATTTTCAGCATCATTACTCCTGTCACATGATCCTTCAGAAATCGTTCTTTTCCAGGCCTGGAAATGTTTTGGGAAAATAAATAAACCCAGAAAGTTTTGGAAAAGTCATGGAAAATTTGTTTTAAAATATTTGTATAGAATATATGTTTAAGTGATTAATATTGGTAAAACAAACTACAATACTTAATGTTCATTCGATCCAACCGACTGTGGCATTCCATCAGATTTCGTTTTGTAGTGATGAGCATTATAACCAATCACGCACGTTTCTGTTGAGCTTATGAATGTGATGGCCAATCAGAAGAGTTCAGATTAGTCATCGCTGAAACGAAGAGCTTTGTTCAGTGCACGCGCTCTCTGTAATAGATTTTTTGGTAAATAGAATGTTACAAAAGATTTCTATTTCAAGCAAATGCTGTTCTTTTGAACTATGTTTTAATTCATCCCTACGACATAAAAGTATTAATTTCTTAGAAAAAATTTTACTGACCCCAAACTTTTGAAAGGAAGTGTAATTATATTCCATGACATATTAATGTTGAATTGTTTTTCATGTTTTTTTTCCTCATATTATATACTGTTTACTGAAGTTTAGCCCTTAACCACGGTCTCAGACATTGTTGATATTAAGCCGGCCAACATGGAGGAGCTGACGGAGGTGATCACGGCTTCAGAGTTTCACCCGCTCCAGTGCAACACGTTTGTGTACGGCAGCAGCAAGGGCTCAGTGCGCCTGTGTGACATGAGGGCGTCCGCTCTGTGTGACCAACACTCAAAATGTTCGTTTCTGAACTTTCACTGCTTCACTTACTTTACATTGATTGAGCGGTAAACCTTTCAGAACCTCTCACGCTGCATGTAACTCATTTATTGTGTGTTTCTGTGTAGTGTTTGAGGAACCCGAGGACCCCAGCACACGGTCCTTCTTCTCTGAAATCATCTCATCCATCTCAGACGTCAAGTTCAGTCACAGCGGCCGATACATGATGACCAGAGATTATCTGACCCTCAAGATCTGGGACCTTCACATGGAGAGTCGGCCCGTGGAAATTTACCAGGTAGGCATGTAACGATCATGAATTTTGTGCTGACGATTAATTGTCAAGCAAATAATTGTGATTTAATGATTTAAATTTGTTTTGTTCAAGTCACAGCGTAAGCCTAATTATGATTTTTTTTTTTTTTTTTTTTTTTTTTTTTTTTACTTATAATATAATATACTGATTAAAATTTAAACTGCAGTTATCTCAAATAATTGGGATTAGATTGAATAACCATGATCAGATGATTAATCAATAATTACTACAGGCATATTACCAGGTGCTGTTTCTGTCACTGTGGGACATTTTTTTGCTGTAAAAAATAAGTAATAAGCCATATTGCTTTGGTGTACCAAACCAGATATACACTTGGAAGAAATAATTTAAGGAATAGTTTATCTAAAAATTATCATGTTGTTCCAAATCTGTATGACTAATTTCTGTGGGACACTTTAGCAGAAATTAAGAATGTCCTGCATTTATTCTAGCAATTAATGTAGACTGATTTCAAATTTAGAAAAGTCTCTTATGGTAAAAATAGTCTGTGTGCTAAAATTCAAGTTCAAGTCATACCTTGTTTGAGAAATAGACCAAAAATTAAATATTCCCTCATTATCTTGATATCAATCCTAGCTCTTTTTGACATCTTCATGAAAAGTAGCAATGCCCAGTTTGTGAACCAGTTGTTCTTTTGAATTGGATCTTTGTAAAAGATTTAATCGGTTGATCCATTTCACAAAACCTTAGTCTGAGTGATTTGTTCTTGAATCGTGCCGATCCAGACTCCATCCACTTGCAGCAGTTAATGACTCCCTGGATTATCTGTGAGTAACAACTTAAAGGGATAGTTCACCCAAAAATGACAGCTCTGTCATCATTTACTCAAGTCAGTGGAGTCCGTCAACTGTTTGGTTACCGGCGTTCTTCAAAAAAAACACAAAAGAAAGAAATTCATACAGTTTAAAACAACTTGAGGGTGAGTAAATGATGACAGAATTTCCATATTTGGGTGAACTATCCCTTTAAATTAAAGCTATTTTATGAATAGAAGAATTGTAATATGAATTGCTTTTTTAATATATTTGTGTTCTTTTTAACCTTAAATGTCAAAAAAAGTCTCCATTCATTGTAATTACATGGGAAAAGCAACCAGGACATTCTTTAAATTCACCTTTTCCATGAAAGAAAGAAAGTTGAGGTTTGGAACCACATAAATGATCCTTTTCATTTTGTGTGAACAAACAAAATGGTGATTTAGCAAGATTGACCACTAGGTGGCATTAGGAATTTATTTCTTGTCCATATTTATATAGTGATGATTATGCATTGCATGAAAGTATTATTTTTTCCATAATGTGTGAAATGGTTTAATTTTTTTAGCTATATATATATATATATATATATATATATATATATATATATATATATATATATATATATATATATATATATATATATATTCAGAATATATAAGAGTATGTAATATTCAGCAGTAAATAAAGTACGAGAAGTCATCAGGATTTAGTTGGATTATGAAAAGTTGGCTTATGATGTACTACATTAATGATATATTTCAATTGCTGTAATTATAAAGTCTGAGCTTTTGTACATTGTATTCAGAATTTGTTTGCATGTCAATAGTCATGATGATTCCAAAATTAAATGCCTGACCAACTTTACTGTTATGTAATTGGCTTATTTTTAAATGAATCATGTATTAAGTTATTTATAAATAGTGATAATTACAGTCGATATGAAATGCATATGTACAGCTAACATTAACATAATTTATTATTAATTTAATTTAGACCCAATATTTGTGCTTTTTATATAAAGGTGCTGGTCATATACTTAGAATATCATCAAAAAGTTGATTTATTTCACTAATTCCATTCAAAAAGTGAAACTTGTATATTATATTCATTCATTACACACAGACTGATATATTTCAAATGTTTATCTCTTTTAATTTTTATGATTATACCTGACAACTAAGGAAAATCCCAAATTCAGTATCTCAGAAAATTAGAATATTACTTAAGACCAATACAAAGAAAGGATTTTTAGAAATCTTGGCCAACTGAAAAGTATGAACATGAAAAGTATGAGCATGTACAGCACTCAATACTTAGTTGGGGCTCCTTTTGCCAGAATTACTGCAGCAAGGCGGCGTGGCATGGAGTCGATCAGTCTGTGGCACTGCTCAGGTGTTATAAGAGCCCAGGTTGCTCTGATAGTGGCCTTCAGCTCTTCTGCATTGTTGGGTCTGGCATATCGCATCTTCCTCTTCACAATAGGTCAGGTGAGTTTGCTGGCCAATTAAGAACAGGGATACCATGGTCCTTAAACCAGGTACTGGTAGCTTTGGCACTGTGTGCAGGTGCCAAGTCCTGTTGGAAAATGAAATCTGCATCTCCATAAAGTTGGTCAGCAGCAGGAAGCATGAAGTGCTCTAAAACTTCCTGGTATACGGCTGGTATACTTTTCCTTGGACCTCAGAAAACACAGTGGACCAACACCAGCAGATGACATGGCACCCCAAACCATCACTGACTGTGGAAACTTTACACTGGACCTCAAGCAACGTAGATTGTGTGCCTCTCCTCCAGACTCTGGGACCCTGATTTCCAAAGGAAATGCAAAATTTACTTTCATCAGAGAACATAACTTTGGACCACTCAGCAGCAGTCCAGTCCTTTTTGTCTTTAGCCCAGGCGAGACGCTTCTGACGCTGTCTGTTGTTCAAGAGTGGCTTGACACAAGGAATGCAACAGCTAAAAACCCACGTCTTGCATACGTCTGTGCGTAGTGGTTCTTGAAGCACTGACTCCAGCTGCAGTCCACTCTTTGTGAATCTCCCCCACATTTTTTAATGGGTTTTGTTTCACAATCCTCTCCAGGGTACGATCTCTATTGCTTGTACACTTTTTTTCTACCACATCTTTTCCATCCCTTCGCCTCTCTATTAATATGCTTGGACACAGAGCTCTGTGAACAGCCAGTCTCTTTTGCAATGACCTTTTGTGTCTTGCCCTCCTTGTGCAAGGTGTCAATGGTCGTCTTTTGCACAACTGTCAAGTCAGCAGTCTTCCCCATGATTGTGTAGCCTACAGAACTAGACTGAGAGACCATTTAAAGGCCTTTGCAGGTGTTTTGAGTTAATTAGCTGATTAGAGTGTGGCACCAGGTGTCTTCAATATTGAACCTTTTCACAATATTCTAATTTTCTGAGATACTGAATTTGGGATTTTTCTTAGTTGTCAGTTATAATCATCAAAATTAAAAGAAATAAACATTTGAAATATATCAGTCTGTGTGTAATGAATGAATATAATATACAAGTTTCACTTTTTGAATGGAATTAGTGAAAAAAAAAAAAAATCAACTTTTTGATGATGATCTAATTATATGACCAGCACCTGTAGAAATAAAATCTTTGAATAAATTCATAAAATGAGTACTTAATGTGTATGTTAGCAACACGCAGAAACAATAAGCAATTTTTAAAGTCATCAAGAAATCAAAATTGGCTGTTTTTATTTATGGAATATTGCAGTATTTATTATGATCTATCCGTGCACATAATTATTCATTATAATATGCACTTCATGGATCATTTATTTTATTTAAATCCATGTGCCTCGTAAACTTTAATCAAAATAAGTTCCAAGGTTTCTCGTTAAGCGGTTTTTTTTTTTCCCCATTGAAAACCATTATAAAGAAAACGTGTTGCGTTCATATTCTGGGCTCATCTGCTCGCCTGTATAGCTATAGTATGCATCATCAAAAAAGGGTTGAACTGAATTTAATCATTTAATATCACTCTTTAAGTACATTAATGTACTTTAAGAATGGGTTGATTCTTTAGCCTGGCATCGATTCACCCTCCGCCTGTGCTGCTTGATCAGCCCTTTAATTCAAATGGTCTTTCTGTGTAGTTAATCGTTTTTAAAATTAAGTGGTGCAACAACTCGATTTAAAATAAAACCCAGGTCCTTGATTAGTGTTAAACTTTGCTTAATCCTTATTGGTGCAAATAACCACCCTTAGCTTTTTAAAAATCATCCCGCTGTTTTTAGTGATTGAAATCACTGCAGGTGCTGTATATGGTCACTAGTGCGCAAAACGTGCATCTTGTTTGCATATTTTTGCTTTTAAGATGGAAAATTGACAGGCTTGTGCTGCAGTAACATGGCTGTTTTCCTCGCCTGTGCTCCGCGACAGTCACGTGACTGAAAACTATGGATAGGGAAGAAAAGACTATCACAACTTCTGTTTCATGCCGACTTTAAAGGGTTAGTTCACCCAAAAAGGAAAACTGTCATGAATTACTCACCCTCATGTCGTTCCACACCCCTAATACGTTTTGCTCATCTTCAGAACACAAATGAAGATCTTTTTGATGAAATCTGAGAGCTTTCTGTCCCTCCATTGACCACTTACGCAACTGACAGTTGGACACTTCAAAAAGTTCATAAAGAGATAGTAAAACTAATCTATATGAATTGAGCGGTTTAGTCAATTTTTTTTAAGAGACTTGATTGCTTTATATGATGAACAGATTGAATTTAGGCTTTAATTCACATGTAAGCATTCACACAGCACATTTGCGTTTCGCAAGAGTTTTGATCTTGCTTGTTATTCGGGTTCAGGTGAGCTTCTGTTTGTTCACTGATCAATGTTTATATGTGAATAAAAGCCTAAATTAAATCTGTTCATCATATAAAGCAATTGAGTTTCTTCCAAAAATTTGGACTAAACCACTTAATTCATATAGATTAGTTTTACGATCTCTTTATGAACTTTTTGAAGTGTCAGTTGCTTAGGCTGTCCAATGGAGAGACACAAATCTCTCAGATTTCATTAAAAATATCTTCATTTGTGTTGTGAAGATTAACAAAAGTCAGGTTTGGAACGACTTGAGGGTGAATACAAAATGACAGAATTTTCATTTTTGGGTGAACTAACCCTTTAAATCTTTATTGCGATTACCCAGTTAAATTAAAGAGCTTCTTGGTGTAATTATACGACATTCATTTTTATGGCTCTGATTACTCAGGGTGCACTGATTAAAGACAGTGACACTGTAAACGTTGAGGAACCAAGTCATTAACAAGCTTTCCTTGCTGTCCTGTCCTTATATCAGAAGCATGTATGTACCATCAGTGTGTTGTGTGACTTTGATCTCTCTCTCTCTCTCTCTCTCTCTCTCTCTCTCTCTCTCTCTCTCTCTCTCTCTCTCTCTCTCTCTCTCTCTCTCTCTCTCTCTCTCTCTCTCTCTCTCTCTCTCTCTCTCTCTCTCTCTCTCTCTCTCTCTCTCTCTCTCTCTCTCTCTCTCTCTCTCTCTCTCTCTCTCTTCAGGTTCATGGTTATCTCAGGAGTAAGCTGTGCTCTCTCTATGAGAACGACTGTATCTTTGATAAGTTTGAGTGCTGCTGGAGGGGCGACGACAGGTGAGGAGATACTCTGGATGAGACGTGACTCGTATGCAGTAATGATTCTCCCGCACATTCTTTTAATGACCAAAGCGTCTTCAGTTAATGATAAAGGCAAATACAAAGCAAACCTTGAATAGGCATGAGCTGTGTATGCTCCCAGCCGTATCACTGTGACCAGAGAGGGTTTATCAGACTTGAGCTTTATCTTTGACTAACAGAGCGCTCACAAATACAGACGAACAACGTTTCAGAAACTTCCTTAATTTGAGCTAAAGTACATGTAACTGCATTATATAGTATATTTACGATAAATTAAAGTTAAGTATTTTATTTTTAAAAACCTATTACTATGATTCAAAAGTTTGGGGTCAGTAAGATTTTTTTGGTTACACTATTTTAAGGTGTTCTTAAAAGGTGTAATTAAACATTTGAGTACTGAGTAATAATAATTAACTACATGTACTTACTATAGAGTTACGGTTAGGGTTTGGTTTAGGGTTAGTTACATGTAATTATGCATAATTTTATAGTTATTACTACAATAACTACATGCAACATGTGTAATAATGACACTGTAAAATAGTGTTACCAGTCTTTTTTTTTTTTTTTTATTGTTGGTTGAAATAAATGAATTATTTTATTTAGCAGTGATGCATTAAATTGCTCAAAAGTGACCGTAAAGACTTTCATAATGGTACAAAAAAAAGATTTCTATTTTGAACTTTCTATTCATCAAAGAATCTTGAGGGGGAAAAAAAAAAATTCAGAAATGTTTAAGCAGCAAATCATCATATTAGAATGATTTCTGAAGGATCATGTGACACTGAAGACTGGAGTAATGATGCTGAAAATACAGTTTTGATCACAGGAATAAATTACATTTTACAATTTTAATGTTTTTTTGTTTTTTGCTTTTTTGATGAGAATAAAAATCATTCAATCTTCCCATTAAATCTTACCAAACTTTTGAACAGTAATGTAATAAAACTCAATGGCAGTAATAAATGGAGTGAATGAAATTAAACCATTAATTCACATTTGAAATAAAAAATAATTTAAATAAACAGAGGTAAAAATATTTTTCGAAAAACATAGATCTAGATTTTTTTTAAACCAAATTTTCACTGTATTTTACTCAGTAAATTACAGTAAAAGTCTATTTTGTGTGTGTGTATATGTGTGTATATATATATATATATATGTATATATGTATATATATATATATATATATATATATGTGTTATATACTATATATATATATATATATATATATATATATATTATATGTATATATGTATATATATATATTGTATATATGGTATATATATATATATATATATATATATATATATATACTATATATATATATATATATATAATCGGTCAGCCTTACATTTAATGGATACATTTAGCTAATAATAGGTTGTTTTGTTTGGTTTTTTGCCCAAAAATAAAAATTCTTTATAAAAGAAGAAATCTGCCTAATTTTCTCCCTTATTTTTCATCTCTCCCATTTTCAGTGAGGTCATGACCGGGTCCTATAACAACTTCTTCCGGATGTTTGATCGCGACGCCCAGCGCGACGTGACCCTCGAGGCCACGTGGGAGAACGGCTCCCCCGGCTGCCCACTCAAGACCTGGCGCGTGAGCGCGGGGAGCAGACGCAAGAGAAACGAGATCGGCGTGGACTGCCTGGACTTCAGCAGAAAGATCCTCTACACCTCCTGGCATCCTCAGGATAACATTGTTGCCTTGGCGACAGTCAATAACCTTTACATATTCCAGGAGAAACTGAATTAGGAATTTCAAACTGCTTCGTCTCCATTCCTAGCTCCAGGAGTTAGGCGGGATACATGCTAATCTAGTATCCATGCACAACCTCTTCCTGAAACGCATAGTCTTAATATTAACCACTGTAGTACACAAAAACCTTTGGATTATTCTATTACGTTAATTGATACACTGTAGGCCGGAGGAAGGGATTTTTAGTTGTATTACTGTATTTGTTTTGTTTTTTTTGTTTTGCACATTGTTGATCTGTCCGGTTTAGCTTTAATCAGAAACCCCACGCACTGCTGGGATATTTTTCCATGTCTCAAACACGCAACCAAACTGACCTGCAAGAATCCTGTTTAATAAGTTTGCATAATCATGATTAACACTGAATCAGTTGTAAAAAAACCTCATGCTCTGATCGCTCCCTTCTGGCCTGGTGCAACAGGACGTTTCCTTCACCAAACGCTCGGTCTAATGCCTGACATTCATCCACAAGTGCAATTGACTTGAAGTTGCAGGGTTCCCAAATAGCTATATTATTCCCTACATTAAGTCCGTAATGGATACAACTAATTGTGGCATTAATTTTATGCAATATCTTAGTCTTTGTGGGGAAGGAGACTTTTTATCAAGTATCTTTTAATAGGGACACAAATATTTTAATTCTTAAGTAAATGTTTGTGCAGATGTGCATGTTTTATAATGTCTTATGATTTCGGGCATCTTATGATGTGTGGTTTTATTTGCAGCTTTTTAATACAGAATGGTTCCTATGAGGTAAAGAATGCTCTAGATATTTTTATATAAATTTTCGAAAATTTAAACAGTGTCCTTGACAGTATTCAGTGTATTAATGCAGTCATGTGACTGTTTTTGAGCTGTTGATTGGTGCAGAATGATTCCGTATAATGGAGTGTGTTTACATGGAAATCAGGACTGCTGTATATGAACAAACCCGGAAATATGTTCCCTTTATCTTAATAGTTGTAAAACCCAAATGTAAAATAAAACTTAATTTTAAGACTGAGAACTAAACTTCGTGGGCTCATTTTTCCATTTGGAGGTCGGTAAAAGAAAATGTAATTTTATTATAAAGCAGGTAAGAGAAGATTGTACAGAGTGGAATCACTTTTCTTTAAACTTCTGCCCCATATTTAGGTTAGCAGGAACAAATAGGACATCCTGAAATGAATCCGTGCCTGAGCTATTTTAGGAGGTGGTGATCGGTGAGCCCTAAGTAACAGGTTTTTTAGGTTGTCATTGTGGCAGTACATGCAGACATTTTATGTTGTCTTACAATTTTATAATTTTTATATAGGCTGTCATTGAAAGTAAATAACATTAAAAGGATAGTTCACTCAGAAATGAAGATTCTGTCATCATTTACCCTCAAGTTGTTTCAAACGTATGAATTTTATTCTGTTGAGCACAAAAGAAGATATTTTGAAGAATACGGGTAACCAAACAGTTGACGGCCCCATTGACTTCCATAGTATGGAGAGAGAGAGAGAGAGAGAAATAATAGTATGGGCCCCATCAACTGTTTGGTTACTGATATTCTTCAAAATATAATTTGTGTTCAGCAGAAGAAAGAAATTAACACACGTTTGGAAAAATTTTCATTTTGGGGTGTACTGTCCCTTTAATTTCAGCACTGTACATCTATCTGTCTATCTAGCAGCTGCACACTTAAAATTATACTTAAGTTTTGAAATGAATGTTCTGAATGTGATGACGTCACGCTCGCGCTCAGGGTGGAGCCATTCAGGGGCCGCAGATGCTTGGGCGCGTTCACGAGGAGCGCGCCGTGTTGACGGACGCGAGTGACTGGAGAGGCAACATGTCCACCACAGCCGCCGCGCAGCTGAACAACAATGAAGAACATGGACTCAACGGTAAAACTCCGTCCATATTTCTGCAGTGAAAACTCGGGAGGGATCCTAATGTCGCTTTAAATCTGTTGTCTGTACGTTTTATTTGTCTCTGGAGCTTTAAAACGCTGTTATGCAACATCTATTGTCTCACTTCGCTCAATGGCTGGAATTTCCTCCTTGCTCTTAGAGGAGGGGTTGAAGGGCGGGAGATTAAGATGGCGTCATAACGCGAGAGCGAATGGGAATGAATGTGAGCCGGACTCGTGGTGGCGTTGCTTGGCAACTCGGAATGATTGATGGAACGTAAGCCAACCGTTAGTTCGACTTTAAATTCGAGCTCGGTGGAGGCGGGGCTACATTGATATCAAAACAAGGCGAAGAGGGGATCTGTAAAAAAAAAATGGAGGCGGGGGCGTGTAAATAACTAATGAAACTATGAGGTGAATTTATCTCGGGCTTAATTAAACTGGCTATTGCCCTATTATTTTGCTGTTCATTGTGTGCTCCATTCTCTTTTAGTTTTAGTAGCTGGGTTATTCCAGTAAAGCAGCACATTTTTCCATCATTGAAATAAATTATCTTTTTTCTTAAACTGAAATCTCATTAGTTTTTTTAATCAGAATACCACAATTAAGTGAACACAGAGGTTAATTTTATATAATTTCACTACTAGTAAACGTTGCCTTGCCCGCCTTGTCCTGAAAACAGCAGTCTATTCAGACATTTTCCTGTTTGTTTTTTTTTTCCTCTCTTTTTTTTTCATATTTCTGTATTATTCAAACATGATTCATGGAAAGAATTATATATTTAGCAAATATAACTGAATCCCTTTGATTGTGGAACAAGAAGCAATTATTTAGTGCTTGAGTTTAGTAATCATTACTGCAACATTTAAACTGTTTATTTGCATTATGTAAGCACTCTCAGAGAGCACTGAGCTCATAATACTGATCATTTCATATTAGTACATTAGTTTTTTTAAAACTTTTTTTTTTTTTTTTTTTTACTGGTCAGATGACTTTAAACTTCAGCACATTTTCATCATTTTTCACATTAATTCTGTACCTCTGAACAATTCCAAGTGAAGTGCAAACCATATCTCCTTCTTTTGGTTGTTTGTGCATAAAAATATATGGTTTGTAGTGCATATAGTTGCATCCTCCAGAACCAAATATTAACTGCTCTATTACTCTTAATTCTTGCACAAGCATTGTAGATTTGAATATAATGTAGATGGATCTTCATGTGCATTTTTTCTGCCAATGTAAGAGAACACGGAGAATGTATAAGCATGCTCTGACTGAATCTGTGCTTATTTTAAAGGGTAATATCTCTGGCATTCTGTGGAATGACTTTAAACATGATAAAATCTAAGAGTCGGTTGCTATTGGTTAGCTGAAAGCATATTCAAATTCATATTCAAGCTAAAAATATTTGATACATGAAAGGCTTGTTGTGTAGCAGCAGTTGGTAATAACATTCCCCTGCTGTCTGTGCAGTTTTGGTTGCACTAGTTATAAAGTGACACAATAAAGTAATTTAAGGTCCATTATGTGATTTAAGACCGGTGACAGTATCTCTGAAACCATCTCAAATCTTTCAAGAAGCCTCAAGGAACATGTCCAAACAAGTCAACATGATGTTCAATAACTTTCTTAATGTACATTCATTCAAATTATTCTGAAGAAAAATAGTTTATTTTTGTGATCTTTTCAGATTTTCCTTTTCAGCCTCTTATTTTTCAGCCCTTTATATTAAATCTCTCACTTTTCACCATCCAATAAATTCCAGACAGATAAAATCAAGTCCCACCCTACAATCATTCTTCTCGAATATTCCATTGCACTTTTTGTCACAGTAAAACGATTCTGGCTTTGTTTACACTCATCATCAACCTAACTAGACAGCATTTATACATCCTATGATGCCCAAAAATGCTGTCTAGAAAGGCAGCTCAATAGCTTCTCTCACATTCACGTTACTATACTGCATTTTTGACCCTGCTGTCCACTCATTCGAAAGCTTTCAGAAGGTGCAAACCCCTAAAAATGAGTCATTCTGTTTACCGTTTAGCATTTAGTGGTGGTGCACAGTAGGTTTCTCAGCGTTTGTGGCACACAGACAGATCTGGGTTACAGACACAGCAGGGGGATGGGAGAGGAAAAAGCAGCGAGTGGTTTGATGTGCCAGAGATTACATAATCCCTCCCTTCGTCCCGCTCCGGTCCTGCGGTGAATTCCATCAGAGCTGCTCCAGGATCAGAGCAACTAGAGCTAGTGTGCTATCTGTGCATTCATTTGCATATTTTACCACATTGATAGCCATTCATCACTTTTTGGCCTTGAATGTGGCCAAGTTAGAATTTTATATTTTTGCGAATGCTCGCCCAACATGTTGTCAGGGTGGTTGTTCTGGTGGTTACTACATGGTGCCAGATATGGTTTGGGTCCTTCAATGCAAGTCTGTGGGAAGTCTGAGGTTTGTTGTGATGCAGTGTGACAACAAATGCTCACAGATGAAGAGCTGGTGGAATGCAGTCTGCCATGGCAACATGCCCATAACTGTGGGCAAATACATGAGTTCATTGTTTTGGGTTGGCCTCTGGTGAAGGATAATAAGATGATCAGACATGCTCATTTAAACAGGACGCTGGCTTATTAGTGCTGCAGTGTTGTTGATTATTTCCCTTGATGTTGTAATAATGATTATAAATTTTGAATTAATTTTTGGGTGAACTACCAATTTAATTCAAAACGACTCGCCCTTATGTCGTTCCAAACCCGTAAGACATTCGTTCATCTTTGGAACAAGATTTTGACATTTTAAAAATGTGACGATACAAGCATTTCCCCCTAGCATTTTGAGCGGATTCTTAAACCCCTCTGATTGGCTGTTGTTTTCATGTGCTCAAAAGATATGTCTGTGATTGGCTATAATGATAAACGCTTTCAAACTGCTTTCAAACTGCTTTCAAACTGCTTTCAAACGCTCCTGTGTGTATCTGTGAAAGCACTCGGTGAAGAGTGTCAAAAATGTCTGTTTACAACTTGGTACCAAAGTCTGTATTTTTGACAACACTATTATTTACAAAATATTAATCTCCAACCAAGCGTACCACACGAGTCCTGAAAAGTTAAGGCAAAGCGTCTTGATCGCCCATAGGTGGCTGGATGCAGTATAGGTCATAAACTCTGCCTTCTCATGTAATGTGAGACAAACTAAACAGTAAAATTACACATCAAATATTTTTTCTTCCAAAGATGGTTTCTATCATTTTTGGTGTTTTTTCTTTATCACGCTGATGTTAAAGTGTTCGTTCTTTAAATAAGTTTGTTTTAAGTTAGTTATTTGATGCTATAAAAATGTGGGTTTTGACGTGATGATTGACAGCTGAGATGTAGTCGTCACTGAAGCACCAACTGACTTTTTTCTGGATCTTGGGAAGGAGATTGGAGCTTTAACTTAAATTTCTACATTTCCAGAACTGTTTATTTCACAACGATATAATGAGTTGTTCTGCAGTAAACTGTATTAACCGATTCTTCGGAAGTTTGGGCGGGACGTTGATATTGCGGCTCCACTTCGCGCTCACTACTGCGCAGACTCGGGCTCCACGTTCACTATGCGCAGACTCGAGACTCAAGATGTCAGCACCATATTGACACACTGACAGCTTCAGTTACTACAATTGAAAAGAGTGAAGGTGCGTCGTCCATCTTTTTTTGCGTTCACGAGAGCAACACGCATGCGTGTTATGTTGACACGAGAGCAGACGTTGCATGAATCCGCGTTGGATATTAATATTATGCACGATCAAAGCACTCGCGTCACTTCATAAAGCTGAGGTTAAGTCACTGGAGTCACATGGATTACTTTTATGATGTCTTTACTACCATTCTGGGCCTTAAAAGTGGTAGTTGCATAGACTGTCAATGGACAGACAGAAAGCGCTCAGATTTCATTAATAAGATCTTTATTTGTGTTCCGAAGATGAACGAAAGTCTTACGGGTTTGGACATGAGGGTGAGTAATTAATAACAGAATTTTCATTTTTGGGTGAAATAACCCTTTAATAGAATTTACTTAACTCTTATTTTGTTTTGGAGCAACTGCAGAAACTTGAGATTGGACTCAGTAACCAACCACCCAGAACACCATAGCAGCCGCAAGACAATGCCTAGCAACATCCCATCACTCCATCATGTTATTAAAGCATCATGGGACCCGTCTGTGGATCTTTCTGTGTTGCCTAGCAACAATGAGGGTCAAATGGGATACGTACGTGTCTCTTGTTTGCACCAGGTCAACAGAGGGTGTGTGTTCTTAGAAGTCAGTCTCATATACACTTTTGAGCAAAATGTGTTTGTTTTTTTTTGTTTTTTTGGCTCCCCTTTGCTTAAAATGCAAGCCTTCTCTCTTAGCTTACTCTGTCCTAATGTCAATCCCACAATCCCCTGAATGAGTCCTCCTCGAGAGTGAATTGAAAACGCCTGCTCAGCTCCACACCAGTGGACATGTACACTAAGGGTTAGAGAGAGGTTAGAAACTCTCATGATAAACTAAATTACTTCACCAATTTAAAACGATAAATAAAACAAGGCCTATTTAAATGCAGGAGCCAATGCTAATGACTGTTTTGGCTGTTTAGGGTCCTGGGTGGAGCTGGAGATGAACGGAAACACTCAGCAGCAGAACACCAGCTTGCCCTCGTTGCTGGGGAATGGGAACCAAGGCGAGTCCCAGGCTTCACAGGCCCTGGAGGCCGTGCAGGAGGAAGAGGAGGTCCTAACAGGAGGACTGGAGCACGTGCCTTCCTCCTCCTCTATCCATAACGGAGACATGGAGAAAATCCTACTGGACGCCCAACACGAGTCCAGCCCTAGCAGTTCATCCTGCAACAGGTATGACAAACCCAAACAACTTAAAATGATTGACAGGAATAGAGTGTTTCTGATTGGCTAAAAATAAGTTGACTACTTATTATAAAGTGCATTAGCTCCCGCCCCCTTTTTCAGCGGCTTTGGTTCCAGAAGTATTTTTTTCCATTCATTCGTTCTGTAGGAATTTAAAAAACTACAAGGTGAATCATAACTTTATAAACATTGATTTGAAGCAAAAAAGTATTTGAAAATCAGATAAAAATACAAAGGTGGAACACTGTGTTCTTAACGGCTTTACAATCTCATGAAGCATTGTGAACAGCATAATCAAATTAAAACTGATGGAGAAACATAAAACTACTCATTTAAAATACATATATATATATATATATATATATATATTGTTTATTGCAAAATATGCAGTAACACTTTAGTTTAGGGTCCAATTCTCACTATTAACTAGTTACTTATTATGCATATCACTAGGATATTAGCTGTTTATTAGTACTTATAAAGCAGATATTAATGCCTTATTCTGCATGATCATATTCTTCATCCCATAATCCTACCCAATACCTAAATTTAACAACTACCATACTATTAATAAGCAGTAATTAGGAGTTTGAGGCAAAAGTCATAGTTAATAGTGAGAATTGAGCCTTAAACTAAAGTTTGACCAAATATATATATACACAAAAAAAGTTAAGTATTTTGAGAGCAAAAGAGTTCGACTCGATTACATCATTCACATCTTTCTTCATGGGAGTGGGCGGAGCTAACAAGATCTTTTGGTGCCTGTTGCTTGTTTCGATTCTGGTTGAATTTTCTGTACTGCATCATGGGTAATGTAGTTTTTAACACAATTATTTTAAAATTAGGTTGAAATAATGCGGCTGACGGCTTCAACAGAAGCAAATTCCATCGATTAACAACCCCATAGCTCACAGTAGGTCTGTCTTTAAAGATTTAAAGAAAGTTCAAAATGAATTTCCATATGGAGTTTTTACTTCTGGAACCCGAATGTTGTACTCAATAGTTAACTAAAACTAAAATCATTTAAATAAATCTCTGTGTATTATGTGGTTTAGCCCTTTTATTCTTAGGTCTGCAGCTCTCAGTACAGTCTAATCCACTCCACAAATGATTCAAGCGTCTGCTGTTGTTTGGTTTTCTCTGATCTATATTTTACATTTCTTTGATGTGTGTTTACAGCCCACCACGACCACACAGTCCTGACCAGGATGAGGGGCAGATCATGTTTGATGTGGAGATGCCCAGTGAGAGAGACTGTCAGGTAAGAGCAGAACACCGTAATCTAGAGTCTTTATTGAACTACTGTCTAACAGTGATATAGCGTGATAGTACTGTTATTTAATGAGCACACCTTAATGAATGCTGTCTTTTCTCATCTCTTTCAGTCAGAGGATGATAGTCTGGAGAGGGACAAAGAGGATGATATCCTCATGAATAAAGGGGAGAGTTGGGTGGCAGACTGGTCCAGTCGACCAGAGAACATTCCCCCGAAGTAAGAACCCATAGAAAACCATTTTGTGTGTATGTTCGCAGTTTCATCATGCCCGTGACTTTTATTGCCACATGAACAAAAATGTATTAATTTTTTAAACAAATCCAATATACTTATATTATATACAATATTTTATATTAATAAAATATTCTATTCTCTGTGAAAATTAAATGTTTTTTTATTTTTTATTTTATTTTATCATTTTATTAAAAATATTTTATTTACTTATTGATTTTAAAGATTATATATTAACTAAAATAGCTTTATTACTGATTTCTTTATTATACATATATTAATTGAAAAAAAAAATATTTTATTTTATTTTATAAACCCTCAGTAAAGTACCAAACTATCAACAGATTTTTTTTAATCATTCATTCATTCATTTATTTATTTTAAATGTTACATATAAATTAAAATAAATTACTTATTTATTAAAAATATTTAATTTAATTTGTATATTTTTTTAAAAATATGTTTAAAGTATTTATAAAATATATATATATTAATTTATTTATTTTAAATGTTATATATTTAAAATAAATTACTACTGCTTATTTATTAAAAATATTTATTTTTATATTTTTTAAAATATGTTTAAAGTATTTGAGTTATTTTAAATGTATTTTATTTATAAAATATATTTTATTTCATTTTTTTATTTTATTATTTTAAATATTATGCATTAATTAAAATTATTTTATTTACTTATTTTTGAAATATTTAATTTAATCTGTAATATATATATATAATTTTTTTTTTTTTTTTTATAAAATCTATTTTTATTTAGAAAAATTATTTTATTTTTTCATTTTATCAGTGAGGTACCAAGCTCACAACAGACGTGTTCTGCAGTTTAAGTGAGATATTAGTCAAGTCACCTTTATTTATTTATATAGCGCTTTTAACAATGCAGATTGTCAAAGCATCTTCACAGTGATAACTGGTATATAATTTTGGCTGCACAGCAGCTCTTAAAGAAAATGGTGTCATTGTCCATCTTAAGTAAATTCAGTATTGATTCATTCCGATGTGAGAATCAATAGTTATTAATTTGGTTAATTTATTTATATCAGCACTGGAGTAAACAGTGATGTCATCATCCAGCTCAGTTCAGTTCGCATACAATGGTGTCAATGCAGGCAGATCAAAACAATGTTGAAAATCAAATGTCAAGTGTCCCCAACCAAGCAAGCCAAAGGCTAATGGTTCTCTTTGACCGCTCACAGGGAATTCCACTTCCGCCACCCGAAGCGTTCTGGATCGGTGTCTCTGAGCATGAGAAAGACAGGTGCTATGAAGAAAGGAGGCATGTTCTCCGCCGAGTTCCTCAAAATGTTCATGCCCTCGCTGCTGCTCACCCACATCCTGGCTCTGGGACTGGGGTGAGTGCCAACACAAACACTATATACTTTACCAGCTCAACCTGTGCGTATCACAATAATCACTTCAAAGCAACACATAAATGTGATGCTGCAGTGATGTTGATGCATGCTGATACTATTAAGGTATGATATAACAACATGTATTTTTACATGTTGTTAATTTAGGCAGGTAAAATGTATTTATTTGTACATAAAGCTTATATTTTTCCCCTGAAGTGCACTTATGATGTTAATCAAAGTTTCCTGCACCAGAAAGTCATAATTTAGATTTACATGACCGTTTTCACCCTCTGTCTTGGCTACTACATCTGTACGACTTTAACTTGTAAACTAATCTAAAACAAGCAACAACATCCCCACCAAGATTCTAAATATTGAATATGCATTAATATGTAAATATGGGTGGTCATACACTACCTTTCAGAAGTTTGGGGTGGTAATATGTTTTTGAAAGATGTCTCTTCTGCAGACCAAGACTGTATTTATTTTATCAAAAATACAGTAAAAACGAGAAATATTATTACAATTTAAAATGGCGCCGCCGTTTTGTTTTCGCAAGCGGCAACGGTGTACCAGTAAAACTGATCCAGGAGTGCAGCTATAAACTCTTGGGACGCAGTGGTGTAATTTTATTTATGAAGGGAATGTGTCCAGATAAATTCATATATTAGTATGTGTAAGTCATTTTACACCAGACTGCTTTGCACACATGGATCAGTAAAACACAATTTGCACAGAAGTTGATTCTCAAAGATGGATCGATACCAACTGTTCATGATCCAATTTCGTGATGTTTGCAATTTGTCTTTCTGAATGTGTTTTGTTAACACGTTGCTAATGTACTGTTAAATGTGGATAAAGTTATCATTGTTTCTGGGGGGGGGTTATATTGTATAAATATTAAATATTTACTGTATTAATATTATATTATACAAATATTTTCTCCCTTTTTTAGGGTCTACATTGGGAAGAGGTTGACTACAGCCTCCACCAGCTCATTTTAAACCTGATCAGACCCCAGTGCCTGGACGCCCCATCATGAGCAGCCGTGGCACAGCAGTGGCCAGTCATGTGATGATTCCTCTCTCTCTCTCTCTCTCTCTCTCTCTCTCTCTCTTTCTCTTTCTCTCCCCTGTCTGTCTTTCTCTTTATCTTCTCTTTGAACCCACAGTACTGGTTTCCCATAACCCCCTCTGCTGGGAGACGTTCCGCTTGTTGACCTTTATCTGTGTCGCAGTTCCTTCCCCTCTATCGCCGTGGCTTACTGACATGTTTTATATGTTTTTATTTGGACATGTTTTCAATTACTCACTGACGCAAGCTAGAACCCCAGTTACCACTCCATCACCACAACCACGGCATATTATCTTTTATTTCCGCATGACGCATTTCATATGCTCCTAATATGTCTCTTTGTGTGCTCCTGAATGTGGCCGGGAATCTTAGGAGATTACTGTTTTAGGTACCACTGGACTTATACACAGTATAGTGTCATCTTTGTATCAAGTATATTGACTCCTAATATAAAAAATTTGTGATGTTTCACCCTAGAGAAATCATTCTAGAGAGATAATGATGTGCATTTCAATTAATTCACATTTCCTTTCATGTGCGACAGAGTCATTTCAATGACTTTTATAGGAGAACGACGGCCTCATGAGACTGTTTAAGTCATTCTTTACATATGTTGGACTGTTACAATTATTTTGAGACTTATTTTGTGTAGAATGTAAACCTTCCTCTCAGTTTTAGGAAGATTGAGTTGCTGAATATTCTGTTTGCTCTTCGCTTCCAGAAAGATCCAGTATGACAGATACAAAACTGAATCATTGCTTTATAGCAGCAGAGTATAAAAATATATACATTTACTACCACAATACATGTTTTTCTAATCAAAAGACCTTAAGCTAAAGAGATCAGCATGGACATACATCTGTTTAAGAGCCAAACTGGTCCGGTTAGTTGTTTTTTTGAGTTATTAGGAAAGCTACACACACATACAAACTCACACGCTCTGGTTTGCCTTGATGCATATTCTGCTCGCAGCAGTTTCTGACTCTATCTCAGTGCCAAAGGGTTTCCACCGCCAAACCCAACACGAGTCCCTCGCACTTCTCATAGACTCGGTCTGGTTTGAGTGGATTATTTTTCCTGTCAGTCACTCCATTTTGAAAACACCTTACAAGGCCTTTGATTTTACTGTGAACACCCTGTTGATATTAGTCATAGTGTTTCTATAGTTGTGTATTACGCGCTGTTGTACGTACTTTTGTCAAATCAACAGATCCACACTCCATCTACATATTTTTGTGTGACATGGTGTAGTTTTACAGAAGATTTAGATGACTTTAACAGGTTTACACTCACCGATTTACAGATGAAATCTGTCGCAAACACGTCATATTTCATCCCATGATCAATCCTTATGATCGATTATATTCTAATTTATAAAGACCTAAGCCAGGTTTTAATACCAGTAAGGTATCGAGGTATTGTTTTCATGACAATTAAAGTAATTTTCAATTGAAAAATTAAAATTAAGCTGTGAATGAAATAGATTTTTGCTTTAATATTTATAATTCATGGTTATATTCATTTCACTGCCTTTAAATTCATGCTGTTTTAATTGAAAAAAATACTAAACACACAAATTTTTATTGTAATACAGTATAAAAAATGAATGGAAATAATGTCACAATTAAAATATAATAATAATAATAATAATTGCATTAATCCTAAATATAAACGTGCACATATATGGGTGTGTGTGCATATATATATATATTAAAGATAACTTGGACATTTTCTTGACAGGTTTTTCACCCTCACAGTATCTAGTAACACTTCTATTAAGCAAAGAGTGTTTAAAAGACCTTGAAACCTCAGTTAAATAGTCCAGTGGGAGTTCTGCTACTATACCAGTTAACAGGTCACCCTTTGCATTGAGTCCGTCTGTGTCATTGTGCCACACTTTACTTCTTTGCTCTGTTTTCAAGCTTTTTCTGTCTCGGAGGGGGAGTGGAAATACAAGAGGCCAATTTAGTGTCACTTCAGCCGTGCCTCGAGTTTTGTTTGCACCTTTTCTGAGCCCCATTGCATGCGTGTGTTCAGAGAATCCACATCAGGACCGGTGACGGAGGTGAAGTTTTTTCCCTGCGTGGGGCGGAAATGACAACTGTGAATGGAATAGCTGTAGCTCATGTCAGATATGATAAACTAGCCCTGCCCTGTCTATGTTGGGTGGGATCACCATACGAGATGTTTTACGCACATTATTATGTTTTCTTTCTGTTATATCTCTTCTGTTGTTTTGAATTTTTGCTTTAATCATGAGTATGGATACTGGAGGGCGGGGCCCTCGTGATTGACAGCTGTATGATGTGTTTCGTTTGAATTCCAATAGTTACTGGAGTGATGAAGCAAAGAACGTGTAGTTTCTTGTATTTCGCTGGTATTGGAGGAAAACTGAACTGATATTAAAATATAACCTGACATTCATCTTTTCTTTTGTTGTCATTCCATTGTTGGTTTGTGTGTCCATGTTACTCATTTGTTTTGCTTTTGCCATGTGACAAGTTAGGACATTTTATGAAACCCATCCTTTTTGTTTGGCTTCCCTATTGTATTCAGTGATTAAATAGTCTTGCAATACTATACATGTAGAACTGAACAAATGTAGATTTATATACTCTACAATAGTCAGTTTGATGCTGCAGAGATTCCCAACTTTTTTAGTTAATATTTCAACAATTATTTGGGAAGTTTTGGGAAACCTTGTGGCATAAAATTAAGTTTGCTTTAATAAACTAGGAATTGCTGACAGTTTAAAAAGCTTCATATAGTCCAAATACCATTCAAATCAGAAGGAAATAATGGTCCTAACTAAAACACACCCATTTTTCTTAAAATTGTGACTGGTTTACTAGAATGTTGTTCCAAGATTTCCACAGTTCAAACAGTAGATCATGGCGCTAATGCCAAGATCATGGGTTTCATTCCTGGGAACGCATAAACGAATAAAATGTACACCTTAAATGCAATGCAAGTCGCTTTTAAAAGCATCTGCCAAATGGATAAATGTAAATGACCAACGTGTGTCTTTAGCTTTATCATTTGAACCGAATCGACTAGAAATTAAATTTTATGAACTAGGGGTTAATTTCCACCAAACTTCACTCAAAAAAATGCTGGGTTAAAAACAAACAAAGTTGGGTTGAAAATGGACAAACCCAGCAAATAGGTTAAATGTTTGCCCAACCTGCTGGGTAGTTTTATTTAGCTCAATTATTGTTTAAAAAATTACTATATTGCTTGCTTAAAACCCAAAGTATGTTGGAAATTGACATTTATCAATAAGTTTAATGAATAATAATTAAACTATAAACATTTATTAAATAGCTTATTAATAAATGTTCATCTTTTGATTATTATTGTTTCCTCTTGTAATTATGTCTGATTTTTACTTATTTTTGGGTTCATTTTAGGCCAGCCATTAGTCATTTTTAAACAATAGTTGGGTTAAATAAAACTAACCAGTAGGTTGGGCAAACATTTAACCCAACTGCTGGGTTTGTCCATTTTCAACCCAACTTGGGTTGGTTTTTAACCCGGCATTTTTTAGAGTGTAAATTTTCCATGTCTTGACAACTTTCAGCTCACAGATTTGGAAACCATGTTGGTCAAAGCCATGTAATGGATCAGTGAATTTGGCTCCAACCAGGAAATACTGACTGTATTTTCGCAACACTTATTAGCATAAAACTTTTTGCCAGAATGACTTAAGTTAAATTTGGTGACTATGATGAACAAATTCTCAAGTTTCACCCTATATTTAATGGATTTTTTTGCACCTTTTTGTTCACGGATAACCCTTCTAAGTTTGTCCAGTCTATACCAAAATTGGCTCAAATCATATTCAGATCAAGCTTCACAAAAGACCAAATGAATGTTAGGTGTTCAGTACGATTTCTTAATGACGTTGCTGGTGAAGTCACCAAACAGCAAATGAGGAAGTATCAGAAATGGTTTCGTATATATAGATGTCCTAGTACAGTGTTTCCCAACCCTGTTCCTGGAGGCACATCAACAATACACATTTTCCAACTCTTCCTAATCAAACACACCTGATTAAACTCATTAGTAGAGACTCCCAAGACCTGAAATGTATGGATAAGATAAGGGAGACGTCCAAACTGTGTACTGTTGGTGTGCCTTTAGGTACAGGGCTGGGAACTGCTTTCAATTGAAAGTAGCTAAAACTGGTAGCTAAATGTCACTAGATGGCATCATAATGGCAAATTCATTGATCTATATAAATATGAATAGAGATCAGTGGGCAAAATAAGAATCTAGATAAGGTTTGTCCAAGAGGTTGCTAAAATTTGTTCCTAAACTTTTGAAAAAAGTCTCAAAAGAGGCGGGGAAGTCACTAAATCTAGTGACAAAATCCCTAAATTGGCAACACTGATCCACTCAACCTTACAAAGCATGTGGCATTGATCGTCCCTTTCATCTCATGTAATTCCTAGTAAATCTATGTCAAAAACATTCTAGCATTTCATTCATCTGACACTTATATTTACCCATATTTCTTGCCATAGTACCACCATCATGGTCTTGGTGGCCTGAAGGCTAATTAACAGGTGCACGAGTGCGTGTTTGATGGAATGACTCACGTACAGACAGCGGGCGTGTGAACTGTGAATGCATGTGATAGTTGAGCACTATGAATGTGGGTTTTTGTGTTTGTTTTATCTAGTAAAAAGTCTCCACAGACAGGCAAGCATGCGACCTGCGCTCTGATTGGTGGTCTCTCCTGTCCTGTTGCATGTTACAGGTACAGAAAACCGCATGGTACAGGATACGCTTTTATTCTGTTATGTGCAAACTTTAAATATGGAAAGCTAACAAATGCTTCAGTGACAGAGAAAAGCAAAAATGGCGTTCTTTTTAAAGAGACAGTGCACCCAAAAATGAGAAATCTGTCCCTCACCCTCATGACGTTCAGATCTGTTTGACTTACTTTCTTCTGTGAAACAGTAAAGTCTTCACGAAGCTCATAGTGACCACATGCAAAAAACAAAACTTAAAAGCGAAATATGGCTTAAAACTTCACTACTTTTATGGAACATTTGAAAGGTCTGTGGTAATAAAAACAACATAAACATATCCTTATGTGTTCCACAAAAGAAACAAAATCAATAAAAAAGGAAATGAGGAAATGATAACAGAATTTTCCTTTTTGGGTGCACTGTCCCTTTAAGAGCTCACTTAAACTGAATGAGTGTTTGAATATGATTTTTGATGTTCATATCTCATTT
Organism: Elopichthys bambusa; assembly: GCA_037101425.1. Taxonomy (NCBI): domain Eukaryota; kingdom Metazoa; phylum Chordata; class Actinopteri; order Cypriniformes; family Xenocyprididae; genus Elopichthys; species Elopichthys bambusa. The sequence continues at coordinate 28,375,460 of CM074446.1, read as the reverse complement.
CATGATGGAATCAATGGGGACATAAAGCAGATTTTTGTTCGCTTTTATGCCACTGCCAAAAGAAAAACCTCTCCTCCATGTTTCCTTCACTTGCCTTAATTATTGCATGCTAAACCTTTATTTTGTTTATTTGGATGGTTGGTCGAAACACAACCAGCTGTAGTTCTCATAAGTCACCCACTGTGAATAATTATTTTCATAATAGATTCAGTAATATTTAGATCGCAATGTAAACCAGTATCTGTTGATTAGGTTTATTTAAGTCTTTTTAGTGATTACTGTGATCTCCTTTTCATGTGGTCTGAACCTGTTTTCGTTTCTCCTAAAACCTTGTTCATAGATGGACAAAGAGCTGTAAGCTTTCTTTTGCCAAAGCATTTTTAGCCTGCCTTTGTAAGATATGAATTCACGACACTTGTGTATATCATGTCTCGTGTTTTGTTTGCATTAAAAGTAGATAAATGATGAATAGAGTTTTGTGTTGTTTCCGAATTTGTTTATATTACCACATAAAATGCAACTGAATCTCAAATGTTAAAACAGCATTTTGAGTTATTTTATTCTCACTTTAAAATTAGATTTTTGTAACATATCTGATTTGGAATATTACAATACTGCATAATATACACTATACAGATCTTATCAAAGTCATTTCACTCGGCGGCCATCTTTGAAACGCCTCTCGGGCATGCAAGTGCAGCTCCTATCTCTTTGAATGGGGAAACATCAAATTCTCCAAAGCTGTTTGCCAAGCTTTCGATAAAATGTAATATTAGAAATCACCAATGAAATCTGACAACAACTGCCACATAAATTTTGTTTCTAAACGCTCGAATCATGACAAAAAAACGGTATTTTTCAGGCTGGAAAATGTCCTAAATGCGCGTGCCTAGGAACCGGAGCTTCTAAGGGCCGCTGCATTGAGGTGATGACTTTACCAATCAGCGATTGGCTCTTATTTAGAAAGAGGGACATATTGCGCATTGCACTTTCTCACATTCAAAACAATAAGAGTGAGGTGCCTTGTGTTATAGAGGGTATGCACGTGACGTCACCGTCGACCGTTATGACTGTGGTTACGCCCACTGAGTGGCAAAAGACTGAGTGGCAGCTTTGGTTTTCAGCGTGAATGCCGCGAAAACACACAAAACACATCCAAAACGGGAAAGAGCTTTGCGACCGACTGTACATAGCTTTGACACAACATCTGAGGTATATTTTTACACTGCTGAAAGCTACAGAAAAAAGAAGCAAACAGGCCGCTGCGATTCACAGAAACAGCAGGACTCCAGGCAAAGAAACATGTTTTACAGTTATCATTTTGTGTTAAAATGTTGGATTTTGGGGTAAAATCATACCCTTATATATTGTGTTGACAACTCATTAATTAAATATTTACCATCATATATTCTGCATAACTGGGTGTTTTTAAATAAACAAAAAGTATACAAGTTTTAGGGCTGGACGATATGAAATATATAACATTGATATAAGTGATCACTCCGATTTAAACCTACCTATATCGTAGTTATATAAAGCGTTCACAGGCCGATTTGCTTTATGTATTTCCCCGGCATCGAAATCAGGCACATGTCAGGAAACACGATTCCTGGCTGCATGTCAATATCCATGGATTAGGTTTCTTTGACATGTGATAAGGAACAATTTCCAGCCCAACCTTTAGTGTATTCGTTTGTTTTGCTCGCGTTTTCGCAGTTTCCCCTATTAAATCCAGTCACGCAGCAGGTTCTTTTGCCACTCAGTCCAACTGAGGGAGCGCGGTGCCGCGTTCCGGCGGGAAAGTGACGTCTGTACATACCCTCTATTCTAACGGCTCTGGTCTGACGCCAGAGAAACAACGCCATCTTTAGAATTTTGTCTTCGAAGTTCAAAGTTTGAACTTCCGTTTTAGCGGTAGCTCTTCTATATTTCTATGGCATCGCTGTCGAAGAGTAATTAGTTGGTGAAGTGGATTTACTTATTGCAGAGTTAACGAAAGTTATAATGAGCAGCAAACACTTTGAATGTTGCGATCATATCTGACTTATGATAGCAGCCTGAGTCGTAACAAAGCACTGTTCGCCAGAGGAGAACTGGCCCCCCGACTAAGCCTGGTTTCTCCCAAGGTTTTTTCTCCATTTTAACACCTGTTTGCCACCTGATGTCACCTGTTGGAGTTTGGGTTCCTTGCCGCTGTCGCCTTTGGCTTGCTTAGTTGGGGACACTTGACAATTGACATTTGATATTCAACAGTGCTTTGATCTGCCTGCATTGACACTATTCCTTACGAGCTGCTGTGCAGCCAAAATAATGTACCAGTTATCACTGTAAAGCTGCTTTGACACAATCTACATTGTAAAAAGCGCTATATAAATAATGGTGACTTGACTTGACAAATGTCATAACAAATGTCAGTTGACTGCGAAGATTTTAAAACGAGTGGTTCATTCATAAATCCGTATCTTACCTTCTTGCTGTGGAAATACAAAATGGAAGACAGAACACAACGATCGTAGCGCTATATAAAGTCTACAGGCTACTATTTTTAAATAGTAGGTGAGTATGTAATAATGAACTTAGTGTGCTACATAGTCACATGCAGTGTTGGGGAAAGATATATTTAGACTATATTTATGACTATATTTAGAATAGCATACTACCATATTGTTCCTACACTATGTATACTACACAATTTGTCTGAAGTGTGCATCTCTAGTTTAAAAAATCCAGTATCAACTTAATTTTATCCAATAGAGTCTTTTATACAACTGAAATATTTGATTCCCAGAATTGTTGTAAATAATGTGCAATATTTACTCTTCTTTATTCATTATAAGATTAGGTGACAATTCGGATTAAAAACACAAAATAACTTTTTATTTTCTGGGCATGATTCAAATCATTACAAGTGCAACGAGTTACATAATCAGATCACCTTTTGTTACACAATTCAACAATATGAGATGCTTCCAAATAGTTTGTACACTCAGTTCGCTCACATTTATAAAGAACGATTAGCCATGCAGTGAGAACCAGGGCATGAAATACCAAATTATTTTAAATTTGCATTACAATATTGCGTTGCACCCTTAAAAGTAACTAATTTTGTTACTTAGTTACTTTTTGTGGAAAGTAATGTTAGCTTACTTTTGCATTACTTTTTCTCACATAGGCTGGGCTTGCTTGTTTACTTTGTAATAAAAAAAAAAAATAAAAAAGTTCTGTTTTTGCCTAATATAAAGGCCATTTCACACCAAAAGTGAAATGAATAATGAGTAACTTGCATTACTATTTGAAAAAGTAACTCAAATATTTTGTTGTGAATTTAACAGTAATGCGTTACTTTACTAGTTACTTAAAAAAAGGTGATCTGATTACGTAACTCGTTGCACTTGTAATGATTTGAATCATGCCCAGAAAATAAAAAGTTATTTTGTGTTTTTAATCCGAATTGTCACCTAATCTTATAATGAATAAAGAAGAGTAAATATTGCACATTATTTACAACAATTCTGGGAATCAAATATTTCAGTTGTATAAAAGACTCTATTGGATAAAATTAAGTTGATACTGGATTTTTTAAACTAGAGATGCACACTTCAGACAAATTGTGTAGTATACATAGTGTAGGAACAGTATGGTAGTATGCTATCCTAAATATAGTCAGTGATAACACAGCACATTACTGCCTCCTAATGGCTAAAAAGCCAAATGGATGGTAGAAATGAAACTGCAGTCAGTGGCAGTAAACAAACATCCTTCCAGAAGCACAGATACAACAACAAGATGCTCATTGTGATTTTAGACCATCGTAACACATTTGGAAGAGCAAGTGGAGGTTTTATTCTATGTATCTCGCTGTAAAACATGCTGGAGCTGTTTTCAGCTTGTAAAGCAGCTCACTGGTTGTTCCTTTTTCACAATCAAACCGTCTTTGTTACACAATTCAACAATATGAGATGCTTCCAAATAGTTTGTACACTCGGTTCGCTCACATTTATAAAGAACGATTAGCCATGCAGTGAGAACCAGGGCATGAAATACCAAATTATCTCACACAAGAGCAGGATCCATTGTGCTGCCGGTGGTCTTCATTTATGGGAGACAGGCATAGAGGACCAGCCTATACCCAGTAACCCACAGCAACCATAGAAACTCAGTGGGAGGAGCCTGTGGGCTTCCATTCATGTGATTGGCTGCTGGCAGGTGTTCTGAGGTTGCATATGCTGAAGTGGAGGGGCTGTGTGTGAAGTGTGCTTAATTCATTATTTGTCAACATATTGTATTGTTATGATTTTCCCCAATATATTTAAGTATGGGATCTCTCAAAAGAAACCTTTTGCATTTAAAAAAAATGCCTGTTGACCAGCAGACCTGACACATTAAAATTTATTTACATTGACACATAAAGTCAGTTTAATACAACAAGGCACAAAGAATCATATCCGTATTATACATTAATTGTATTGTTGGTCCTAATCAAATATGGTTTTTCTATGGTTTCAGTAAGATTTTCTCGAAACATCAGACCTATCAATAAATAAAGCTGCTAAACATAATGAATAATGAAAAAAGAACAGATATATTCATACTTGTAAATACAACATATATTTCCCAACAGCTTTGATTTTATTTTATTTAAGACATTTGTAGGTTTGTAGAAATGTTGATAGTTTTATTTAATTTTTTTTAATTGAATTGAATTTTTTATCTAAACAGCAAACAAAAAAAACTAAACAAAAAACTCTATATGGATCATTGACGAATAAGGTTTTTAAAAGTGTAAAAAAAAAACATAATGGAGATATAATTAATTTTGAAGTTTTATTAAGTGTTAACAATGAGATTATGTGGTTTTTATAGTCAATTAACACTGCTTTTGTCACTTTTTTTACAAGATGGACAAAATTTGTCACCAAAAAAGTCATTCGGTTTAACCAAAAATTCGGTTTTACTCTATTTCGGTTTCGGTTTTAGGCTGATATCTAGCTAACTAGCAAAGGACAATCAAAATGTTATATTTAGTACAAGTTTTTAAAATATTACAACATTTTCCATGTTTTATAGCGGTTGTACCGAATGACCTGATGTTTCGGGACATGCGTATGAGCAAGTGAAAATATGAATTTTTCAAATTTAGAGAGTTAGTTACTTTGCTTTATGAGCATGTGGTCCTTTGCAGGTGTCTGAATGACATCACATCCTGTCACATGATATTGACCACATGACTTGGTCCCTTTATATTGGTTACTCCAAATGACATCAATGAAATTCATTTTTCCGGACATTCTTTCTCATAATAAAGCAACGACTTCTACACATAATACCATAATACCATTTTGCACTATGTTGATATATGATGTTATAAAATCATGCCAGAATAAAAAAAAAAATACATTTATTACATTTTAAGATATTTTAATCACAAATAAAACGGCTCTATTGGCCTTTGGAAGGTTAAACCAAATGACCTTTTGACACTTCAAAATCTTTAAAATACCTTTATATAATTAAAACCTTTTGGATTCAATAAAAGAGATCTAGTTGTACTACCTTACATACTTTGAATGTCATTTCTTTGTTTATTATTATTATTATTATTAAGGCATTTGGACAAAAAAATGACCCGTCACGTCATTGATCCATAGGATATTTATATACAAAATGTATATTATTCAAAAAGAGACAACAGAATATATCAACAGTCAGGTCATATTATTCGAAAAATTGTACTCTTCTGATTGCTTTTGTGTTTCACACAAATTTATCATCAAAATAATTTTGTGAATCTATAGAAATACATAGAAAATATATAGAAATAGAATTGATTCCCTAACGTGAATCTTGTTCTAAATGTGTGTGTGTGTGTGTGTGTGTGCGCGCGCGCGCGTACGTGTGTGTGTGTGTGTGTGTGTGTGTGTGTGTGTGTGTGTGTGTGTGTGTGTGTGGATCAGGGTGGGGTGTTGCGCATGCACGGTGGCTTTGGCCGCGTAAATCTCCATCAGTGTCTGTCTGGACCGTCCTGCCGCTGCGCCGGAGCAAGAGCCTGTCACCTGAAACCGAGGGGAAATTCATCATCTACCTTTAGCATCTCTGTAGGATTGTCTGGAAACATTCCACCATCGCATCCGGGTTGTTTTGTGCCGACGGCGGCGGGTGTCATTGAGCTGCGGGGCGTCGCTTCTCCAAACGCGCATCGGGAACCATTACGCGTGCGGATCTCCAGCCATCAGCGCAGAGATGTCCGGATACCAGGGCAAAAAGAACATCCCTCGCATCACTGTGAGTACAGATCAACACGAATGATGGTCCGAAAACACTCGCGATTAAAGATGAGGCGATGAAATGGTGACAGCGACTCCTAACAGGAGCGGAGATTCATATAATGGCATTTGAGTGCTGAAATAATCAAGTTAAGCTTATATATGCTGTTAGGTTTTGTGGTTTCACAGTGGTCCTGTTATGCCAATACCTTTACATCTGATGTTGGATTACTGTCACCTCTCATTTCAATGTCACATACATTCAGGCCCACTTTCAAATGGGTTTCTTTGTGGGTCAGCACCTAGATTCATTGAAGCTCTGCTATAGGTTACACTTTTACCTTGTAGAAAGCTGTCAAGCATGCATGCATAATAAAACAGACCTCATTTAAATAGAATAGAATGCATTATCTCTAGCCATAAACATAACATGCCCACATTTGAATGCAATACTACAATTTATTACATTCAGTTCTTATTTTGTTGCTTATAATGTTGCTATATCTTGTCCCAAATGATGAATATATAGTAATTTTTTTGTGACTGATGGTTCTGCATGCACTGAAATCATTCGCCATTAAAAGTATTTGTCATTGCATTTAAAAAACGACTGTATGGAAAGCTGTTAAGCATGCATGCATGTATTATTTTAAGATCCTTAAGATAATTCTTACAAGATATTTATCTTCAGTGAATATGAAGCAATGCATCATTGCAGTTCTTTGGAAATCTTTGTGATTTATGGTTTTGGGTGCACTGAAAACTTGAAAAACTAGATTGTGGAAAGCATGCATGCCTCCTTCGGGATATATCAAAGAGAATCAGATCAAGCATTATTCCAACAGAACCTTCAAATGTATATATCTGTTGCAGAAATGTATCTTACAAGATATATCTCCAGTGACAACATTCACCTTCAAAAGTGCAGTTCATTAATGTAAAAAAGCAGCTTCAGTTTAGCTGCCGGTACAATGGCCTCCGCACCCACCCCCGCTGGTTTGATAGCCATGCTAAATGCAGAAAACCGTCTCCAGAGGAAATGAATGAAAATCCTCTTTTGAAAAGTAGGTCAGTGAATGTAAAGTGTTTGTCATAGTATGTGGTGAAACATGCCTGTAATACGCGTTCAGTCCACCAGTGACCTATACATAGTGCAAAGACTGTGCACTGCATCGATATTCACTGTGATTGTTTTAGAGGCGGTGCTGACCTAATCGCGGAGGCCTGCAGGAACGGGCAGATCTGGGACAGGAGGGAGAAAGATGAAAACTCTGCCTTTGCTGTTAGATCTTGCCTTTAGCTCTTGGACGTCAGCTAAGCTTCAGCCATCTTAAAGGATGGTGATAAGACTGTCAGTGGGTGGCAAACGCTGATACTGTACTACACGCTCAAAGACTTAAAGGAATAGTTCACGTTATGTCATTGTTCCAAACACAGGAGAGTGTTTGAATATTCATGTAGCTCTTTTGCATACAAAGACATTTTATAGTGACATCACCTGTCAAGCACAAATAAAATAACCTACAGCTAGTACATATGACTGATGTACTGTACTATATATTACAAGTCTTATTATATATCAGCTTTGATGAGGAACAGATTCCAATTTAATTGTCACAAAGCTTTAAAATCTCGTTTGCATCAATGTTCAGAATCAAAAGTGAATGTGGAAAAATGTTCAAATATATGGAAATGTGAATGAGATTGTATGGGAAAGATCTGCATGAAGATTCTTTACCATGTAAAGCCTTACATATGAAATAATATGCAGAGAAAAATCTAATGTTTTAAATTGGAAGAGTTTACTGAACCTTTAGACAAAATGTTTATAAAAAGTTTGCATATGTGTTTTATGTTTTGTGCCATATTTGATACATCAGACTTTTATGGCTCATATATTATGATAAAATGAGAATATGAAGCTCATACCCGAGGAGTAAAAAACACCTAAATTGTGTTGGCCCAAAATGAGCAAAAAATTGGGGCAGATTCTGATATTCATATCTATATGAAAGCTTGTAATGTAAATAAGGAGATTTTTTATAACAGTATATCAGACTACTGACATAAAATGCATATAAACATCAGTTATCACTCTGCCAATAATGCCTTAGTAAGATGATATTTAAATGCTTAGTTTTATGATTAAAGCTCTGTAGTTTTAACGTATATAATGTAATAATGCAATACAATAATGATCGAGACGAACAAATAAACCTTCCTCAGAAGCCTGATGATCATATTTGAGACTCACATTTGAACATAATTTTTATAAATAATGATGTATGGATAATTAAGTAAATCTAAGTTGCTTCAGTCCAGTAAGTGTTCATCTTGAAATATTACTAACAATATAAAAGTTATTTGGTCACACTTTAGATTAGGGTCCAATTCTCACTATTAACTATGACTTTTGCCTCAATAAACTAGTTAATAGTTGGTAAGGTAGTTGTTAAGTTTAGGTACTAAGCAGGATTATGGGATGTAGAATATGGTAATGCAGAAAAAGCGAAACTGAAGTAAACTGAAATTGTTTTGAGTTTTATGAACTTATTCCTTTTAATTTAGAAGAACTTAAGTTTAACTGGGTTGGGATTTCTATTTCCCAGCATGCTTTACCCATGACACTCGAAAGTTTGTAGTAGCGTGTTATAAGTTTACACTAATAAAAAGTGTAATTTTAAGTTACTCAAACATTTTAAGTTAAGAACAATTCAAATTTATGAATACAAAATAAAAATCTGCCAGTTCTGCTTACTTAAACTTTGAATTTCTTAACTTAAAAATTTTGAGGCAACTGATTACCTAAAATTTTTTGAGTTTTGCCAACTTATTTGAGCTTACAGTATAAATTTAGTAAAGACTTTGAAGCAAAAAGACACACGACACATGCATTTTTACAATTATACTAAAATTATATTTCTTATTTTTATCTTTCTCATTTTATCATTGTCTGAGAGTGTCACATCGCCACACCACTCATGACAAACATGGCCTGAGCACTCGATCCTTTCCCTGTCAAACACACACATACACACACATGGCCCACTTTCTAGCCATGGTTTCTGCAGCAATCACATTCCCACAGACAATGTTCTGCTTCGCCTGACTTCATCGTTCGCAGTGTATCGAATGTCTGAGAGCTCCACTGGTTTTATGTTGTTCACTCTCATGCTCTCATTGATTTGATAAAGTGCAGCCGTCCATTCCCTTTGACTCCCGTTTGAATTGGTGACAGCAGTGAAGCTCACCTTAAAAAACCTAGATGTGTTTCATCAACCCATCATGATCGATTCTATGAAGCTATTGGTGCTTTCACACCATGTCATAATTAACGTAATCACAAGACTTCAATTTGGCAAAAGTGTTCACGTCCTTGTATAGCTCGTAATTACAACTTGTAAGCTGGGAATTTTCAGAGAGCTTCTACTTGTACCATGTGACCATCCGACTGCTGCAGATTAATTTAGGCGTTTATAGTGTTGCCATAAAAAAGCAAAATGGCTCCAAATAGAACATCATGTGTTGTCATCTCGAAATTACGGTAATTACAACATGGTAGTGATTGACAAATGAAGCCTCATGAAGCACTGAGGCTTTCCCCTCATTGTTTCGGGAAAAGATTCAAAGCTTCAAGAGTGTCGAAAACACCGGCATCTGGTGTTTAGTTAAAAATAAAGCCGCCAAAACCCTGTGAAAGAAGCTTCGTCAGACGAAGCAGCCACCACACAGTTTCATGTTACATCCTCAAATAAAAGCCTAATAGTGTGCGCATGTGCGTGTTGAATTTATCTCCGTGATAAATTAATTTACCCATTAAACTGTGGCATTTATTGCCAGTATGAATATCAATATAATGTAACAGAAGAATAAACCTACACACATATGAATTGCACATGGCAAATATTTTATTTTCCTGAAATAATTTGTATTCTTAGTATTAGTCTGAATGAAAACCTACTCATAAAGTAAGATCTGGGGGTTCGAAGTTTCCGCGCACGTGATTGGACAGAAAGTGAGGCTTCATTTGTCGTCGATCACGTGACTCTGGGAAACCAATACACACCCCGATACGGGCATCAAAGCTTCAGTGTCATACATAATATCACTGCAACATGGTGTGAACGCAGCATTTTATTATAGCGTTGTCAAAAGTACAGACTAAAAATGTGATGATCCCAGCATTTCCCCCTAGCATTTTGAGAGCTGTTGAGCGGATTCTTAAACACCTCTGATTGGCCATTGTGTTCACACGCTCAACATATATGTCTGTGATCGGCTACTATGATCAGCACTTCAAAAACATGTTGTAAATAGACATCTTTACACGGATACACACGGAGCGTTTGAAAGCAGGCGTCTATCTGCGGATCCCTAAAATATCTGCTGATAGACGGATCTGCCAATAGACACCTGCTTTCAAACGTTCCCATGTGTATCTGTGTAAGCACTTGGTGAAGAGCGTCAAAGATGTCTATTTACAACATGTTTTTGAAGCGTTGATCATTGTAGCCAATCGCAGATGTATCTGTTGAGTGCGTGAACACAATGGCCAATCAGAAGTGTTTAGAAATCTGTTCAGAAGTTACTCTCTCAAGGCTCAGCAGTTCTCAGATACTTTTCTTAGGAGTATCAACTTGGTCTCTCTTATAATAGAAAGAAAAGAGTTGATTGTTGGCATGGACCCAGCTAACAAAAATATGTTCTAAGAACGTTTTGCTAATGTTCCCATTAAGTTATAAAGACTACTTTTTGTGCTATGTTTTTGAAAACATTATTAAAGACTAAATAACTTTGTTTTTTTTATTAATTTTACTGGAAGAACGTTTGTTTATAACTTTCTTCAAGAACCTTGCCACAGCGTTAGCTAAAGTTCTGAGATCATTCCCTGTTAGCTAAGAGAGTGAGTGGTAAATCTGGATCATCTGGACTTTTTGAGTTCATATTGAATCTCAGGCTTTTGATTGCAGAAGTCTGAGACATTGAGGAGATCTCTTCTGAAAACCCAAGAACGAATGTGAGATTATCGCGAAACAGGAGACAGTTTGCTCTCCATTTAACCTCATAACCACCTAAAACACATGAGATATAGAAATCTCCTTTGCGATGTTTTGTTTCACATGTGATCGTAGCAGTGTTGATAGTGTGTGTGCTTCAAATGTGTGGTTAGAAAAATCACTGAAGGAAATTGCAGAGTAATAGCATGTAATGATACATTTTCCTTAGAACAATGTCGGTGCTAATAAACTTGGTTTCAACACCTAATGTGCTTTTGATTGCTGGCAGGTGTTGACAAACCGCTTGTTACTGTTTGACATCTATTTGGTTAAAACTATGACATTGTTATGGCCTCAATTGTCATGGTAAAGATAATCTTCCATCTTTGACAGCACACCGACTCTGTAGATTACACTGATTGCTAGTTCAGAACCCGAGAACGTCATTCTGATTTGAAGCTGAACTCACGATTAACCCTCTAGATCATAAAGACTCCAAATTTCCAGCGAGCGCAGAGCAGTTGAAGTCAGGAAGCAAACTCAGACTTTCAATTTTCACTCGGAAATTGTGAGTACATTTCACAAATAATTACAAAGAAATGGCAAGTTACACACTGAATTAAATGTGACAAATTGTAAGTAAAAAGACTGAATAATCTGTGCTCCAGTTATTTACAACAGCGATAGTCAACTTGCTGTAATTCAGCATAGTCTGTATGCTGCTGAGGCTAGTTTTGGTGTTAATCTTTTAGTTTGACTCAGATGAATAGAAAAAGGCCACATTCTCCATTGTCCTCGTGTAAATATTCATGCGTGAAGTCAATTTTGTTGTTTGCATGAAGCTCAGTGTGAATTTCCAGCGATCTCAGTGCTAAAAAAAAAGGATAGACCCCCTTAAACCCCTTTAAACCAGATGTGTTTGCTATAAACATATCAGATGTAGAAGAAAACAGTTTATACTAATGCTTGTTGTAGTGCCAAAAGTGACAATTCTGAGAATAAGGGGTAGACGATATGACCAAATTCTTATTTCACAATATGAGAAATTTTATTTCACAATAATGATATACAGTATGTCACGATATAGTTATTTTGTGTTATTTTATCTCATTTCTTATAGTAAAAATAAGAAAAAAGAAGCAAATTACAAACAATAGTACAAATACAATATAACAAGTTTATTTAACATGTAGTTAGAACTAGTACATAAATGTAATAATCAAATGTAAAAATAAAATATTGCATAGTCTTCACTGTATTAATTAAATATAAAATTATTCTTATTAAAGCTTAAAAAAAAAAAGTTATTCAGTCAAGAGCAGTAAGTTATTTTCTCTTTTGTTTAATTGACATTAATGACAGAGCCGCAGGTAGGAATAATAGGCTGCTGTCACTTTAAGACCAAACGCACAGATCCATTATACTGACACACATCTGATTTACACCCAACTGTTTACTTTCACTTGAGAAAACCGACTGTGTTTACATGAATACGATGGGCATTTTGTCATAATTGTGTGTGTATTCGACCATTCAAACGCAATGGTCATGAAAGAGAACTGAATTTGCGATCGCATGCTTTGTGACAGTCAGCATGTGAACTGCAGTGAGTTCTTTTCCACTGCTTATCGTTCTTGATAACACTTTTTACCATTGAGCACGTCCCAAATTCATGATCGTGATTCAATAGTGCCTTGTACCGCAATATAGACCATTTAGGTGTTTGCAAACAGCAGTGACTTTTTTGTGGGAGGAGCCTACCTGGTGGCAGAAAATGACAGTTGAGCAGTAGCAGTCTGTGGAAGCCATGCAATAAAAGAATAGTTCATTTTGAGTTTATATCTCACAATTCTGACTCACAAATACGAGTTTATATCTCTTAATTCTTAGAAGGAAAAACAGAATTGTGAGACAAACTCGCTATTCTGTCTCTTTTCCTCAGAATTGTGAGTTTATATCCTGCCATTTTGACTTTTTCCCCCTCAGAATTGTGATATAAACTCACAATTGCGAGTCCAAACTGGGAGATATAAACACGCAAATGCAAGAAAAAAGTCAGAATTGTGAGATAAAAATGTTGTGTAGTTTGTGACTGTGTAGCTAGAAGTGTCTGCATTCATGTATTTGTGTAAAGTATGATTCTTACCATTCAAAATACAGTATATAATTTCAACCACAGGAATATGATCTACGGTATATTCACCAACACTGTCTGGATTTGCAGTTCAAAAGCAAAATAAACTCAAATGTGGAAAGAAAAATTGAGATTGGTAAATTGGTAAATCAGTATTAACTTGATTAAATAATTTGTCAGTGGACATTTCTGAGGCATGACTAAGATATCTGTACAATGTCCTCTGTTTTTATTTTTTTTTAAAGCCGCAGCAAACAGAGCAGAACGGTCTAAGACCCTCAAAATTTTGTATTTTTTGTGGTTAGACCGCATGCATACATGTTATTCTTGTGAAGACGTGAAACACAAACCTGATCAGCTACAGAAACACCACTACTGCTAGACGTGACTGTACCTTCAAGAATCCGAGTGTGTTTGACCCACTTACTGGACCCACTTCTCTTAGTTCTCAGTGCACATTACTTTCAGGAAGGCAGTTTTTCTCGTGCACCCAGGATGGGAGCCCCCTCCGTCCATGGGCCATTATGTCAATTTGAGTATAGTATGTCTTTAGGATAAAACTATGCACTAGATTTGCTGTAAGTGGGTCGCAGGGATTTGGTGTGGAATGGACAGGCTCTCTGGAGGCCATTATTAGCAACCCCTCACGCTCACTGCAGTACACACTACGTGCAGCTGAGGGGAAATGCGTAATAGTAAATTACTAAGTGCAGCATTTGTCTCTTTACTCTAAACAGAGCAGCACTAGGCACTCTTAGCTGTCGGAAATACATGTAACCATAGCAAACGTTTAGTTCCTCAACATTGTAAGTACAAACACTCTTTGCACTGCTTGATCTAGAGGAGGGACTTTTTTGCTGTTACGTAATGACCAATTAAGCCCATTCACAGGCTTTGCAATGGATTAAAGGAATATTCTGGGTTCAGTACGAGTTCAGCTCTATCAACATCATTGTGGTAAGAAGAACTAACCACAGAAAAATATATATATTTTTTTTTTCAGTTTGAGTACTACAGTAAAACTCAGGAATTTTATATTGAAATATGAAGCTTATATTTTTTGTTAAAGCATTTACATTAATTTTTCTATGCAAAATGTGTAATATTTGAGCTTGTAAAGTTGTCTAAAAAGTTATTTATGGTGGGACTGCTGTTCCAGATGGGTGTCATATTTAGTTTTTTTTGTAGCTGTTTTTTGTTGATAAATGTCATAAACGTGTAGAGACAAGTTTACGTTCTTCTGTGGATTCAAGACAACGTTCTGGCAAACTATCAGCTCAGCTCCATGTAAAAAACGAAGTTACGTCACCTTACTTCTTGGAATACTTGTGTAGACCTCATGCAAAATGTATCAGGATTAGCAGGTTTGAAATTATATCATGTTAACTAGTGGCCATATACAGTGTGTATTTTAATGTTTATTTTGTTTATATAATGTTTATATTTTTTCATTACATTGATTGTACACTGTACGTGCCTTACCATAACTGAGAATTTTTTTTTTTTTTTAAATCAGGGATGGGTAAAACTATATTTTGTTGCAGTTGTAGCCATTTGTATATATTTACATATACAATCTATAAATTTATATTTGTTCTCTATTTGATGAAAGTACCTTAAAAATAGTCTTTGTGGGATGATTGTCTCAGAGATGTATAAGTAATTTTATGATTTGAATCTTCCCCAGCCATATACTCCTTTAAGGGTTAAAATTTGAATTTATGTTTTTAATATTTTTAGTGTGTTCATTTCGGTCTTAATTCAATTGTTTTTTTCTCTTTTGAGAAAACTGTTGTTTCAGTTGTAAACTATTGTAAACGTCTGCTCTGCTCATCCGCACACATTGCAGCAGTAATCAGAGTTCACTAAGGCGAGATGACTGACAAGACCATGGCAGAGAATTTGTTGCACAACAGAGCCTAAGCTTCTGATAAATGTCTTATCTTGTAGAATCCGTGCTCAGCACCGCCACTCCCTATACACAGAGTACTTGCAATCGCGAATTTGAAAGTGAAAGTAAAATGCGAGCTCCCTGATGCACGCAAATTAGGCTACATACAATAGCCTGTCTACCAATAGGATAGGCTGTGTAGTTGTAAACACCTCTTAGCTCTGGTCTCTGTTTTAGACTCTGTTTGAGCTTTGTATATTGAGAGAGTACTTTGATTATGGTTGCACTTATTGTTTGCACTTAATAAAACTAAGAAAAAAACTGTTACTTATTTTTGTTATTTATACTGTTTTTTAATTAGGAGGTCACAAACAGCCTCAGTCAGAAGTTCTGGAAGCTCATAATTCATGTAGCGTAAGGTCTGAAGAGATAAGATCACTATAAGATTTTAAATATTGCCTACCATCTTCAATCCTCTTAGTTGGTCAGTATTCCTGAATATGCATTAGAACATTAAACAACTGCTGAATAAGCCAAAAGCTCAGCGGTAAAGCAGATGTAAAGGTCTGTTTTAATGAGCCTTTGGACCGTAATGCCGGCTGCAGGATGAGCCAGCATTTGTCTAGACGCAGCACTAGTAATGGATTTGTGTAGAAGAGTGACCAACAAACAACTCCAGAGCGAGTTCATCTTGATCTCCAGCTCTGTATAAACATCACAAATAACCCACATGATTGCCTGAGCTTCAGCAAGCCACAATCCTTCCACTGTGACTAACAAAGTTAAGATGGTTTGGATGTTTGTGAGATGTTTTTCAGCGCTCTGTGGCACAGCCGACTATGATGATAAATGCGGTCTGGAGACTCTGTGTGTGTGTCATAGTAGAGCAGTGAGACAGATAAGGCCTCATTTCCGTTTGGATGTTTAAATAATTGCATGATCATTCTTTCTCAGATTGGGTTGATATACTGTATACTTAGATTATGTTAGCTAGCTGATGTGGCTGGTTAAAACGTGATTGAATTGTTAAAAAAAAAAAAAAAAAACTTTTTAGGGGGCAATGTGTGTTCAGGGTATTTTGGTCTGAATAAACCAATTCTCTCTTTTTACTTACTTAACAACAATCAAAAATGTATATATATATTAGCAATAATGAAACATAGGGTTGGGCTATATATGGGTTGACAGGATAAACCGATTTGTCATCCGGTAGAGGTTTTGAGTTAGACCTACCTGAAAAAATTAAATTTCATTTGTATTTGTATTCTGTTATATCTGTTATATTTATTTGCAGTATATTTACTACAACTCATACATACTGTGTGTTTGTGAAGAAAATCACTCTTGTGTTGAATTTTAACGCATTAACAGATTGAACATAGTGACGTAAAAGCAGGCTCCTTTTGACCCTATGAATCACCCGTAGTTCAAGCCAGGGTTGCCAGGTTTGCGTTTTTTTGCTACATCAAATATTATTTGTAGCGCCTCCCATCCAATAATCGCAAAAAGATTTGTGCTTTGTTACTTCTGATAAGAATAAAAGTTTCAGTTTTCAAATTCTGTCCATTTTATCATAAAAGTCAAACAATAAATAGCGTTTTGACGCTCTTAAATGTGACGTGCCAGATCGCTGTAATGTTCAGGCGGCAGCGCGGAGCGCGAGTCTTTTCTTCCTCTTCAATACAAGTTATATCTTGAAAAACATGTATGAACATCAAAGGTATGTTGAAATATATAGTACGACTTACCGGAATGTATCATGTCTCATGTAATCACCGCGGAAAGACGTCAATAAAACAGCTTGTGAACAATATGTCACACTTTTACCTCAGGAATGTTTTCCAATGTTCACAGTTCCTTAGCTATCTATCTATCTATCTATATATCTATATATCTATATATAAAAAAAAACACTAGAGGAGCTTATTTACTATTAATTATATGTTTGTGTAAAAGTGCTTATGTGATACTAAGTTTTATACAAACATTTCAGTTTTTATTTGAGTGTAATTATTATATCTGAAAATAAACAGCAGCTGAATACCTCTGTTGTTAATCGTAACCTCTAATATTGTAGTGTACTAAATGAGAGGGTTCCCTATATATTTTGCAACATTATTTAGGAGAGATTTTTTTTCCTTAAGAAAAAACAAACTATTGCCATTGGACAATATCATTCTGAATAATTTAGTATCAGTGCATCTCATTTTAACTGTGTTGCTACACAGAATGATGGGAAATGTAGTTTGTTGTGCAAGCCTGTTGCCTCAAATAGTAGGTTCATCGTCAACAGTACTCAAACTGTGTACATACTAAATTGTGTCAACATTCGCAATGAAAACTTATTTATGACTAAACAATGTTTTTGAAATGATAAAAACTTAAAGGCTTAAAGAAATCCCAGGGTTTTCCATTGTTAAATACAGCATTGTTGTGCCGTTCATGTGTGCTTCTTTTGTAAAATACAATCATTATGATATGATTTTAAAGCATGTTAAGTTTAATTGTGGTCAATCATAAATATTTAACTTTTCAGCAGTCTTTCCAATGATGTCTTGTTCTCCACAGCACAGGCTCTTTTCTTACAGTAGAGCTCAACGATAGCTACTTATTAGCAGTCAACCAGCTACAGATTAAGACTTCCATGACAATTATCCCTTCAGGTCATTAATTACAGAGCACAATGCAACTAAGATCTTCTTAAACCCCCTTACAATTCCCGCCATGCCTTTGGATGGCACTATCATTATGGGTTAAAGTGGAAATACTGTGGCATTCAATAATTCAGTAGTTAAAAAAATTAAACTGTGTGTCTCAACAGGAGGAAAGCATGCGGGCTGCAGTCAATGGCGATGTCCTTAAATGACGTTTGGGCCCATGACGGCGTGTCAGAATCCATTTAGCATGATAAGAATCACTGTGTTTTTCTGATGTGCCTCGGCGATCTTTATGCTTCAGCTCTGATTGAATTTGATGTCCAGTGTTTGTCTGTCTTTTTTTTTTTTTAGTGCATGGTGTGGTTTAGAAAAGGATTCTGACTGTGCAGTCCCGAGTCTTCAGTTGAAGAGATCTGCATCTCATTTGGTTGTTTCTTACAGTGACCTTGTCATGCTAAGACATTTATCAAATCAAATCACATCAGAGAGTCAGGACCTCGGTTTAACGTCTCATCCGAAGGACGGTGCTTTTTGACAGTATAGTGTCCCCATCACTATACTGGGGTGTTAGGACCCACACAGACCACAGGGTGAGCACCCCCTGCTGGCCTCACTAACACCTCTTCCAGCAGCAACCTAGTTTTCCCAGGAGGTCTCCCATCCAGGTACTAACCAGCCTCAGCCCTGCTTAGCTTCAGTGGGCAATCAGTCTTGGACTATAGGTTGATATGGCTGCTGGTTTCCCAAAAGAAAGAATCGATTCTGAACTGCCTGAAACAAGTCATCAGTAACTCCAGTCTTCCTGCTCAAACCTATGTAGGTTTGTAACAAATTTGCACAGTGGTTTTCATTGGCTGCCTGCAAACATCTACTTTGCCCCACCCTCAAACACTGTAGTTATATATTTTTGGGGATTTTATCGATAACAATAATTAGAATTAGAACAAATATTTTGCTGAGTGTGTTATTGTGCTAGTACCATGGCAGGTTTAGGATTGTCGTAGACAGTTAGCATGTTGTTAACATGATTAACACATTACTAACATGATTAGCATGTTGCTAGCATGAGTTACCTTGTTTTTATCATGTTGCTAACATGTTGTTAACATGATTAACACATTGTTAGCATGATTTAGCATGTTGCTAGCATGAATTAGCATCTTGTTAACATGATTAGCACATTGCTAGCATAAATAAGCATGTTGGTAACACAATTAACACATTGATAGCATGTTGCTAGCATGATTTAACATGATTTAGCATGTTAACATGTTGAAACTAACATTAAGCTAACATGGTTAACACATTGCTAGCATGATTTAGCATGTTGATAACATGATTAGCACATTGCGAGCATGTTTCTAGCCTGATTTAACATGTTGCTAGTGTTTTGCCAACATGATTAGCATGTTGTTAGCTTGATTTACCATTTTGCTAGCATGTAAAACTGACACCATCGTTACTGTTCGTATCACTGTGTATCAAGTGCTGAGGAAAATGAAATTCAGATATGGTAATGGGCATTTTGTTGTTGACACTTGCTGTAAGCAGTCGACCAATCACAACAGACTGAACCATCTGACCAATCAGAGCAGAGCATGCTCTCGGAAAGGAGGGGTTTAAAGAGATCCTTAATCGAACTGTTTCAGACACTGAGAAAAGAGCTGATGCTACAGTGAATATTATGAGAAAATTAAAGTGTTTTTGACCTTGGATGCATGTAAATCTATTGTAGAAAACTGCAAAACAAAATTAGGAGCCTTTAAAATAGCATAATATGATATAAATAGTTTTGACATATTAAACTCAGAAAATGAGTCAAAAGAAGGAAATGTTACTGTGAAATATGCACATGCATTTTTGTTTCATTGTTCATAGAATGCAAAAACAAAGCGTTTCTGTGCTTAAACTGATAGCATGTGAGACCTATTGAGTTACTGTTCAATTATTGTATAAATAGATGCATACAGCTGCTGGGAATAAAGGCAGTTTTTGTATGACTCTCTGACTCTCTTTCTCACAGAGTGACCGTCTTCTAATCAAAGGTGCGAAGATCGTGAACGATGATCAGTCTTTCCATGCCGACATCTATATGGAGGATGGAGTCATCAAGCAAGTGTTTTATTATTATTTAATTTCTAGTCTATCTCATCGTCTGAAGTGTTGACTAACAGTAGAGATGACCTCTGTTGACCTTTGTGACACTCACTTTCTCTCTCCAGGCAAATCGGTGAAAACCTCATAGTTCCTGGTGGCGTGAAGACCATCGACGCCCACGGCAGGATGCTGATACCAGGTGGCATTGATGTTCATACCCGCTTCCAGATGCCCGACCGGGGCATGACAGCCGCTGATGACTTCTACCAGGGCACACGAGCTGCTCTCGCTGGCGGCACCACTATGATCAGTACGTCTAAAAAAATTAATAACAAGACCTTAAAAGAATTTATATGCGATTTATTAAAAATATATATATTATATTATTATATATAAAATATTATATATGAAATATATAAAAATTGTATGCATGTATGTGTATACAGTGTATATATATATATATATATATATTTTTTTTTTTACACACATATATATGTATGTATATATATATATATATATATATATATATATATATAACAAAAATCAAATAAAAAACATATTTATAAAGCAATTTATAAAGATATATATTTAATATTATTATTATTAAATATACAAATTTTATACACATATATACACACACACATATATATATATATATATATATATATAAATTGTGTGTATATGTATGTATATATCATTACAAAGATAATAATTTATATGCAATTTAAGGTTATTAAAATTATGAATCATTTTTGTAATTAACAGGATTAATTTGTCTAATTTCAAAATGCTGAACAAAATGATTTATATCTAATATGGGTTGCACTTTTATTTACAGTATGTGCACTTACATGTACTTACAGTGTACTTACCCAAGAAAGTACTGGGTAATATAAGGTATCTACATAGGTTAAGGTTAGGTTTAGGGGTAGGTTCATGGTTAATACCTTGTTATTACTCTGTTATGGCAATTACTATAATAAGTACATATTATGTACAATGGGAACAGGACTGTAAAATAAAGTGCTACCCTAATATATTTTGGATGATGCTCAAATTTCTACATATAGACAATGTAAATTTTATCTGAATTTGATTTATGAATAAACTAGACATATAATCAATTACATTATCCGCCGTTTGCTTTATTACCTGATCTGTGAGTATAATACCACTACACATTTAATGAAAGGGATAGGTCAACCAAAAATGAAAATGTTGTCATCATTTACTCATTGGTAATCAAGCAGTTGACGGTAGCCATTGACTTCCGTAGTACCAAAATACTATGGTAGTCAGTGTCTACCATCAACAGTCTGGTTACCAACATTCTTTAAAATATCTTCTTTTGTGTTTAGCAGAAGAAAGAAATTCATACAGGTTTGGAACAACTTGAGGGTGAGTAAATGATGACAGAATTTTCATTTTTGGGTGAACTATCCCTTTAATGTCAGATGTGAACTTTGGCAGCACTTATAGAAATATATTTTACTAACTGACTGTCATGCGCTAACAAAAACATTCCAAAAGCATAATGGTATTACCAGGTTTTTGGACTTTTGCATCATAGTAGTAGCATTTTATTCTTCACTGCATCATAGTACAGCCTCAGTACTTCTTGTGAACCTTCACTAAAAGCACTGAAGCTATACTATGATGCTTCGAAGAATAAAATGCTACTACCATGATGCAAATCCACCTAGTAAGAAGCTAAAACAAAGATAAATATAGCATTTTATTGTGACAAACGTTGGCTAATATGTTCTGCATAAGCTCTGAAAGTGTGTGTTACTGTCGTCGGAATTTACACACAGAATCAGTGCTAATGTACCACAGCTGTGTTTCAGACCGAAACAGAACCAGTATATGATCCTGTCAGTCATCACCTCAGCAACTAGACAGACCAATATAATTAGTGATAATTATAAAAAAAGTTATAATAGCAGCCCTTTCATTAGCACTTACTGTAGCATTGGCTCCAGCTCAGCAGATGAGTGGATGTTAAAGGATTAGTTCACTTCATAATTAAAATTTCCTGATAATTTACTAACCCTCATGTCATTCAAGATGTTTATGTCTTTCTTTCTTTCTTTACTCGAAAAGAAATTAATGTTTTTGAGGACATTTTTCTCCATATAGTGGACTTCACTGGGGTTCAACGGGTTGAAGGTCCAACTTGCAGTTTCAGTGCAGCTTCAGAGGGCTCAAAATGATCATTTTACTGAATATTAAGTGTCCAAAATGTGTGGGATTAGTTTAATGCTGAAGTTCAGTGTCCTTCCATTTACTTTTTATACACAAGTTTCCTCACCATAAGTATATAGTATCAATATATTTAGATTTTGATGTGTGTTTTCAGTCGATCATGTGGTCCCGGAGCCCGGCGTTAGTCTGATCGCTGCCTTTAATCAGTGGAGGGAATGGGCCGACCACAAGTCCTGCTGTGATTACTCTCTCCATGTGGACATCACGGAGTGGCACAAGGGCATGCAGGAGGAGGTTGAGGCGCTGGTCAAAGATCACGGTATATTCCTCACACTTGTCACACATGTCAAAAAATGCCCTATGCAGATACATTGGATGGGTTTATTATAGACGAGACAATCACGTTTGCTCAAGACAGAGCGCTAGCTGCTCAGTTGCTTACTCTCATGACACATCGCAACACAGCTAAAAGTACTCCTAATATGTTGGACCTTTTATTGAAAGTAGCCTACATTCAGCTAGGAGCCACTAGTGTCACAGAAACTACATACTTTACCTTTAAAGGGGACATCGGATGCCAATTTTCCACAAGTTAGTATGATTCTTTAGGGTCTTCATGAAAAGTCTATAACATACTTTGATTAATACTTTGATCTGTGCGGTGCGAACTGGCTCTTAACCTTAGATGCATTTGTCGTG
The DNA here is from genome assembly GCA_037101425.1 of Elopichthys bambusa. NCBI lineage: Eukaryota > Metazoa > Chordata > Actinopteri > Cypriniformes > Xenocyprididae > Elopichthys > Elopichthys bambusa. The sequence continues at coordinate 28,352,517 of CM074446.1, read as the reverse complement.
AAACTTGCTAACTAGCACATTATTAGGAAAGGCGATTTGCAAAGATTCATTAAAAAACCTATAATGACATAAACGCATATAGGTAGATCCGGGGGCGCATTCCCTTCAAAAACAAAATGAATCTAGTGTGTCTTCAGCGGCTCAGATGTCGAGAGTAAAGGACGACTGCTATGTTCATTCTTATATCCAATAACAAAACGCCTCAGTTGCTTTCGGAGACATTTTGTCGAAACAATGGCGGACTGTCTGTTTACAGCTCACTCAGGGCGGGTCTATGCTAAAACGGCAGTGTCCGTCAAGAGTCTGTGCAAATTTACGTCACTTTGCCAAGAATCTATGAACGGCTTGATTTGACAAGGTGCTTATGATTTGTGGGGATTAAAAAAATAGCACTGGGTGGATTTTTATCATTATAGGGTGGTTGTGTAGACACACTACCAACATACATTTATGTTCAAACACCATGTACAAACACCAACACCATGTAAAAGTGAATTTTGCATCCGATGTCCCCTTTAAATCAACATCACTTTAACTTGCATGGCAAATACTGCATTTGTATTGCCAAAATATTTGCAGCTTAAATATGTGCAGTGAAAATGAAAGCAAGATTCAGAGATTATTTTAAATTGTTCTTTAAATATACCACTGACAAATACACACATATTAAAAAGTTTAGCTGCAGGAGTTAAACATTATATGTTAACATAAGATTAGTGTGATAAAATACTTTCGTGTTGTGACCATGTGATGTGGGTAAATCCGGTAACTTTCACATTGTATGACTGTGACTGTGTATATAAAGAAAAATCCAAATACAACAGTTACATTATTGATTATTAACTAACTTTATCTACCTAGAACAGTATTCCCACATGAAAAGTGTTGATTTAGGTACTTTAAATGACATATTTTCAGAGTCAGATTAAAAATGTACAAAAAAATAATAATAAAAATAATAATTATTGTATTTTTTTTTTTTTAAACTGGAATATCACCTCTGAGAATAAATATTATATACAAAAATAAAAAATAATTTAGAATAAACAAAAAAGCTAAATGTCTGCAGTACAGTCATGAGAATTTGGAGCCAAATAAAAAAAATATGTATACACTTTTTGCATTCCCAGGTCAGTTTTGACACGGTAGAATGTGAGCTTATAAAACAGTCATAACTTAATATGTTTCAAATAAAACCATATTGTATCTGATCAGTAACTTCTCATTAATGAGTGAATGTGCAAACATTTCAAAGTTTTGAACGTTATAGTGTTTTACTATGTTATTACTACAATTAAAACTCAAAACTCATTTAAACGGTTATATCTCTTAGAAAAAAAATAAAAAAAAATAATAATAATGTGTATCTTGAAAGTCTTAATCCATTTGCAAAGTTTTATGAAATTGTTTCCGGGTCAAACCTGACCCAAATACAGTAGGAGGGTTAATTCTCATGAAAATAATGTTACATACTAGGTTTATCCACCTAGAACAGTATTCTCACATGAAAGTGATGATTTAGGCACTTTATGGCTCATATTACACACATTTTCAAAGGAAGAATCATTACAAGACAATCTGCACATTTCTGCCTTTAAACTCTCCGTGACCCTGTTACTTGAACCTCTCTTGTTCTAGCAGCTCCTCTCTGTATGTGTCCATTTCTGATGATGTCTAACATCCTGGTCTTTTTTCTCCCAGGCGTCAACTCTTTCCTGGTCTACTTGGCTTACAAGGATATTTTTCAGCTAAATGACTCCCAGGTATGACTGTAAAGCATGATTTCTCATGCATATATGCCTTTAATTATGCTTATAAAGGTGGATTAGACACTTTTTTGTGAGTGTATTTACTTCATAAAGTCAAGATCTCTGTGTTTTTGGTGCATTGAGAATGCAGTAATGATGAGTTCTCCATGCACTGATGTGATTTGAGAATTCAACACATTTCCTGTAGCCGAAGAAGAAACACAGAACACAGTGTTGTTTCTCCCATCTGTTATAGATGTATGAGGTGTTCAGTGTGATCAGGGACATGGGAGCCATCGCCCAGGTGCATGCAGAGAACGGTGACATCATTGCTGAGGTGATCTCAACATATATAAATATACTACCAGTTTCCTGTTTTTGAAAGAAGTCTCTTCTGCTCTTGATATACAGTATATCACCTCAAAAAAAAACAAAAAAAAAGATTTTTTTTTTTAATTAATCATCCTCTCTTCCCCAGTTCTCATTATGCAAAATATATACAGTATTTTGTAGTGCAAAAAGAAATTTATTTCTATAAAAAAATTTTAGTGTACACTGTAGAAAGCTCTGTCTAGGCCATTTATCTAGCCATTTATTAGTCTGGCTGTTTGATGAGAAAGAGATTAAATGTAGTTGCAGTTAACTCTGTAATAATCCAGGCTACAACTGTATCAGATCACATTCTGTTGTGAAGAGCCGATGACAGCACGGCTTGATCTTTGATCGACCAATCAGCAGAAAGGGGCGTTTTATTCCCGCCCATGTGGAGATCGAATATATTCAAGCTGTTTATCCATTTTGGTTTTGTTGTTTTTCCATTTTGCGGATTAGAACAAAGTGTGATGAAAATAAAAATATAAAAAACGACGCAAGATTTGTTTATTTATGTTGATGAGAAGGGTCGAATATGTGATAAATGAACGGTTTATTCGTTTTTCCATCTAGAAGACAAAAACGAGAAAACAAATTATCCGAAGGTACACGGACCATAAAGAATTACAGTAATGATAATTCCATGAAAATCAACTTTTAGAATAAATGAGAAATACAAAATAAATAAGTAAAAAGTAAAACGTCTGCATTACAGGAATGACAAATTGGAGTCAAGTATGCCAAATTGTAATGGATATTTGATATGGTGAAATCCATATAAACCTCTTTTACTCTCTTTTGTTTTTAGGAGCAGAAGAGGATTCTGGGATTGGGTATCACTGGTCCAGAGGGACACGTTCTGAGTCGCCCAGAGGAGGTAAAATGCTTCACATGCACCTTGATTATAATGCTATAATCTAGGGCAGGGGTCGGCAATTGAGTTTGGCATCGGGTTAAAAAAAAAATTCGCCACTAGATGGCGGGCCAGAACACAGTCAAAGGATAATTTAAGAAATTAACTGAAAAATGCAACTAGAATTGCTTGTGAAAGACTGTTATAGTGCCTTTCGTATTGAGCTGTTACTCTGTGTTAAATCCTGTAGTAGGACAGTCATTAACAAAAAGCCATATTTGTGTGGCGGTGTCCGGGTTTTACACTGGATAAATTAATAAAGCAGAGTAGTGACACGTAACCTGGCAAGTATCTTCGTTCACCAACTTGCAACACAGACCTCCTTGCTGAAACACACATGTGGGAGATGCAGAATGGATAAAAATAACTTGAATAAGCCCATGTTTGAGTCATTCTCTTAACAAACTATGTCTTAACAAACAAATATTGTGAATAATAAATGTATAATATTTTAATTAGCTTGTTACACAATGGAGCCTAACTTATTGTAATAATTATTTGACGTAGCCTACTTTTACACTCATAATTTTTCCTTGGCATCCTCACGTATTAAACTGCATTTTTTTAATTGTTTGCGTGCTGGAGGTATGCTATTATGTCGTGTGCAGAGTGATGTTAACATTAAGCTAGCTGGTGAGAGAAAATGGCAGTATCAAAGAGTCAAAGGAAAGTTGACAGCGAAAATAGGGCATACAAAGAAGAATGGAAAGACAACTATGCGTTCATCCTACCTAGCTTTGTGAATGCAAAGCCAGTGTGTCTTATCTGCAACAAAGTTGTTTTCAAAGAATATAACACCGACACCGGACGCGAACGGCGCGATGCTACCCTACAAAAGATAATAGAACCCATTATAATGATATTGTCTACAAAGGATGCTGCGCGGAGTGGCGCGACACAACACATTACATTTCCGACAGTAAACGGATTCCCCGTTCTGTCAACGGCTGGTTTGTCGCGTTCAGTGTTGCGGTGTTGTCACGTTCAGTTCACTGTTGCGGCGCGCCTGGTGTAGACACGTTGATAATATTAGACAGCACCACGAGACGAAGATCTAATTCAGAACCAGCCGCTATTAAAATAATCTGGCTGCGGGCCAGATATGATTGCCGGGCCGCCTATTGCCGACCACTGATCTAGGGCATATCACACCACACCAAATACACCATCAGAACACATTCACACTGCACAATTACAGCTGTGCACCATATGGAAGGAGGTTTTTAGCACATCATCGGCCTTACACGTGCATCAAGACCCGAGAACGCTTCCAAAATAATCTTCAAACATACTGCACTAAAACACATTTATGGTTTGTTTCCCTTTAGGGATCAGGGGAGTTCAGACTTTCCACTTTCCCACAGTTTTTGCTGCCAAAGTCATTGATCATTGGTATCACAGACACATCAGCCTTCCAGAAACCTTTAGCCGAGTCTGTTGGCGCACATAAAGTGCAGTCAGCGTTCAGGAGGTGCTGAGCAGCACTTTACCTCGGCTGCGTCTGTAATTTTATCTGAAGGTCAGTGAGTGTCGACCGATGTTTTATAGGTGGAGGCCGAGGCCGTCAACCGGGCTGTGACCATCGCCAATCAGACCAACTGTCCGCTCTACATCACCAAAGTAATGAGCAAGAGTGCTGCTGATGTCATCGCCCAGGCTAGGAAAAAAGGTACATCAGATGTTTGATATAAAAGTCCTATGAATTGATTAACATCCCACTAACCCTTGGATGAGCTTGGAAAAAGTTGTCACATGGGTTTTATTCTACAATCATTAATGGACTCCTAAATAGAGGCCATTTGAAAATGAAGATGTTCCAAACACTACTGAGCTGCCTACCTACACAGCATTTTTAGGCAACTTCCAACACAAATGCTGTTCCAAATAGTAATACTAGTAAGCCTAAAAAAAAAAAATCAGCTAAGACCAGCCAACCAGCTGGTTTTTTTCTCAGCAGAGGCTTACTAGTATTACTGGATAAAGCTGGTTTAAGCTGGATTTAGATGGTTTAAGATGCTAAGATCAGCCTGACCATCTAAAAAGTGTCCAGAACCCCTCTAAAACCAACCTGTTAAACCTTGCTGTTTCATGGATTTTTTTCTAAGGGAAATGTCATTTTAAATATATTTTTAATCAGTATCTGTAATAAGTGTAATTAAAATGAACTATTAGCCGTTAAACTAACTGTTAGCTTAGCATTATGCTAATGTGAGTTAAGGCCCTTTCACACCAAGAATGATAACTATAACGATAACTATATTTCCGTCCACAACAACAAACGATAACGCTCTGTTTATTCTAAGCTCATGCTGCGGTTTCAAAGTGTGTACAACATGTTTTGCTGTTTGCTGTTCTTGTTGCATTTACACAGCTTTAACCAGCAGATGTCCTCAGCATGCTATGTTTTGAGTGAATAGCTAGTGTAATCGATCTAATCTAACAGTGAATTTAGCTGACGATTTATAGTGGAATTAAAAACAACGCCTAGTCATTTTCCCTGCAACTTTAAAAGAAGCAAGACAGTGTTGTCGAAACTAGTGCTGGATACCTGAGGTAATTCGCTAGCCTGGCATAATTATCTCATCGTTAATACTTCTCAGCATTTATTCCGAGGGTATGACCAATTGTTTTCCATAAATCCATTTTCTTTAAAGTATCCTTGAAAACTTGTCAAACAGTGGTGGCTTTTTCTGGACCTCGGCGATTAACTTCTTCGCAAAATCAATTGTCATTTTAAATGCGCAAGCCCTTAATTAATGGATTCTGATTGGCTGTCAGTGTTTTATCGTTCAACAGCTGAAGAAAATCGTTCTGAAAGTGATCCCAATGATACCATTTCTCTATATCATTATCACTAGCTGAACAGTGCTGTTCTTTTATATTTAGAACGATTTTTCGAACTATATCTTTACCGTTATCTTTATAGTTATCTCAGTATCCTTAAAAAACAAGATAAATTTACTTTTTTCATATCTTAAAGGTACACTGTGTAACTTTTGACATTCAAGTGGTTAAAAAACAAAATGCATGCATTTAGAAGAAGAACATTGTTTTAGCTGTGCTTCGTGCGGATGAATATGACCCTTCACAATACATAATGCTTTACAATGAGAGCTACATACGGCAATTTATCTGATCAATAAAATACCTTAGTAACCTGTTGAGTAATAAAAACACCATCTCTGTGGCGCATTTACAACATTTCAAATCCCTCAGTTCTCGCCATCTCTGAAAAGCCAAGCCAATGTTGATTCTTGTTTTGTTACAAGCTCTGTCGCGTTATCTTTTTGCCAGTAGACTGTCATTTGTTCGGCGTTTGTTTAAAACAGGTGATTCCTGGAGGTTGGAGATCTAGCTGCTCCATGTTAACCTTTCTCTCTCGTTGTGACAACTAACATAAGCCACTCCCACACCAGACATGCGTCAAAGTGGGCGGAGCAACTTTTCTCTATTTAAGGATATGACGAGACACGCACAGATGAGTGACGCAAGTACGCAATTTCCTGTGAAAACCATCCCTCCAGATAAAAATATAAACACTTATAAAAGGCTTATCATAGTGAATCATGGTAAGACAAAAACACATTTTGGATAAAGTATTGATTTATTGAAACATTTAAATTTTGGTAATTTTGAACAAAAAAAAAAAAAGTGTACCTTTATCTTCAGGTCATGTCAGAAAGATCGTATTTACGAGCTGAACCCACATGAATGGCACCACAATGTCGTAAATACGAGTGGGAAGTTCAGGATTTTCTTTAAGCCCTTATCTGTACGAGCTGGAGGCGTGTCAGTGAAAAACATGGCAGAATACCACAATATTATAGGTATTTAGCAGTGACATTGTCCGACTTTTCTATTTATAATGAAGTAAGCTAATTGCCTGCACAAAATATGGTAGCATTATAATATAACAACATAATATGTAACTGTAACGAAGGGGAACTGGATGGATCCACGTGCAGGCTTTATTACAATGAGCGTAGTCGTACAGGCAGACGTCAAACACCAGCAAACAGATACAGGAGGGCAAGGCAAAAGAGTAGTCCAATTCACAGGCAAAGGTCAAGGCAGGCAGCAAACGATCATCAACAAGGAAAACAGTCCAGGGTCGAAAACAAAGGCAAGGCAAGGCTAGGCAAGGAATCAAGGAACACAGAGACACGGTCAAACAAAGGCTAAACAATACTCAGCAACTTGTGTGTGTTTGAGTGCAGCTGATGTGTGAAACAGGTGTGAGTGTGTGATTGGTTCCTAAATGGGGAATTATGGGAAATGTAGTCCAAAGTGATGTGTGACTGTGTGTGCCATGAAATGGTGAACCGTGACCTCTGGTGGGGAGTACCAGGAACCAGCAGGCACCGGATATGTAACAGTAACAAAGTTTACAGTGGCTTCATAAATTAACTAAAAACAACAAAAAAAAAGCAAAACACACCTGATGCACATTCTTTGTTCTTCATTTTCTATAAGTAAAAGTGCTGTATTTTGTGTAATTAATTAAGAGAAGGTACACCGCCATCTTACGCCGACGAAAGTGACTTGAACGCACCTGCTGTCGTAAACACGACTTCCCACCTCGTAAATATGAACTTCCCAGGAGGACTTGAACGCACCATATGTATGTACAGTGTCTTTTTTGCACTTGCTGGCAGATTTTTCACTTTTTTAACTTTTGTCAAGAGTTTTATCTGTAAAATAAATGTCTTATTTTTTTATTTTTTGGGGGAAAAAAAAAAAAAAGGTTTCCCTAGCCTGGTCATAGCTGGTTTAAAGAGGTTTTCAAACTTCTTTAGCAGGTGAGGCTGGGTAACTGGCTGACCAACTAACTAAAACCAGCTAAACACCAGCTTAAACCAGCTACGTCCAGTCATCCTTCATTGGCTGGTTTTAGCTGTTTTTTCAGCAGACATTATACAGCAAAACAACTTTTTAGAGTTTGAAACAGCATCGTCTGCTTATGAGCACGAGGCATTTAAGTATGAAGAATGAAGTAGCTCTTAAATCTACTGTGCTCACTGAGCAGCTAACAGCTCTTCAAACCATTCTAGCAGTCCTGACCCTGTGCTTTCCCTGCAGGTACCGTGGTGTACGGGGAGCCCATCTCAGCCAGCCTGGGGACAGATGGCACTCACTACTGGAGCAAGAACTGGGCCAAAGCTGCAGCCTACATCACATCTCCACCCCTCAGCCCCGACCCCACCACCCCGGACTATCTCAACTCCCTGCTGGCCTGGTGTGTGTCCACAGCTGTTCTAGTGCATTGTGGGACATAGATTACAGGGGGTATTTGGACCACAGTGAGTGTGTGCAGACAGGGGTCATTCATTATGGTCACCCATTCGTTATCCTGTTTGCTAAGGGAAGAACATTTATGGGATGATCACTAGAGGGCACCATTATACAAAGAACAGCCTACTGTGAGCTTTTCTCTCGGCTTCTTCTAAGGACAAACTAAGACAAAATACAAATGACTAAGAAAGAAATTACTTTAAAAAAAATTATATTGCCATGTACAAAATTGATACTGTTTGTCAGTGTTTTAAACAGCTGTTTTACATGTGTTTTCTGTGCAGTGGTGATCTGCAGGTGACTGGCAGTGCCCACTGCACCTTCAACACCTCCCAAAGGGCCGTTGGCAAGGATAATTTCACCCTGATCCCAGAGGGAACTAACGGTACTGAGGAGAGAATGTCCATCATCTGGGACAAGTGTGTGGTGAGAGACAGTTTATCTGCTTTAAATGTTTATATGTATTGTTACAGATCCAGATTAAATGAGACACGAGGAGTTTACAGTTCAAAATCATTTGTTACTTTTCATGGGCTTATCTTTTTAGATTTATTGCAGCCTAAATGGGCATTTATTAATGAATAGTTTCATCTGTAAAATAGTTTCATCTGATTAGATGGGCCATGTTGCATTGTTAGGGCTGCAAGCTCGTAGCGCTGAAACACTATTGTAATTGTTAAAATTTCCAAGGATCAGCATCCTCCCCTAAAAGTGATCGGGCAGACCAAACCGTAAGTCGTAGAGACTTGAAACTTTGAGGGCTGGTAGAACTCACACCTTCTACAACGTCACCAAGGCTTGCCCCGATCGGCCTGACGGGGGCGCTACAGCGGTAAAAAGCCATAAACCATTAGGCGTAGGCTCAAGTATCTTATATCGTTGGAATCCTTGGCTCAAGACAGCCAAGTCGAAAATTTTGGGTATTTTGGATTTTTTGAAAAACCTACTTTTGCAAACTAGTCCGAACCAGTGAAGCGAGATTCTCTGGAGTCTGATTGTCAATAGTTATCAAAAAAAAAAAAGTTGAAAGTCCGATTACGGGCCCTAAGGGCCGCCAAAACGTTCAAAGTGGGTGGAGCCACTTTTACTAAAATGGCTATAACTTGTGAACGGAATGAGATATTTTTACCAAATTTGGCACACATATGTAAGAGCTCATCCTGTGGTCGCATGAAAAAGGACACTGCGACTGGCCACTTGGTGGCGCTATAACAGGGAAAAAAATAAAAATGGCTATTACTACTTTACCGTTAGTCCGATCTACTTAAAAATTGGCATGCAGTGTCTTCATCCGAGGTGCCATGACTGTCTATGAGGACATTGACGTATCTCAAAAAACATGTCCACCGTCGGCCAATGAATTTTGAGCAGCTATCAGACAAGGTTAACGGAGGCCGATTGGAACAAACTCGCTGGGCCTGTTTAACTCACGGCCCTAGAAGCCTCTGAGAAATTCAAAAGAAATTGGCCACCTTCGCGTTTTTCACATGCGTAAAGGATCGTGTATCGCACAATTTTTCGTGCACGCTCACAACATTCGTACCACATGGTAGACCTCCTCATTCTGAGCAACCTTGCCTCTAGGACCGCCGCTGTCCATTGAATCGTTCGTTAAATTATTGGATATTATTTAAAAAAACAACTTTGGCAAACTAGTTCTAGGTTTTTGGCTCAACCTCAATAACTGTTAAAAAGCTTTATAAACCATATATTTCCCATGGTAAATTGCCTGTATTGGTTGTAAATATTTATTTTCTATGACTGAGATGGTTAAAAACATTATTTTTACGCATGTGCTTAAAGGCCTTAAAGCCCTTAAACCCCGATAATTGCTGCTCGCAGCTATATTTTTTATTATTACTATTATTAATTATTATTATTAGCCGGGCTTGACATTTAACACCTGTAAACCTTCCAAATGCGGGTGGGTTTCAGCAGGAACCCACATGATCTTGTTTCTAAACGACAACGATTCCGCTATGTCTATTACCATGGCTGTTCCACGTCACAAGCATCAGCGGAGCATGAGCAGCACGTATTTTGTCACTGCCCATGTTGATGATTGAAAGGGTCGGCAGCGAAGACAAACGCTGCTCATGCTCCGCTGACGCTTGTGACGTGAAACGGCTTTAAACCAAAGACTTTATGGACTGGTTAACCTTTTAAAGTACAATCATCGCACTGCAGCAGCTGCCATGTAAAAGTATTATATGAAGCAGCTTCACAAACAGTCTTTTCAACCACTTATTATCATTATTTATGTGTTATAAACATTTAAATAACAGGGAACAAATGTGTAAGGAGATAAAAAGTTTGTTTAGGTATGAACACTGGTATCTGGTAGTGATGAAAATAGAGCAAATCACCTTTTTTAAAGTTTTGACACTTGTATGTATTTTATCTTGTTTATCTATCTCGGTTTTTATCTTTTTTACGCCAACAGGTGGTGACAAGAGAATGTTTAACAAAGTGTTTGTCATTGAATCTTTCATTTACAAATGCTGATTCATCCAATAACGAAACAAGTGTTTATGAATGAGACATTAACTCCTTCATTCACATGATTTTGTGTAATTATTTCATTCAAATAGTGTATTTTTTTTAAATAGACTGAAGCAATAAACATTTTGTCAGAACCTCTAGTAAATTACGTGTTAATTTGTTCAGTTGTCTAATGTTTTTTCTTCAGGATCGCGGGAGAATCACAATCTCAATTTAAAAAAAAAAAAAAAATTGTGATTCTCAATTTTCCAGAATCGTGCAGCTCTAATTTATATTAATAAAAAGTACTTTTTTATTGTATTTATTAAAGTAATATTCTGCTTCATGGTGTGCACAACACACTATACATATACTTTGGTAAAAAAAATAAATGTAACTCTCATTACTGTATCATTCCTGTAAAAGGTTTCTGAACTTGTCCTTAAGATAAATGTTCTGCTTCACAGGTGACAGGTAAGATGGATGAAAACCAGTTTGTGTCTGTGACGAGCACCAACGCTGCCAAGATCTTTAACCTGTACCCACGGAAGGGCCGTATCGCTGTGGGCTCTGATGCTGACCTGGTGCTCTGGGACCCTGACGCCACCAAAATCATCTCTGCTAAGAGTCACCACCTGGTGAGAAAAGTTTTGGTGTAATAATGTTGGTGGACTGAGAAGGAAGCTTCAGGATCTGAATGTTAGTTTAGTGCATCACAGGCTGCTTGTCTGACTGAAGGCTCTTTAAATGACCCATAATGTGGGCGACACCATTAGGTCTGTACCAGCTCTGACTCCCATGATCTTCTGCTCTACTCTGAGCTGTTTTGATATTCTGCTGACTCGCTCGCTCTGTCCACTCCTGTTTGTCAATGAGGCCGATCCTGCAGTCTACACTGATTTAATTTGACTGGAATGAGATGCTGATGCCGTCAAATATGGAAAGAGAGATCTATCACGAGGTCATACTTGCTGTCACTGAGCGCTGGTGACCTCTGGAATTCATGACTGTACACTACCATACAACAGTTTATGGTCAGTGAGATTATTTTTGGAAAGATATTAATACTTTTATTCAGCAAGGATGCATTAAATTGATCAAAAGTGACAGTAAAGACATTTATAATGTTACAAAAGATTTCTATGTCAAATAAATGCTGTTCTTGAACTTTCTATTGATCAAAGAATCCTGAACAAAATGGTTTCCACAAACATATTAACTGTTTTTAATATTGATAATAATCAGAAATGTTTCTTGAGCAGCAAGTCAGCATATTAGAATGATTTCTGAAGGATCATGTGACACTGAAGACTGGAGTAATGATGCTGAAAATTCATTCTTTCTTTCATTAAAACATTAAAAAATCTTACCAACCCCAAATTCTGAAAATATTAGTAGTAGTGATCAATATAATATAAATCAATATAATAGATTAAGAACTAAAAGTAGTTTTACATTTATAATTGTTTTTATACAACATTTAAATAGTTTTGCTAAAAAAAAAATCACCTACAAATATTTTGAAATGAGAGAATTTACATAATCCATTGTTGATAGATTAATAATTGTATTTTGATCAACTCTATCATGTCAAGTGTAATTTATTCATGATTGATTTGTGAAAATATGAAGTAAAAATTTCATGATGCCAGACAGAATAAATGCAGCCTTTGTGAGACTTCTTTCAAAAACATAAAAAAAAGTTCAGTGTGAGCAAGAATTAATTGTATTGCCATAATGTTTTATGTTCATTTAATATGTAAATGACAGACATTTAAAGAACGTAATGGTTAAAGATCTGAGAGCTTTTCCTACGTTCTGTCTTTCTTAGGCGGTGGAGTACAACATCTTTGAGGGGATTGAGGTGCGTGGAGCTCCTCTGGTGGTGATCAGCCAGGGGAAGATCGTCCTAGAAGACGGGAACCTGCACACCACTGAGGGTTCTGGACGCTACATCACCCGTAAACCCTTTCCAGACTATGTCTACAAGAGGATAAAGGCCCGAAGCAGGGTACATACACATTAAATATAGAGAGAGATGCATATATACACTCATAAAACTCCAAGTCATCATAAGTGATTAGAAATTCATGATTTTAATCATGTTTTAAATTCAATTGTCTTGAGTAATTAAGGCATCTCTCTTCACAGCTTGCTGAGCTGCGCGGAGTTCCACGAGGTCTATATGACGGTCCAGTGTGTGAGGTCACTGTGACACCTAAGATCATGACCCCTGTCACTTCTGGTAAGACTTCTCCGATCAAAACTGCTCCTCAGCCAGTTCGCAACCTGCACCAGTCTGGATTCAGCCTGTCTGGTGAGAATACAACTAAATGTCCTAACTTATTTTTAAAACAAATGTATATAATTTACTACAAAGGGACTTTTCAGAATGGCATACTACCATACTACTATTTTTGCAATGTGCAGTATATATATATATATATATATATATATATATATATATATATATATATACTGTGCCCACCACTAATATTGGCACCCTTGGTAAATATGAGCAAAGGCGGCTGTGAAAATAAATCTACATTATTTATCCTTTTGATCTTTCATTCACAAAATTTTAACCTTTCATTGAAGTAAAACAATTGAAAGTGGGGGGAAATCTCTTATGAAATAAATGATTTCCTCCAATGCATGTTGGCCACAATTATTGGCACCCCTAAAAATTCTTATGAGTAAAATATCTCTGAAGTATATTCCCATTCATATTTAAAAAATTTTAGCACACCAGGGTGATCATGAACATGAAATTGTCCAGCCATGTCTTCCTGTTCCACAGGAGTATAAACATGAGGAAACACAAAGGCCAAATTCCCTCAACCATTCATCACAATGAGTAAAACCAAAGAATATAGTTCTGATGTGCAGCAAAAGATTGTTGAGCTTCACAAAATAGAAAGTGGCTGTAAGAAAACAGCTAAAGCATTGAAATTCCCCATTTCCACTATCAGGGCAATAATTAAGAAGTTCCAATCAACTAAAGATGTTACAAATCTGCCTGGAAGAGGACATGTGTCTAAATCGTCCTAATGTGCGGTGAGGAGGAAAGTTTGAGTGGCCAAAGACTCTTCAAGGATCACAGCTGGAGAATTGCAGAGATTAGTTGAGTCTTGAGTCTCAGAAAGCCTAAAAAATGATCAAACAGCACCTACACCCCCACAAGTTGTTCGGGAGGGTTTCAAGAAAAATCCTCTGCTCTCATCCAGAAACAATCTCCAGCATATTCAGTTGTCAGACGCGACTGGAACTTCAAACGGGACTGGCTTTTATAGTCAGATGTAACTAAAAAAAAATAGCTTTTTGGGGATAAACACAGGGATAAAGAGCACCCCGTGCCCTCGGTTAAATATACTGCTGGATCTTTAATGTTGTGGGCCTATTTTTCTGCTGGAGGTCCTGGACATCTTGTTCAGATACATGGTATCATGGATTCTATCAAATACCAACAGATAAAAAAAAAATCAAAACCTGACGGCTTCTGCTAGAAATCCAATAATGGGCCGTGGTTGGATCTTCCATCAACGTTGCAATAATTAGGTGCCAATAATTGTGGCCAACCTGAACTAGAGAAAAAAACATTATTTCATAATGAGATTTTCCCCTCACTTTCAATTGTTGTCCTTCAGTGAAAGGTTAGAATTTTTTGAATTTTTAAAATAAAAGACCAAAAGTATAAACAATGCGAATTTATTTTCACAGCCACCTTTGCTCATATTTGCCAGGGATGCCAATAATACCGGAGGGCACTGTATGTATATATATGTATGTATGTATGTATGTATGTATATATGTATATATGTATATATATGTGTGTGTGTTTGTGCGTGTAGTGTGTATATATATATATGTATATATATATATATATAATGTACATGTGTGTGTGTGTAGTGTATGTATATATATATATATATGTGTGTGTGTGTGTGTTTGTAGTGAGTATATATATATATATATATATATATATATATATATAATGTATATGTGTGTGTGTGTGTGTGTGTAGTGTGTATATATATATATATATATATATATATATAGCATTTCCTGTAATGTGCAATATATAAACAGAGCACACCATATCCCACAATGCATTGTTCTCCACATGACCTTCCAAGTATAGCAGCTAGGAGATTTAAACATTTTTACATGAAATTAGATAAAAAAATGCATCTTATTTTTATTTATAAGATGATAACTTAGTAATCAGTATACTCACATGAAGCAATATATACCATCTCTGATTATTTATAGCCTTGCAAAATGTATTGTCGCCTAGCTCTCTATAAAAAGTTGGATATATTATATCCAACTTTATCCGTATGCATACAGTGCACTCGCATAAAGGCGATACGCACATAGGGCGATATATACTATACATTTCAACTGCTTGATTGCTTGTATCGTCACAAAATGTAAATTATGTTATTGTCCAGCTCTGATCTGCTAAATGCAACTGTAAGGCATGAAGATATTAAGATATTATAAACATTAACATCATGATTTTCTGTAAAGGTGCTCTGAAACAGTTTTGTGAAAAGCGCTAATAAAATGTATATGTATAAAAATAAATGTATATAAAATGTGATAACTGTTCAACACTTAGTTTTTATTATTGCAAACTCTTTCTCACACATTTAAAAAAGAAAATAGTATACTATATACATGTATAGCTCAAATGTTTTTCTTGCACTGTTTCACAGGGGCTCAAATTGACGACAACGTCCCTCGTCGTACCACTCAACGCATTGTGGCGCCCCCTGGTGGCAGGGCCAACATTACCAGCCTGGGATAAAATCATTTACACCACAGAGGAAAATAAAGGATGGGGTGGGATGGGGGGGGGTTAAAGAAACTTGGGCTTTTTCTCCGGGACTGGTCCAAGCATCTGGACATGCATCCCAACAAGCACACCTCCACTTCCTCCAACACTTCAGTCCGTTCACCCACCCCCAACCCCCATCCTTCTAGCATCCTGTTCTTTGAATGTGTTACTTTGATGAATGTTTCAGGAGGACTTGGCATTAAACTGGGTTATGTGCTGGAATAGTTGGCTATGTTCAGACTAGCATACTACTAATTCTTCAGTATGTATACTATTCATAGTATGAGAGTACTACATTTTGCAAAATGTGCAGTATGCAACAGAGCATATTGCACTGCGTACTGTATCCCATAATGCAATGCAACCATCCATTTCACATGTGACGAAAGAACTGGAAATAATATCAGCATCTTTTTTGTAATTTTCTTATTTAATCAGTGTCTAAATTAGGATTTTCTTTACATGCAATTAGATTAAAATGCAAAATAAATGATTTATTTCCGCCTTGATAAATGTGACATAAACATGCAATGCAAAAATTTTGTTTTTTGCGAAGAGTTTCTGAAACTTAGTAAGCTACATTCAAAGAACAGGAACTAGTACTCTATCCGTCATTTGCCTCCATACTTTAATGTTTTTATTGTTTGCATTCTGGAAGAGAACAGCACAAAACTCCCGCCTGTATCGTTTAGTATTAAACGTGCTGTTGCCATTTTGATTTGTTGTTTTTCCTTGTAGGAAGAGTCGATGAGTTATTTATTGTTTAGGATGCATTTTACATTTTGCAAAAGTGTCAATTTTTCCACAAAAGCCTGATTTATTAAAAGTTTTTAGAATGTTGTTTTATAATGAACTTAATAGTTTCTTTTTTATTTTTTTGTATGTATGTTCTGATTTTGGTTTCAGTGTTTCAATGCTCCCTGAAATCCCTCACGTTTGTCTTCCTCACGTGTTTGCACTTCTTTATTTTCTTGTTATTTAACTGCAGTTTTGGAGACGTTTTAGAGCAAAAAAAAAAAAAAAAAGAAGAAGAAAAAGACTAACAGTGGTGTTCTTGGCCATGGTGCGCAGTCCTGTGGGGTTTTGGTGTGATTTGAATTCACTCATTTTTCGCTGTAAATGTCAGACTGCCCGTTCCTACTTTGTCCCACAGTTTACACAAAGGGGGTCTCACCAGAAAGAATACAATACAGTTGAGAAAATAATGGAAAACTCTCTGGGTGAACAACAGCTCGAGAGAGATCTGCTCTTTTTCACCCTTTCATTTCGGTTTAGGATGAAGGCGGTGACCATAGCAACGGTCCCGATAGCTCGGCGTGGATGCTGATTAGATACGACAACCGTGCCGTGTTGGAGCATTGCCCCGGTAACCTCTTCTCACCGGGGGTTTTATTCGTGCGGTGGATCTCGGCGCGGGTTTTTTCCCCGTGACATCACAGCCGCTCCGTGGGGCAGCTACACAACCCCTCTCTCCCGTCCCGCAACAGAACCGACCTTTACCGTGAGGACATTTTGAAGGTTGCAGCGACTCTGTCTCTCAAACGGATCGTCCGGCATGTGTAAGGTTGATCAGTGTTAGTCTGAATTAAACGTTTGGTCACAATGATTTTCTTACGTTGCAGCTCTGCTTTGTTTTTATAAATCGTCTTGCCTGCCTATTCACCAAGTGATACAGTTCTTGATTAATGTCTGTGAGTGTTATGACAAGCTGAACATTCCTCATGGAAGATGTGTACAGAATTCATCATTCTTCATGTCTTTGATTGTTACAATAAAATGCAGTTGTGAACAAAACCTGTGCAGCTTGTCCATTGTCAAACACACTATTTCCATACACAAGCCTACTTCATCAGACTGCTCTAATATGTGTAGGCTACTTCACCTTCCACATTGATGGTATCAGATAATACAGAAAAAATCATGTTTGAAGCTAGTGCTCTTATAAAAATATAAAGATAGAAAGAAACTGCTCCCGAAATCAAATTTTTGCATTTTGATTAAGTAATAACTTCACTGACACACATACAGAGCATGAAATCCAGTCGTAGGCCGACTACTTTCGCCATGTTGCCATTATCATGTGACCTACCAGCGTCAGTTGAGTAGCCTACTGCCATTCACAAATCCTAAGCTGCGTCCAAAATCGCATACTGAGTATGTACTACATTTTAATTTAAATTTACTTCAGGACCGTTGAAAAAGTACAGGTGCTGGTCATATACTTAGAATATCATCAAAAAGTTGATTTATTTCACTAATTCCGTTCAAAAAGTGAAACTTGTATATTATATTCATTCATTACACACAGACTGATATATTTCAAATGTTTATTTCTTTTCATTTTGATGATTATAACTGACAACTAAGGAAAATCCCAAATTCAGTATCTCAGAAAATTAGAATATTACTTAAGACCAATACAAAGAAAGGATTTTTTTGAAATCTTGGCCAACTGAAAAGCATGAACATGAAAAGTATGAGCATGTACAGCACTCAATACTTAGTTGGGGCTCCTTTTGCCTGAATTACTGCAGAAATGCGGCGTGGCATGGAGTCGATCAGTCTGTGGCACTGCTCAGGTGTTATAAGAGCCCAGGTTGCTCTGATAGTGGCCTTCAGCTCTTCTGCATTGTTGGGTCTGGCATATCGCATCTTCCTCTTCACAATACCCCATAGATTTTCTGGCGAGTTTGCTGGCCAATTAAGAATAGGGATACCATGGTCCTTAAACCAGGTACTGGTAGCTTTGGCACTGTGTGCAAGTGCCAAGTCCTGTTGGAAAATGAAATCTGCATCTCCATAAAGTTGGTCAGCAGCAGGAAGCATGAAGTGCTCTAAAACTTCCTGTCAACGGTCGTCTTTTGGACAACTGTCAAGTCAGCAATCTTCCCCATGATTGTGTAGCCTACAGAACTAGACTGAGAGACCATTTAAAGGCCTTTGCAGGTGTTTTGAGTTAATTAGCTGATTAGAGTGTGGCACCAGGTGTCTTAAATATTGAACCTTTTCACAATATTCTGATTTTCTGAGATACTGAACTTGGCATTTTCCTTAGTTGTCAGTTATAATCATCAAAATTAACAAAATTAACATTTGAAATATATCAGTCTGTGTGTAATGAATGAATATAATATACAAGTTTCACTTTTTGAATGGAATTAGTGGGAAAAAATCAACTTTTTGATGATATTCTAATTATATGACCAGCACCTGTACGTTCTATATAGTAGGAATGCGTGTGGTATGAATGAAATCCGGAGGTAGGCTACAACTCTTATAAAAAAAAAAAAAAAAAAAAAAAAAAAAAAAAAAAAAAAGTGTAAAGCTAATAGATAGAAAGAATAAAAACAGACTGCACCTGAAATCGCATTTTGATTAAGTAGCCTAATAACTTCACTGACATAAATATGAAGCATAAAAAAAGTATGTTCTATAGACCTTATTTACCAGAGAAACAAGCGCGCCGCCATCTTTAGAATATTGTTTTTGAATTTCCGTTTTTGCGGCAGCCCTGTATATTTCTATGGCATTGCTGTTGAAGAATAATTAGCTGGTGAAGTGGATTTACCTGTTGTAGAGTTAATGAAAGTTATCATGAGCATTTAAAGCAGATGTCTTAACAAATGTCAGTAGACCGGGAAGATTTTAAAACGAGCAGTTCATTCATAAATACGTAAGAACGCTGTGGAAATACAAACCGGAAGTCAAAAGACAACAAGCGCAGCGCTGAAAAGGGGCGGGGCTACTTTTCAGCGCTGCGCTATAGATCTTATGTAGCTCGTTGCCTTTTGACTTCCGGTTTGTATTTCCATTTTCCCGGTTTGTATAACTTTCATGAACTCTACAACAGATAAATCCACTTCACCAGCTAATTATTCTTCAGCAGCGATGCCATAGATATATACAGGGCTACCGCGAAAACGGTAAAGATGGCGGCGCGCTTGTTTCTCTGGTAAATAAGGTCTGGTGGGAATGCGTGTGGTATGAATGAAATCGTAGGTAGGCTACAACTCTTATTAAAAAAAAGTGTAAAGCTAATAGATAAAAAGAAAAAAACAGACTGCAGGAGGCTAGGAGTTCGATTTTTACCTATAAATATATGTATAGTATTTTTCTATACTACTGTAGTATTTCTACGAGTTAGATTTGGTGCATTATTGTGGTCAAAGCGACATTGTACTTCAACAAAAATACTTTACAGCTACCTTTATCAGTCCATTCAAACATTCAAATACATAGACACAATATACAATATGGTGCGATTAACTAAAAATAAATAAAAAATAAACTAACATTGCACAATATATTCATCGTTCAGAGCATGTTTTTGGGGGGTCAACCAGCGTACAAAATGTGCGTCTCCGTGATTGTCTCGTTAAGATGACAGAAGTGCGTTCCAAAAAAAGTTTTTTTTAACCCCTACACCCTTCATCCCTTCGAAGCTCTCACTCCGGAGGGTAAACCCTTTGAAGGGATTAGGGCATAGGGATGAGGACGAATGGAACGCAGGGCCTAAAGTGTCCATCATATGCACACTTCAGAATCTCACAGGAAGTAGTAGGTCATCCGAGTACTTATTGCCTAGTCTTTTATGAGTACTTTGAATTCGTATGTAACACAAAAACTACCCAAACTCTGGGTTGTTACGTCTGACCCAGGAGCTGGGTAACACAAAAACATATGCACACTTCAGAATCTCACAGGAAGTAGTAGGTCATCCGAGTACTTTTTGCCTAGTCTTTTATGAGTACTTTGAATTCGTACATACTTCTTTTGTCACATACTGTTTTTTGCCTACTAGTATATATTTCTGATGCAGCCTTCAAGTATCAGTGTTGCAGAGTCTGCAGTTTTCGCATGGAATTGGGCTACTTTAACACTGTTGCCGTGGTTTGTTTTTCATGTCCGCAGGTTAAAGCAACCCCAAATAACATGATATTTAGCCCCCGGAAGGTGATTTTTACCGTTCCTAAAATGCGATTGGGCTAGTTTTGTGAAGCAAATGGGCGGGTTTTGTTGTGAAAACCTGGCAACCCTGACATTATTGGCCACCTGATCACTCTCTGATTGGATGATTGCTCTAGTCTCCTCCCATTCCAATGAGAACACTTAAAGGGCAAATTCCAAATGGCGTTTTTGCACTTCGGGAAGGGGATGCCATTTGTAGGGGCGTTCCAAACGACTGAAGTGAACAACTGAATCACTTCCACAAAGGGATCATGCGATGGTCACTTCAAGGAAGCAGTTTAATCGTTTATGGTCATGTGATCCAGGGTGACAAGTCCTCATGCACGATTCATTTTAAATCTAGAAATGGCGGGAGTTGGAGTTAACATATAAACAGATGTATTCAAGTTTTTTTTTTTTTTTTTTTTGTGATACATTACACACATTTTCGTCATGCATTTCATATTAAGTTTTAAAAAGTTTCATAGGTAAGAAATGTGTACTCTAGCACACTGACAATGCTGTCAAGTCAAATGCATTGCAATGTCTTCTATTATCTGGATATTGTGTTTATACTGAAAATTCAGAGTATAGGCTACTGCAGAAATGGAGTAGTATGCTATTTTGAACAGCTAAATTGTTGAAACTCTGGGTGTTATACTCACATTAGAGCAGTAGGAGGTGTTGTATGTCAGAAAAAGAGCAGTACCTCCTTCACATCTGGACCTGTGGATCATTATAATGACCATTATATAAAAAAAATACATATCCTGAAAAAAATAGTAATCTAAAAATGGTAATGGTAACTAGTTTTATTCAAATGAAAAATATTATTTAACATCACTGATTCAACCTAAATACATTTATACCCACAAAACGAATTTTTATGGGTTAAATAAGGTAGAAAAAAAGCTATTTGAAGGAGACAATTGCACGCTGCCACTTTTGACAGTGGTATCATAGTACTAAATGTCTACCATATTCACATGCTACTTCAAAGAATACCATGGTACTATCATATCTAAAAAGCATTGTGTTGTCATTATGTCCAAAGAACATATTACCATACATGTTCAATAAGCTATATGATTTTTTTATTATCATAGTGTATGTCCAAAAACATATTACCACTTGTTAGACAAGATAACTTACCTTTAAAAATGTGGTAATGAGTACGTTTTGGTTCGTGTGTGCTCAATTGAAGCCACTTTGCAAAGGGAGAGCGAAGGGGCACGAGTTGATGTCAGCCTCCCACAAAGAAGGGCATCAGAAAAGTTATACAAATGTACATGAGCTCCCATTTAAAGTTCCTGTCGGGTGATGTTGAGCAGGCGCCGTCTTCCCCCGCAGCACCAGGACAACACTAATGACCCTGACAGGTTTTTAAATTCTCCTCTGGCAAGAGCCAGTTATAGATCATTACATGATGGGCTATTGTCTGATCTTCTGCATACATAATTCATTTTTTAGCAGTAGAGGTGGGTGTACGGCAGTGTCAGAAATGAACTTTTCTTTGAACGAGGGGCCGCGTTTGCCCCCAGAACTGCTGTTTAAGAGCTGTTTTACCTTTAATGAGGATTGTTTTCTTCTTGAGGTGAGCCTTTTTTCTAACCATTCAAAAAACACAGCATGTCGTCCATTTTGTTCACAAGCAATTAACTGAAGTAAATTCTGAATGTGAAACAGAATGGCTGTTAATTACACTGTAAATGATTTTTCAAATTTTGAAATAATAGAGATTATTGGAGTATGTTTTACAAGAAAAAGACAACAATGTGTTCTGCATATATTTGTAATTATTTGTGAAATACTTGCAGTTTCTGAATGAAAATAAAAAAGCTGGGTAAACCCAATATGAGTTGTTTTCAACCAAAGGGCTGGGTAAATACAGGACAGAACACATGTTGGGTTAATTTTACCCAGCAAACAACCACTGCTTTGCATGATAATTCCTTTATTTTTGATTTTATAGTATATTTGATATCGTTTTTTATACATATTGCCTACGTTTAAGCTCGTTTAAAAAATATTAGAAGTAAAAATGATACATTTAGAAGTAATTCAAGTGCAATCTACCAGTCTCTGTTGTCCTGTTTCCACCGTAACGGCGCTGGATCACGTCCAGAAGATGGCTCGTGTTCGGCGGGGGAACTGCAAACTTCAGACCGCCGCCCTAACTCACATCGCGCCCCTGTCTATTGCTTTGCATAAACGATATACGGAACAATAACAAATTTTTAGGTAAAATAAAACGTACACAAACCTGTATTTTACCGAAGACATGCACCAGTTTGACGGAGCTGCACTGCTCTCTCCTGAAGAGATTGCAAAAAACCCTTGGGGTTGTTATATGTCTGACCCAGGATCTGGGTAACAAAAACTACCCAAACTCTGGGTTGTTACGTCTGACCCAGGAGCTGGGTAACACAAAAACTACCCAAACATTGGGTTGTTATGTCTGACCCAGGAGCTGGGTAACACAAAAACTACCCAAACTCTGGGTTGTTATGTCTGACCCAGGAGCTGGGTAACACAAAAACTACCCAAACACTGGGTTGTTATGTCTGACCCAGGAGCTGGGTAACACAAAAACTACCCAAACACTGGGTTGTTATGTCTGACCCAGGAGCTGGGTAACACAAAAACTACCCAAACTCTGGGTTGTTACGTCTGACCCAGGAGCTGGGTAACACAGAAACATTCCAAACACTGGGTTATTACGTTTGACCCAGGAGCTGGGTAAAACAAAAACTACCAAAACACTGGGTTGTTACGTCTGACCCAGGAGCTGAGTAAAACATAAAACTACCAAAACACTGGGTTGTAACATCTGACCCAGGCGCTGGGTAACACAAAAACTACCCAAACACTGGGTTATTACATCTGACCCAGGAGCTGGGTAACACAAAAACTACCCAAACTCTGGGTTGTTACGTCTGACCCAGGAGCTGGGTAACACAGAAACATTCCAAACACTGGGTTATTACGTTTGACCCAGGAGCTGGGTAAAACAAAAACTACCAAAACACTGGGTTGTTACGTCTGACCCAGGAGCTGAGTAAAACATAAAACTACCAAAACACTGGGTTGTAACATCTGACCCAGGCGCTGGGTAACACAAAAACTACCCAAACACTGGGTTATTACATCTGACCCAGGAGCTGGGTAACACAAAAACTACCCAAACTCTGGGTTGTTATGTCTGACCCAGGAGCTGGGTAACACAAAAACTACCCAAACACTGGGTTGTTATGTTTGACCCAGGAGCTGGGTAACACAAAAACTACCCAAACTCTGGCTTGTTACGTCTGACCCAGGATCTGGGTAACACAAAAACTACCCAAACTCTGGGTTGTTACATCTGACCCAGGAGCTGGGTAACATAAAACTACCAAAACACTGGGTTATTACGTTTGACCCAGGAGCTGAGTAAAACATAAAACTACCAAAACACTGGGTTGTTACATCTGACCCAGGCGCTGGGTAACACAAAAACTACCCAAACACTGGGTTGTTACGTCTGACCCAGGAGCTGGGTAACACAAAAACTACCCAAACTCTGGGTTGTTACATCTGACCCAGGATCTGGGTAACACAAAAACTACCCAAACTCTGGGTTGTTACATCTGACCCAGGAGCTGGGTAACACAAAAACTACCCAAACTCTGGGTTATTATGTATGTTTTTTCATATATTTTGAATAATGCTCTAAATAATGCACAATAACAACAATTAGTATGGGGTTTCGTATAGGCTATTTGTGAGGCCGATGCATTATAACGATAAATAATGATGATAAATGTTCAACATTTGCTATAGACCACACATCTGAGAAGAGAGAGTGATGCTGATTTAGATTTGCATTTCCACATGATTCCACAAGAAATCATCAGTCAGCTTTTGACCCTGGTGTATGGTAACCACCACATGTGGCCGAACAATCATGTGCATGTTTCAGGAAACATTTAGGCCTACATCTTAATGTGCATGTTTTGAGATTGATTCATATTACAAACACATACATTTGGAAACATAAATCACACCATTTACGGAGCCCATGATCATTATCAGCGTGGAGGTAAATGATGCTCTGGGGTCTAAACACACAATCCCTCGAGCGAGGACTGGAATTTTAAGCAGACCATTGCCATGTTTCTGTGGGCGATGGCTTTCTCATGTGCTCTATGTTTGGAGTGGCTCTCACGAAGGCCTGAATGAAGCATATCTCAGTCCCGTGAGAACGCTGCGTTACCCAGACCCAGGAAATGTGCAACCTTGGTGTGTCAGACCAATGACAAATTCAAGACAGACTTGCATGAAAACAAAACTTTCCTGTGCTTTCCTTTCAGATACGCAGACAGATTGGACAGTTTTCTTGGGTGACTTTTTATTAGAATTTCATAGTTCAAACAAAAATAACACCTTTTATTTATTTAATGCAAAACACGTAGATTAGTTCATATTCAGTTAATGTCCACATATAATGCATGTGGTGGTTTTCAAAAAAATATTTTTTACACAAAGACTTCAGAAGATTTGAAATTTAGTGCATGGTGTCATATATACCTAGAAGTAAAGGGTTGTTTTTAGCGACACCGGTGGCCGTTAAGTGAACTGCAGCCAGCAATTTATTGCTTGTGCGTGCTCGCACTCGTGCACATGTAATGGACGTGATTCAAGGCCCTGATATACCAGTTCTTTTTCGTTCTTTGCTTAGAAGTAAAATATCTTTGCATATACTGTTAACTAACATTCAGACGCCATCCACACTGCCGAGAGGGACGTTTAGATGGATATGTAAATATGTGCCGCGCTGCTTCTCTTTAATCATAGCGACGTGGATATGTTTGCACCCTATGGTTTGCACGAGCTCTGCATTTCATCGGCATCATGTCGACAGATGAGGTAATTAAAATTACACTGTTATGATAGTTTGATTATAAAAGAGGCTATATTTATAGACTATATAAATTTGGCTATGTGAGACTACATAGTTTCAGTTAATACCTTTTTTATTGCATGACTCATTGACATGACGGTACAGAACATTTTGTTATTATTCTGAACATTGCATTCATTTCAAGTGTCACTGAAGAGAGGCTCTCGGGAATGCGCTTAACCGTCACGACATTTCTATTTTCCTTCACATAAAAATGAACGCTGAATGCTTTTTGGAAGGATGTTTTTGCAGTGTTTCTTCATCAGAACTAATATATATATATATATATATATATATATATATATATAAAATAAAAAAAATAATGAAATAACAGTACAACCTACGTTATGTATATCCCTTACAGCCTCACTTTCGTTCCCGTTAAAAATCAAAGATGTCGGTGCTATGAAAAGGTGTATCCACAAGTTTCCTACGCCCCACGAGGCCTTGCGTCAAAAGTGGGAGCCTCTTCCGGCTCGAAGTAAACAAACGGGATGTGACACTCATTCATTCAACAGTGGACGGTCATTCAAGAATTAGCGATACAAACTTGCTGAAGTTTGGCCTTTACTTAAAGACTTAAGATTCTAACTTCAATATATGAACAATGTTTTACAATAAAAACTGTTACAGTAACAGAAATTTATTAATTTGTGTCGGGAGTGCACATCAATCATGCTGAATCAAACTGATATTTATATTCACATAAAAAGAGAACACATACCTATTCAGTTGCACCTGCGTCCATTTATTTACGATCGCACAAAACAACTCAAATAAGGCTTTTAAGTCCAAAGGCGTACACATTTATAAATATATTGATAAAATATCCTATGTTTATGTCACTTTTCTGATCATTTCTATTAATTTTCCTCGATGTTATGTGATGATTGCAATCTGAGGAGGTTTGAGCGATCTCTCCTGTTTCAATGCAGTATACTGTTATTCTTTCAGCCAGAGCAACAGAGGGAGCTCATGAGAAGAAAACAGGAGTTATGAGTTATAAGAGTTAACCGGAGTGTGTGACATGTGGATGCAAATAAATACACAATTATAATCATATATGGGTTTTCTACGTTCCTCAAGCAGTCTCTGGTATTTCCCATAAACGAGTATATTTATTATCGCGGTTAGCATAAGTAGCCTTTAGCATCGCATATATGACAGTAAAAACGCGACTGGCCATGACACGCACAACACGTATCACATCATAAGGCTTGGGTCAGGTGAAGTACAGACAGCGGATTGTTCATGTATTGCAGGGCCAGGATGCTCTTGTAGTCACGCAGCAGCACTTGGAAGTAAGGACAATTAAGGGCATGAAATTGTATTGTGATATTATTAATGAACTAATAATTGTAGGCTACTAAACTGAAATGTCCCTGAGCACCGTAACTACATCTCTCATAAAGGTTTGCAACTTTACAAAGTAAACAATGATCCGAAAAACACTTAGCTTCTTCGCTAATTAACACACAAAATACAATTGATATGCTACTTCCGCCACCTCACCGGAAGTTGTACCCACGTTCTTTTTTTTACAGTAGCGCGTTCCGGAAACAGGTGAATAGACAACCTAGTAGGAAGTAGAGGAAGGTTTCGTTACAATATGTTCACACATTGGCAATAAAAAATGATTCATACATTAAAAAATCTTACATATAGCCCCTTTAACATCTATGGAAACATGGAAGGTTCTTTATAAAGGAAAAAGTTTCTTCAGATTGTTCAGACAAAAATGGTTCTTCTATGAACTGTTTACTAGAAGGTTCTTTAGGGAAGGAATAATGGTTCTTCTATTGCATGCATCGCTACGAAAAGGTTCCAAAAGGCGGTTTATTTTTCTTTTATTATGCTTTTTTGTTTAACTTGAAGTCAACAAGAGGTCAATTGAGCAAATTTACTGTTTGATCTCATTGTGCACAATTCATTCATGCACATTATTCCAATTTAAAAAAACAAACAAAACCTTTTTCTTTTCATTGAATATTTTACTTGTATATTGTTATGGAATTAAAATGGGTCTCAAATGGCATTTATTGTTGACTTTAACAGTCTTTGGTCACTGTTGACTTTCAACAAAAGCAAAGAAACAATTGGAAAATCTCCTGTTACGCTTTACGGAAGAAAGAAGGTCACATGACCTTGAATATCATGAGGTCATCAATGATTCATTTTTGTCTCAGCTATTTACTACTGCTGATTGGCTATAAGTTTGTTGTGGTGCTCGGTGTAATCCACTTTCAACAGCGTTTTTCAAAAATCATGAAAAATCAAAAAACATTTTTTCTGCTAAACCTGCTCTCACATTTAATGCTGAGTTCCACAGTGATTCATTGTGACTGTATTATTAGTAACGTCCCACTGCGTTTGACCTTCTGTGCCTTTGTAATATATCATTGCACTAAACTAAATTTACATTTAGAAGTAAAATGTTGGCCTGATGCCACATAGCAACACAGGGATAAAGAGCTAGGGAGAAGGCGAATATGACACTTGTACAATAAATGTCTGCTTGAATAAGTGGTCAAATGTGAGGCGCCAAGTGATCTGAGATGCTCTCTGTGTCTCTTCAACCTCAGAAATGCTGTGAACAGTGCTGATAAGATGTTGAAGATATGGGGGAGGGTGTTTGGACAAGTCAAAACTAGTACTCCTGCAAAAAAACAATCCTTCCCTAGATGACTCGGTTTATGCCTCCGTAGACAGGCTTTTTTTGAGCGCTGCCATAAATCAAAAACAGCCATTCTGAGATGCCACAACAGACCACAGTGTGTTTACGATATTAGTGCTGAGACAAGCCTTATGATTACTATTGCTCAAAATCAGAGTTGTGCTAAAGTATGAAGTTTGGTGAATAACTTCCCCTGAATTCAGGCATGAGTGACACCTTAAATCGTGCAGCTTGTTGTGAAGTATATTACATCTCTAGGCTAACTTGTGATTTTCAGACAATAAAGCAGGCTAACAATAAAATAAAACAGCAGGGACCCAAGCCATATCTATCGACCAGAATATCAAACAGACTTGCGGATGGACTATTTTGACTAAATAACCACCTAGCAACCACCCTGAAGACCCTAGCAACCTCATATTCTGGAATTGTCTTTGTAAAGAATGATGCTGCATTACAATTTGGCTCAAGAAAGGTCATAAAACCTTAATTTTACAGCTGTTTTTGGTGCAGCAATCCTTGACTAACCAGGCATGTG
The DNA here is from genome assembly GCA_037101425.1 of Elopichthys bambusa. Taxonomy (NCBI): domain Eukaryota; kingdom Metazoa; phylum Chordata; class Actinopteri; order Cypriniformes; family Xenocyprididae; genus Elopichthys; species Elopichthys bambusa. The sequence continues at coordinate 28,323,770 of CM074446.1, read as the reverse complement.
ATCAGCTAAAGAAGGTGATCAGCTGTTTTTCCTTTTGACTATACAACACACTAAAAAATGCTGGGTTAAAAACAACCCAAGTTGGGTTGAAAATGGACAAACCCAGCGGTTGGGTTAAATGTTTGCCCAGTTTTATTCAACTCAACTATTGTTTAAAAATTACTGTATGGCTGGCTTAAAACGAACCCAAAAATGGCTGGGTAAAATGGCTGGGTTTGTCCATTTTCAACCCAACTTGGGTTGTTTTTAACCCAGCTTGTACAATATTATTAATAATAATAATAATAATAATAATATTCAAAATATTTTTATTTAAATTTTAAAAATAAATCTTTGTACAGTTTTTTTTTTGTATTTAATAACAGTAATTAATAATAATAAAAGAATAAATTGAATTATTTCAATTAAAATTAAATAAATTAATAAATTAAATTTACAAAACAAATTAAATGAAAGAAATGAACACTAAAATAATAAGTATTTAATATTAATATCAATAGTAATAATAATTTTACTTTACAGAACAACAGTAAAATTAAAATACTAATTTTGAACATTCCGCCTTCATTTTTGGCGGAAAACTGCAGCGAGACTTGCTGATAACAGATTTATAAACTATTTTCATTACAAATTTGGTAAGATAGTGTGTGTTGCGTTTTCAAATGCTCCCCAGGTGAAAAAAAAGTACATTTCTGTAATGTACTTAAAGTGCTCTACTTTCGCGCACTAATTTTGTACTTAATATACTAAAAAATCTTCTATAGTACTTCTTAAGATAATCTTAAGAACATCTAAGTGTACTCAACTGTGTATTATGTACTATTTTGAGACCCTATGAAATACGAACTAAAATTTGCTTTTAATATACTATCTCTGTACTTAAAAAATGTATTTAGTTACCACTTATAGTACACTTGAACCCATAGTGTACTACAAGTGGTAACTGAATAAATTGTTTTTAATACATAGTATATTAAAAGCAAATTTTAGTTCATATTTCATGGTGTCTCAAAATAGTACAGTTGAGTACACTTAGATGTTTTTAAGATTATTTTAAGATTAAGTACTAAAGAAGAATTTTTAGTATATTAAGTACAAAATTAGTGCGCAAAAATAGAGCACTTTAAGTACATTACAGAAATGTACACATTATAAGTGACTAAAAAAATTGTACAAACATGGAAAAATCACATCCTTGCTAAAATTATAAGTGGACTTAAGGGAAAAATGACATCTTGTAAGAAAACAAAAGTACAGTCATAACTGTAAAACACATGGTCTTGATATATAAGGGTTGTAGCATCCCATGAGATCCAGGTTTGAACACAGTCTGCATCGTTTCCTGAACATCCCCATCATCTCATTTCTTGTCAAGCATATAAAACTCCAAAATATTAAAAGCAAACACAGTTTTTATTTCATTTCTCATCCGTGATGGAAACAGCATAACACATTTACATGTAATTGTGAATAGCCGTCCATCACTAGGGGAATGTAACCACTGCTGGAATGTCATAGAAACCATGATGACATTCTCATGGTGGGTTGTATCGGAAGCTTTGCTAAGTAGGGCGCTTCATCGGAACTATTCCCAAAACACTTATGATGCAGTATGTTGGATATTATCCGTATTGGAATCACATGATTTTCTTTCATTTGAGAAACAAACACAATAACAGAAGTGCCGCTTGTTATAAGGCATTTAAGCAACACAAGTTGGTCATTTTGAGGTCATCATCACATATTCATTATGATCAAGGTCAAGTATCAATATCACATGGAGATTTGTGCGTTTCCCAGATCACAGTAATGGAAACACAAATGATCCCAGGGTGAAACACATGGAAAGCCGTATCTGACGCTCATCTTCGACATACAGTAGCAGGGGTGTACAGATAATAAGGCGACCATGCAGGAATACCAATAAGATCAATTCTCTGTTCACAAAGGTTTCTGTGCATCACTATTAATCATCAGGTGACAGGGGTTTCCTGTAATGGAAAGTCTTTATGATTATACTCAATGCAAACAACCCATGGCCATTAACTGTAGTGCAATTTCAGAAAACTAAACAAACAAGAAAGTAAACTGAACTGGAAGGTGAACAGTGGAAATTATAATATAATATAATCTTTTCTTTTTTATATATAGAAACAGGGCTTGACATTAATTTCGGTAGTCACTTCAGTGGGTTGAATTTTATATATAACATATATATATATATATATATATATATATATATATAATATATACATTTTTCAATTGTAGTCTTTTAAACAGGCATCTGAAATAATGTAGTGTTGACAAAAATATAGATTTTTCGATACATGTCGATACTGAAATATCTGAAACGCTTCCAAGACTCATTTTCTGCAGAATAGATACCAGTGAGTCGACACACAAACCCGCCTCCCCTCATTCACTCATTTCAATTGCTCTGGATGAATATTGTTGGTGTTACAGAGCTTGAATTTTGGCGTGGGATTGCGCGTATTGCGCATAATTTTACTCATTCCCGCAGATTTTGTGCTCTCACCAAAAGTGTGTGCAAATAAGATGGGCTCTCAGTACTAAATTGAGTCCTTTTTCACTGCTTATTGTGCACAAACAGTCAAAGACACACAAAAAAAGTATGCACATAAACACGGTCATGTTTTAAGTGAACGTAAACGGTTGAGAAAGAAAACGCGTGTGTAACAGTATAATGGATCTGTGCGTCAGGTCTTAAAGTGACAGCAGCCTGATATACCTGCTGCCAAATTCTGAGATAATATTAAAAGTATCTATATGGCAGTTTTTCCCCATGGTATCGATGTCAAAATTGTGGCCAGTGAAAATGCTGAGTGGCTAGTAAACCACTAGCCTCAGTGGCTGGTGAGCAAAAAAATTAATGTCAAGCCCTGTATAGAAACACTCATCAGACATTGTTAACATAACTGTAGTCAATAATAATAATATTAATAATAAAATTGCTGGTATTTATCATCACAGATCCATGCAGAATGATGTCCACCATAATTTCCAAGCAAACAAACACGTGCACTGCCTCCTTTTAAAGGAATAGTTCACACAAACATGACATTTCTGTCAGTACTTGTTCATGCTCATGTCATTCCAAACCTAAAAACAAAAAACAATGTGCCCATGTTTTAAAAAAACACACACAAAAAATACATTAAAAGCAGCATAAAATAGTCCATAAGACTTGTGCGTTATATATTCAGCATCTTCTGAAGAACATGATAGCTTTGTGTGAGGACTGAGTTTAACCCTGTAAAGGCTACTGTATCATATTTGATATGAAAGAATTTTTAAGGCCTCTTAACATGATCAAAACTTTGTGTGCAACAGGTTTTTCAGCAATCTATACATGGCTTCTGTTGTCTGATTGATAGTTCATTGTTTTTTAGCAAGAAAAAGGCCTTTTAGTATAAATCATCCACCTTCAGCTCACTTGTATTTTTGCTGTGAAATCTTTACTGATTTTTTTAAAGTAAATAACTTTAATATTGTTAGTACTGTTAGTATTGTTACTGGGCTGAAGCAACTTGGGATTACTTGATTGTCCATACATCAGAAAAGTCATGTTCAAATCTGAGTCTCAAATATGATCCATCAGGCTTTTGAGGATGATCTCTCAATCATCATTGTATTGTATTGCATTATATGTTTTAAAACTACAAATACTTAAAATATCATCTACTAAGACATTATTGGTAGATATAGGGGCCCTATTTTAACGATCTAAGCGCATGGCGTGGGTGCTGAATCCACTTTTGCTAGTTTAACGACAGAAAAAATGGTCGGTGCGACAGACGCACAGTCCAAAATGGTTGTACTTAGTCTCTTAATGGATCACGGGTGTGTTTTGAGCGTAACATGCAATAAACCAATCAGAGTCTCATCTCCCATTCCCTTTAAGAGCGAGGTGCCCTTGCACCATGGAGGATTTGCTATTTACATGATGGAATATAGACTCCCTCAACCTGACGAGTCAGTTTAAATACATGTGAGTATTGCCACGATTGGTCAAATAATTAGCCAATTTTATTCGTCATTGCTGCAGATGTAATTCTGATACATGCAGTGACTATCCATTATGACATGTAGGCATTTTTATCTTTATGTACACAATAATAATCTTTTACATTGTAATCCTTTTATTTTTAATAATTTTTGTGTGCTGCTGTGTGTGTAACAAGCAGAGTGTACGCACGTTGTGCACCCGCCTATAGACGCATATTACTAATGCACCCTTTAATAAAAAAAAAATAAAAATAAAAAAATACTCTGCCATTGACTTTAGACCAGGTTTCAGTTGGTCAATGCAGTCGTTTTCAGTGCCTCAAAATAGCAACACGCCAACAATGCGCCTGAACACACCTCGTTTTCAGACCAGCACGCCCATGGGTGCACAAATTGATGTGCATTTGCTATTTAAACAACGTAGAGCTGGACGTGAAAATGATAACTGCGTCGGGCTGAAATTAGAAAAAAACACTTGCGTTGCACCTGCCGTCGCATTGCGCATCAGAGTTTCATCTTACTTTTTGGTCATATAAATATCATCATCTGCACCAAATTGCACATTTTTGCTCAGTTTAGGCCTCTGAATAAAATTAAGGTTTTTCCTTCTTCAATTATGAGCTCAATATTCTCAGTATGAACCATAAAAGCCTGATGTATTAAATATGATACAAAACATAAAACACATATGTAAACTTTTTTTTAGATTTTGCTCAATAAACTGTTCCATTTCAAAAATTAGATTAGATTTCTGACTATTATTTCATAATTCTGCCTCTACAGGGTTAAGTCATTATGCATTTCCCTCCATTGTAGCTTCAAAATCTCATGTGTTTCAATTCATCGACTGTCATTCAACAGGTTTAGAACAACATGAGGGTGAGTAAATAAAGACAGTGTTCATTCACTGGTAAACTGTCTCTTTAATAAGCATCTTTGCAGCAACTTTCAATGTTCCCAGCGCAGATTGTTTCAGTTCAAAGCGTCTGGCTTTTGTTCATCGGTTTGTGTTCTCGAGTCTGAGACTCAAGTGGCAAAGTGGCATCACAGCCAGCGTGAGTCTCCTTAGAGTGATTTCCCCAGTGTGCTGCTCATTCACACCGCATCCCCGTCCTCACACAGCGAGAGCTGATGGATTTTGATGACGGGAAGCGAGTTGTGCGCAGGCGGCTCAGGCTGCGGCGAATCAGTTATTACGCAGCAGCACGTCCTCACCAGGTTCTTACCACACATTCCCGCCACTTTCGCTCCCACACTCACCCCGGTGCTGACCCCGGTCGTCCCCACCGACGAGGTCCTGGAAGGGGCCTGCCAGTCCCGGCCATCCCTGGAGGAAGGGCTGCGGGACAGCACTATGGAAGAGGACGGGCTCAGGCGGGATGGATTGTCACGGCTCGTCAGGCCGAGGATCTGAGACTGGCCGTGCCGCGGACTGTGGCTCTGGTACAGCGGGTGGGACGGCGTGGATCTCTTGCGGAGGCAGCGCGCACCCAACACGCTCAGGAAGGCTTTCTTAAACTCCTGACTGGAGCAGGGGTAGATGATGGGGTTGATGCAGCTGTTGAAATAGCCCAGCCAAAACGTTATCTTGAAGACTGTGTCCGAGGGTCTGTACGTCGGGAAGATGGAACCTAGACAGACAAAAAGTGTAAGGAATTTTACTAGTCTGGCATCATAAAAATGTTTACTACTTATTTTCAGTCATCATTAATGAGTTTATTAATATACTGTGATGCAAAGCTGAATTTTCAGCATCATTACTCCAGTCTTCAGTGTCACATGATTCTTCAGAAATCATTCTAATATGCTGATTTGCTGCTTAAGAAACATTAATTATCAATGTTAAAAACAGTTGTGCTGCTTAAATAGTTCAGGGACGAGAAGTCGTTATTTTTGTTTATGCGCACAAAAAGTATTTTTATCGCTTCATAACTTTAAAGTTGAACCACTGCAGTCACATGGACTATTTTAACGATGTCTTTACTACCTTTCTGGACCTTGAAAGTTACAATGACGTTGCTGCCTATGGGTGGTTCAGAAGCTCTCGGATTTCATCAAAAATATCTTAATTTGTGTTACAAAGATGAACGAAGGTCTTACGGGTGTGGAACGACATGAGGGTGAGTAATTAATGACAGAATTTTCATTTTTGGGTGAACTAACCCTTTAATACATTTTTGTTCAGGACTCTTTGATGAATTGAAAGTTAAAAAGAACAGCGTTTATTTGAAATAGAAATCTTTTGTAACATTATTAAAGGATTAGTTCACTTCAGAATTAAAATTTCCTGATAATTTACTCGTCTCCATGTTATCCAAGATGTTCATGTCTTTCCTCAGTCAAAAAGAAATGAAACATTCCAGGATTTTTCTCCATATGGTGGACTTCAGTGGGGTTCAACAGGTTGAAGGTCCAAATGTCAGTTTCAATGCAGCTTCAATGAGCTCTACACGATCCCAGACAAGGAATAAGGGTCTTATCTAGTGAAACATTCGATCATTTTATTAAAAAAAATAAAAATGTTATACTTTTTAACCACAAATGCTCATCTTGCACTGCTCTGCGATGCGCCACTCATTATGTAATCATGTTGGAAAGGTCACGCGTGACGTAGGCGGAAGTACTGCGGTAGGGCGAAAAACCCTACCTTCCAACATGATTATGTAATGCGTGGCGTTAAATGTAAAACAAAACAAGCAGATAGATGAGTTTCCATGCAAAGTGAAACCAGATCACTGATAAAAGAACAGTTTCATGTCTCTACACACTGTCTGGTTAAGATGTGCATGTGACCACATCCAGTAAAATTCATCTGGATTCGGATAATAATGGGTAACCAATCGATAAAGTAAGGCTCTTAAAAGATGGTTTCATTCCCTCAGATGAGAAAGATTAATGGGACCTGAAATTAAGGAGCAGAAAATGAAAAAGGTTGTATCTGGAAAAGAGAAAAACGTGCGAATGCTTCAGAAAGCATCGTTCTCACCGCCGCTGCCTCTGTGTGACAGGACAGATAACTACGTCATGCATCACAATGCCGGCCAAGTCTTTTTATAGCATCTGATCTGATCTCACGCTGGAACGTTCCTCCGTTAATCAAGGTTAATAGTTTTATTCAAATTGCCATCATAAATCCGGCTCAATTTGATCAGAGAAGGACCCTTCAGAGGAAAGGAATTGTTCGGCGCTATAAAGGACACAGGCACAGAAAAAAGAATCACATGGTTATATATTTAACCGTTCACACACCCACTGGATTTTTCTAATACCGCGTTGACCGTACTATTAAAAGAATTAAAGAGTCTAGCAGAACCACCTGGCCTTGAGACGCAGCATCTGTCTTCAGAATTAAAAGCTGGAGCGTCTCGTAAAACACTTTAAGAGCGAGCCTAGAGGGGCTTTTACACACGCAAGGGTAGAAGATGAAGGAGAGCCAGAGACTGACCGACGGCTGTGGGAATAGTCTCCAAACGCCACACTTTAATCATTACTATCTGCAGGCTAAACAAGAGGAAGAGGTTAAACTGAGGTTTCTTCATCTACATTTTAGTTTCTGTCCACCAGGTCATATTTCACCCCAAAATTCATAAAGAACATTAAGCCTATTTTTAGGTTTTTATTTAAGTTTCTTTATTTTGCAAATGAAATGTAACCTGGAGTGAAATGTATATTTTGACATTATTTTCATAACAATTAAACATATCTTTGCATCATGTTTGTAAAAAAGTTTTTTTTTTTTTTTAAATGTAATGATTTGAATAGAATTTGTATATATAAAAAAAAAATGATAAAAATTAATAATCATAAAATTATAAATATAAAATAAATATTTTCCATTTTTTAGGTGATTTTAGCCCCAAAGACAGACAGACAGACAGACAGCAAACAACAACTCATCCTCAAAATTGTTTATCAGGAGTCACAATGTGTTTTAATGTATAAAGAGAGAGGAAAATATAAAAATGGAAACATTAAATGACTGATGTTCTACCATCTATCTCGAGTGATGTGTGCGGAAATATAAATAGTGGATCTGACTAAATGATGCGTTAAATTGAAGGAAGTCAAAATGAGAAAACAAAAGCGATTTCATCCAAACCCATAATGATAATGACTGAAACGCAAACGCTTTCTACTGGGAAAGTGTGTTTCCTCGAGTCAAACCCTGAGACTTTCTGTGCGACTGTGGATAAAGGGTCTCGTAAAAATGAAAGTGACTGTTTATCAGGTCAGATTCCATCAAAAGTTATGTCCTCGGTGCACTGAGGTGTGGTTTAAAGCCCTTTACGAGCCGTAGAGGACGGAAATAAACAATCGTACATCTGACGCTAAATCAAGCCACCAGGTCCCGCTGAAGCATCACATTGCATATGCATAACAGCGCTGTCCTTGACTGCTGGAACGCCTCTGTTAGTCATCATTAGAAAGGGCCGCCGGGCATATCTGGTGTTGTCAAAAAATTGACACGGCCGTATGTTGCAGTACAGTGACTGGGACATTCTGAGGAAACTGTGACATTTGTGTCTGGACATTTTCCCAGTAATTATCATTTGAAATGATGACTGATGGTCTGAAATCATCAGGCCCAAATTATTTTTAGAAAAATCATGTTAAAATGCCAGTCATAAAATCAAATATGATCCATCAGGATTTTGAGGAGGGTTTATTTGTTCATCTCTCAATCATCATTGTATTGTATTACAGAGATATGATCATAAAACTAAGCATTTAAATATCATCTTACTAAGACATATTATTGGCAGATATAGTGTGATGACTGATATTTATATATATTTTATGTCAGTAGTCTGCCATACTGTTATAAAGATCTCACTGATTTACATTACAATCAGAATTTCATCTTACTTTTTGGTCATATAAATATCAGCATCTGCACCAAATTGCATATTTTTGTTCAGTTTGAGCCTCTGAATAAAACCTGAGGTGTTTTTTCCTCCTTGAGTTTGAGCGCCATATTCTTCTCACTATATCATATGAGCCATTAAAGCCTGATGTATCATATGATACAAAACATAAAACACATAAGCAAACTTTTATTTAGATTTTGTTCAATAAAATGATCCATTGACTATTACCCTCCAATCCTAAATATGTGGTTACAGCCTTGCAAAGTACCAGTTGCTGTCATTCCTAACCCAAAAGCACTCCACTACAGTAAATTTGTAATACATACATGCTTTTATAATTTCAGTAGATGACAGAGTCAATTCTAGTGTTTTTATTTACATTCAAACTGTTAAAGGGTTGAAGGTCAGTGCAAACATGACTAATAACAGCTTTATGATCACTGCACTGCACCACAATTTTCAATCAATATTTTTGTGCTTTGTGCCAATAAAGTCTATTTTCAAATTTTCACTGATTTGTTTTTTCCATACATTATTATATAAACAAACCAGTGAGCTTGATAATGCCAATTTACACATAATCATAATGAAATACTGTATAATTTGTCTATTCACACCATCTAGTTAAAATACTTTTATGATCTTAAATCCTCAAATATGATAAATATGAAGTTTGAAAGATCTGAGTAGAACTATTTTTGTTAATATTTTCAATTAGTATTTCTATTATTTTAATTTTAGTTAAGTTGTAATTTTGTGTGTTTTGGCAATTTTATTATTATTTTTTAAATATGTCTATATAGTTTTTATGATGTTTTTTGTTTATTTAGCTTAGGGTTAGGGTTAGGTTAAACTAAACAAAAATGAGAAATGTTGCCTTGGCAACTAGCTGAAATAAAATAAGTTTAATTCTATATATTCCATTAAAATGAATGCGGAGATGCAAAGTGGCTGATATTCTATGGAAGCTTGTTTCCGCCATGAAATAAAAAAATAAATTAAAAAAATCGCAAATGTGAGTTTATATCTCATAATTCTGACCTTTTTTTTTTTTTGTGAGATATAAAGTCAGAATTGTGGGATATAAACTCGCAATTGTGTGTTATAAAGTCCAGTTGTCAGGAAAAAAAGACTGACGTTTTTATATCTCACAATTGTCTTTATAACTCGCAATTGTGAGTTTGTATCTCGTAATTCTGAGAAAAAAAGTCAGAATTTTGAAATATAAAGTCAGAATTGCGTGATTAAAACTCACAAATGCGAGAAAAGAAAAAAATTCTGAATTCTTCTCAAAAATTGCGAGACTTAAAATCGCAATCGCAAGTTATAAAGTCAGAATTGCGAGTTATAAAGTCAGAATTGTGAGTTATAAAGTCAGAATTGTGAGATAAAAAAGTCACAATTACCTTTTTTTATTAAGTAGCAGAAACAAGCTTCTGCAATATTCCAGTAACAAGTGTTTAAAAAAATATTATTATTTTAAATACTCAGAATTTTTGTAATACTTAAGTTAAATCAAATCAAATATCAATTAAATCAAAATCAAATAATGTGACTAATTTTAGCACCCTGTTCATTATATCAGTATAAGCCATGGAGACACAAATGTTACTGAGAATAAACCGACTGCTCTCAAAAACTTGTAGACATAAAAACGTTTGCCTATGCTTTTCTTAATGTCAAGCCTGCTGCTCTTTAATATTAGCTCTAATGTAATATTAACCACAGCAGATACTGATGCCCATTATTTATTAAAGCCTCACGGATCCCAACTGAATTTTATTCCATTTATGTATCCACTGTGCTAATGCTTTCAAAAATACAGGAAGACTGAGCTCGTTTTCAATTTCATTTTTTTTCAGCCTGAGCAGTTTGGTACCTCCCGTCTCATTTCCCATGGTTCCTTGTCAGGGCAAATGATCAGAGAAAATAGAGAGTTTATGCCATGTGAGAATTTCAGAGATGAATTCGGTGTTAAAGATTGACCCAGGGCTTATGCACACGTCACGGTATATGTCCATGTATTCCCTGAAATACAAGCGGTGCTATGGTCACGCAACTCATGCTGTCTGACGCAAGTTTGACTGGAAATAGACGGCACAGAGCCTCTAGGAGTCTCTAAGTGAACTAACAAACCCTGAAGCAGACTTGGCTACAGGTGATAAAAACATCCAGGGGTGCGTTTCCCAAAAGCATTGTTAGCCAACTATGGTCGCAAGTTCCGTCATTGCCAACGCAGGCTGCGTTTAAGTCCACTTTTAGATATACACTCACAAACTTCCCTAAGCTCTTCCCTCAGGGGAATCCTAGCCGCCATTTTTAGGTTAGTGAGTCAGGCAGATCCATAGACTACAATGCAACATGATTTTGATGTCACTGGAGATTGTGCTTAATTTACTCCCCACACACACACACACAATGTTTGTTTTGGATCATTGTCCTGATACCATGTATCTGAACAAGATGTCCAGGACCTCCAGCAGAAAAATAGGCCCACAATATTAAAGATCCAGCAGTATATTTCATTGTACACATGGGGTACTTTTTATTCCTGTGTGCACCAAACTCATCTTGAGTGTTTGCTGCCAAAAAGTTTTTTTTTTTTTTTTCATCTGACCATAGAACCCATCCTGTTTGAAGTTCCAGTAGTGTCAGTTACTTTTTAAACATTTTATGGTCAGATGAAACGACAACAAAAAAATTAGCTTTTTGGCAGCAAACCCACCAGATGGGTTTGGTGCACACAGGGATAAAGAGCACCCCGTGCCCTCGGTTAAATATACTGCTGGATCTTTAATGTTGTGGGCCTATTTTTCTGCTGGAGGTCCTGGACATCTTGTTCAGATACATGGTATCATGGATTCTATCAAATACCAACAGATAAAAAAATCAAAACCTGACCGCTTCTGCTAGAAATCCAATAATGGGCCGTGGTTGGATTTTCCATCAGGACAATGATCCAAAACAAACATCAAAATCAACACAAAAATGTGTCACTGAGCACAAAATGAACCATGGCCATCCCAGTCCCCTGACCTGAACCCTAAAGAAAATGAGTGGAGTGAACTGAAGAGAAGAAGCACCAACATGGAGCTGGAATCTGAAGGATCTGGAGAGATTCTGTATGAAGGAATGGTCTCTGATCTCTTGTCAGGTGTATTAGAGAAAAACATTTATTTCATGAGATTTACCCCCCATTTAAAATTCTTATTCTCCAATGACCGGTTGGATTTTTGTAACATTTTTTTAAATAAAAGATCAAAAGGATTAACAATACAGATTTATTTTCACAGCCTTCCTTGGTCATATTTACATATTTGGTATGAATAATTTTGAGCACAACTGTGTGTGTGTGTGTGTGTGTGTGTGTGTATGTATGTATATATATATATATATTTTTTTTTTTTTTTTTTTTTTCTCAGTTTAAATGTAATAACTGGATTAATAACTGCACAGATGCACAGTTACACTATTTTGTCAATAAAATAAAATTAAAATGCTTAATTTAAGTACAGCTTTAAAGTGAAGTTTTGCTAAAGATTGCATTTAAGTGTTTTTAAATTAAAAATTATTAAAATTATTAAAAATTATTGGTGTTTTTAAAGATGACCTTCAAGCAGAGTTATTATAGTTAACTAAAACCATAAAAAAAAATTGTTACTTTAAATAAATAAATAAATAAAAGAAACGTTAACTAAAATTAAATAGAACTTTTTAAAAAAACTTGAATGTATTTTAATTCAGCTAGTTGCCCAAGCAACATTTAATTTAGTTTAACCTGATGTACTAAAATAACTCAAACTAAAACTGAAATAAAAAACTATATAGACTATATATATATATATAAACAACAAAATTACTAAAACTTTAACTATAATTCAAATCTAATTCAAAATATTAATAAAAACTATAATAGTAATAAAGTGATAAATAGTAATAAAAACTGAATGAATGACTTCAAGTCACTGTTATATAACAGCAAAGGCAATCTAAATATAAAAACAGGAAGTGCTTAAACATGAAAAAAATGAAATCTCTAAATGATATGGTACTGATAAATCGCGAAGAAAAATTTAGCAATTTAAGAAATAGTAAACAGATCAATTCGAAAATCCTTGCACCATCAGTGCTTTGTCTCTAAAAATGAGTGTTCACCCATGCAAAACTCAGTGCCTTGTTGCTATGCGGTTGCTAGGGTGTTTTCGCCAGTGGTGGCTTACTGACTCTCTAACCCTTTAGAAGAACCTATAACTATTGAGGATGTACAACAAAAATATAGTAAACTGTTTCCCATAGTGATTTTTCACTGGCTGCTATGTTATAAGTCACTGTATTCATGCAGCATTATCACACTGACTTTAATGCAGTGGATGTTCTTGAGACTCAGCCAGGCATAAAAATGATTCTCTCTTCACTGCTGCTACTGCACTAGAAGCATCGAGGAAAAATTTAAAAGGAAGAATGTCTGTCCAAAGGGCAAATTCTTCATCCTAATACCCACATTTGTCAGCAAAATCCCCTTAATATTATTCCATACAGTATGTTTCCACCACACAGCATCTATATGAAGTCTTTCTGCTGCAGGCGTCCAGTGGATTCTGTGATGAAAATAGCATGTAATTACTTTACTGGGAAAACAATTAACCTGTTGTTTTTAATTATCAAGGATTAAACTGTGACTTCATTATGAGTGCAAAATGTCTCTCTGCTCCACCGTGAGATGCTATACATGCAAAAATAGAGTCGCATCGATCACCGTAACATTAAACGAACAACTTTCCTATTGAACGCAGTGTTTTAGATTTCACTGCTACTACAGATGTGGTTGCAGAGCGAGAGCGTGGTCGTTTTTGTCTCGGACTGAGTCATGCTGATAAGGTCAGTGAATCCCCTGAGCTTTATTAAACACTATTTTATGCAATTTAATGCCAGTTAATTAGCAAAAGTTTCAGTATCATGCAAATCATGTTTCTTACAAATCTACATGCGGATTCATAATCATTTTTTGTGTCCTTTTAAGTAAACAGAATCCCACGTTTACCACAGATTCGGAAAACTATGCTATTTGTTTGCATTGGCCTTCCAATAATACCGTTTACTGGCTTCTTTGTTTTTTTTCCTGACCGAATAGACTCTATTTTGTGGTTTAACTCGGACTGACCTTGAACCGAAAGGTCTCACAAGAGCCCTATTGCAGGGGTGGGAAATATAATAACAGCTAAAATTCATATCTGGGGAACCCGAGAAGCTCAGCTGTGCATTAAGGGAATTACTGATCGTTCTGACTCTCTGTGAAACTCATTTATGGAGCCAAACATATTGCGTAAACACTCGTGACCCTGTTGTCTAAGAGAACGCTCTAAACGAAGGTTTAAACAAACATCTTTTAAACCACTGGTACAACAAACACTTCTGCTGCACTACAAGATGTGCGGGGCCACAAGCGACCTGTATACAGGCTGAAATTGCAAGATGAACTCTAACTGTGCATGTTAACAGACAAAGCCCATGTAGACCTAAATATTTTCCTGATCTTCTCGATTCTCCACATGGCAGCATTTTACCCACTTGAGGTAATTATTTTCCTCATCTTCTAGCACTTGGAAAAATTTCTGTGCATCTGAATTTCAGACAGGAAACCTAAAAAATGTCCCTGTGCATGTCTGTTAACCCAATTCCGTCAAGGAAAAGCGTGAAAATCACACATACGGACCAGATATTACACACACTGCGAAGAGAATCCCAGCTCAGAGGCAACTTTTCTTTTCTAATGGTTTTCAAACCTATACTAATTTAATCCACACTGTCCTTTTTGAGGTAAGTTGGTGGCCATCTTGTACAAAGTACACTGTACAACTCCAGTCAATCTGAATGGGGAAAGGTCAACATGTCCTAAACTTTGCCATGCTTACGTTTCAATAACACAATGCAAAATCACCAATACAATCAGGCAAAAATTATCTCACAATTCTTCCATATAATACACTTGCACATTCTAGACAAAAAAGACAAGGCCGTGTTTTTGCCAAACAGGTTATTGGCTCTTTTAAGGGTTATTCTAAAAAATATGGTGACAAACATTCACAAATAATGAAGAACAATTGCATATAAAAGGCCTCATTAAATATTTTTATTCGGTATTGTTTCGCACATTATGAAAAAAGCAAAACTGTGAAAAGAGAAAAACAAAAATAATTAAAATGGTCACTTTTTTCAATGATTTTATCAACGTTAAAAATGTGTTTTGAAAAATACAAAAGCTGTGAAAAAATACTTCCAATGTCAAAGTTCAGAAGAAGGAAAATATGGGCTGTTCAAACAGTGCACATGGTGGATTTATTTTTCATAAGGATTATTTAAACGTGATATTGGTGTAACACTTTAATGTTAGTACGAAAAAAATTCTAATTGGGAAAAAAAGAAGATTTAAAATAAAGGACAAAAGTCATAAAATCTTATTTATTTTGTAGAATGATCCTTAACAGAAAGACAACACCTTTTCCTACAGCCGCCATTTTTTCCCCCGGAGTAAATAGCCTGTCCTTTTGTCTTGTCGATCGGCCTGAGTTTGAATCTGCCTTCTGCCGAACTCGCTTTTCTCCCTTTTCAAGGGGTCTCCAAGCCCAATTAAACACACCTGAACCATCTAATCAAGGTCTTACCAGGTATAATAAAACTTACAGGCAGGTGTATTGAGGCAAGTTGGAGCTAAACTCTCCAGGACAGTGGCACCTCCAGGATCGAGTTTGGACACCCCTGCCCTTTCCCCATCACAAATCAGATTGGAAAGGCATTTATTTTCAATAAAAATTAAGAAAATATATGAAAAGTGGAAATGACGTGCTTAACAAGTGTTTTAATAGGCTAATAAAGTATTTATCGGGTAGGTGTAGGTGTAGGGAGAGCTTTATTGTCCCAATAAGGTGGCATCCATTTAATAATTTTAATAAATATTATTATTTACACTCTGTTATTATTGCCTCCTGTTAATGTACAATACTGAGGCGCAAATAGCATCTGCCACTAACAACTATTTGCACTTATTGCAAAGAACTGCTACTTTTATATAGTGTAAATACCATCTACAGCTATTTGCACTTAGTGTAAATAGCATCTATTGCAAAGAAAATGTTATTTTCAAATAGCCGCTGCCTTTTTTTCTACAAGTGTTCTTTCATGTCAAAGACATTACAAGTGCATTTTTGGCTTGGGTTTTCATCAGACACTTCCAAAAAAGCTGGTATTTGCCTATAATCAAATGTAGAAAGTGAAACACTTACTGATCGGAAGAACCAGGAAAAACGGAAGCCAACAAAGGACAAAGCATCCAACCACGATGCCCAGGGTCTTAGCGGCCTTTTTTTCCCGTGAGAACTTGAGCAGACGCAGTGTGAAGTGTGTCCGGTTGCGCAAGGCCTCGTCCTCGGACACCGTCGCATTCCCGCGGTGTATCCGCAAGGTGACGGCCTCCGCTGCATGATCAGACTTTTCCGTTTTCTGTCCACTAATCAGTCCTCGAGTCTCCCTCTTTGCGACCACGTACACGCGGCAATACATTGACAGAATCACCACCAGTGGGAGGTAGAAGGACCCCAATGCGGAGAAGATGGCGTAGCCGGGTTCCTCGGTTATCTTGCATATGGATTCGTCGTCTGGCGCCGGTTCCTTCCATCCAAAAAGTGGTCCGATGGAGATGGTGATTGACAGAGCCCACAGAACTATTAATGCAAGCAATGCTCGTCGCTCCGTCATGATGGACGGGTACTGCAAAGGATAGCTAACGCCAATATAGCGGTCCACCGAGATCACGCACAAGCTCATGATGGACGCCGTGCAGCACAGGACGTCCATGGCCGCCCAAACGTCACAAAAAGGCCGTCCGAAGATCCAACGACCCAGCATCTCAAAGACCGTGGAGAAGGGAAGAACCGTGGAGCTCAGCAGAAGGTCAGCGACCGCCAAGTTCACGATAAAGTAATGCGTGACCGTGCGTAGATTACGGTGGCAAGCCACCGAGAGGATAACCAGGATGTTGCCCAAAACGCCAAAAACGATGAAGATCGCCAACACCATTCCCAGAACGACGGCTTTCATGACGTTCAGCTCCGGGGCGAGAACTTGGCTGCAGTTGCTACAGTTCTCGGAGAATGACTCCGGGGTCATGTTGTCTTTGAAGGGAACCATCTGTTCAAGATGTCCAGGCATTTAATAATGGTCTGATTGTGAGCCAGGTGGTATCCAGTTCAGTTTTGCACCTTAATATCGCATTGTATCCAAGGAAAAGCTGAAAACGGTTTTACTGCATTGGCCGTGGTACAAGAAAATCAGGGCATTTCCAGTAGAGCTCTGGGGGAACGGGATGAAATTTAAGCGGTCTCATTTCTCAATGCCCTAGATGAGCTTTTAATGATGCATGTTCGTGGAAATTCGCTGTGGGTGAAGAAACAAACATGGGGAACTAAACATATTATGCTGAGGAGAATGTCAGATTCTTTTGTCATAAAGTCATAAATTCGAAGGATGTTTTGACATGTTCATAACCATGTGCAGCTGCAACATCTTAGAGAACAATGAGAATGGCACAAACGGCGTTGTTGCAATTTGTGTGATCTATTAAGGTACAAAAGAGATTTGTCTGTAATTTCCAAGCATGAGGCTTGATGCATGAGTGATCTGTTTTAGATGTGCATCAATGCATCGATGTGGGAAGGTGTCAAAGCACTCTGCAAACCTCCAATTTGCTTTGCACATTCATAAAGCACTGTAAATGTTTTAACACACGTTGTGAAGGTGAAAGGCTTCTCATCTTTTTGCGCACGTCTGCCATGGTTGGAAACGGTCCACATTGTGCTGATGGTCACTCGTAGATTCACGCTGAAAGTCTGCACGCTGTTGGCTGATGTCACTGGCGGATAACAAGGTCGAAGCTAAAAGCACTTTGGCATGTGCTGAGGAGATATTTTTGACTGAAGAGCAGTTCTTGCTGCAAATTTTAGGTGAACAGCTTCAATCAGAATAGATTTGGTCGTAAAGCAGTCATGCTGGTTTGGTTTGAACACTGATGAACCCTGAAAAACAGGGAGAGAAAGTGGAGTTTTATCAGTGAAGTGGATTCATTTATCAGACAGGGAACTTTTAAGCCATTACTCATGCATTATAATGAAGTGTGCAATTGTTTGGCATAAAACTATGAACCGGTTCCAGTGAATGATATATATAGATTCATTAATTCATA
Organism: Elopichthys bambusa; assembly: GCA_037101425.1. Taxonomy (NCBI): domain Eukaryota; kingdom Metazoa; phylum Chordata; class Actinopteri; order Cypriniformes; family Xenocyprididae; genus Elopichthys; species Elopichthys bambusa. The sequence continues at coordinate 28,305,641 of CM074446.1, read as the reverse complement.
TTTCTCTGATAAAGGACCTGCAAACGGATTTCTCTCCATGAGTGATCGTCACCAAAACAAATGCTTTTATTTATATGTTTCTCCTCAAGTGATTCATTTACTGATGTCAAACACAAAATCAAATGGGACAAAATAAATGGTCACTGTTTAATACACACAAATCAGACTAATAGATGATCAGGAAGATTTTAATATCTATCCTAGGCAGTACTGTTGAGTAGGTAGTAGGTACTACATTTGAATTAAAATTTACTTCACGATCGTTGAAAAAGTACGTTCTATATAGTATGAATGCCTGTAGTATGAATAAATTCGGACGTACTATTTCCACCATGTTGTTACTGTCACATGACCATTCACAAATCCTCTCCAATGGCCTCATGGGATAGTAAAGTGTCCATCTTCAGAATCTCACCGGAAGTAGTAAGTCATCTGGGTACTTTTCGAATACTATGAATTTGGACATACTACTCTGCTCACATACTGTTTTTCGCGTACTATATAGTAGAGAAGTATTCGATTTCGGATGCAGCGCTACACATTTACTTCTCCTGCGTCTTATTCTTCTGCGATCCAGAATGGCAGCACATCTGAAAAGCTTGTTTGAGCTGCGCCCTCTACTGTACAGGCGTGAATTTGCATTTCCTTCAGCCATATTCATTTCACTTTTGGTGTGAAAGGGCCTTTACATTTGCCAAAAATATAAAAACAAACAAACAAACAGCCCAGCCCAGATGAGAAAAAGTAACGCAAAAGTAACGTAACGTTACTTTCCATTAAAAGCGAAGAAGTAATGCAATTAGTAACTTTTGTAGGGAGTAACGCAACATTGTAATGCATAACTTTCCCCAACACTGTTGGCAAAGCAGTCTAAATAGGACTTTTTTCTTTTTTTTTTGATTATGATCAAAATTATTGAAGATTATAACATTCACAATGCAAACATCTCGTTTCAGTTCATGCAGATATTTTATTGAAACCAGACTGAAAAGATAGTTCAAAATGACGTGTATGAGCTCACTAACATTTGACCACCCACCATTTCAGATCACTCACTGACTACACCATTATTTATCTATCATGAATTTACAGAAAGACGAACATTAACAGCACCTTGAGAACTTGATAGATGAAATGCTGTGTCACAGATTATTCCAAGATTCCTGAAAACGTTAAACTGATGAGGGAATAGAGGATTAAAAAAAGATAGCAACGCTCTAACAACCACTCACATTTCCTTCAGAACATGTAAAAAGCGAGGTTGTTTCTGAGCGAAGGAAGTGACGGATGCAGAAAACAACCTTCTTACGGGGATTTTAACAAGATTGTGTCCTGTGAGACTCTGGCCGGTTCAAAACGAACTGAAACAGCAACAGATTTTTTTTTTTTTTTTTCTTTACCTCACAGTTGTGAAAAAACGCACACACTGGGTAAAAAACACAGGCTGCCTCAAAAACAATTTTTGCCGTTTTCATGCTCTCTAATTCCCACTTTAATCAAGCCAGTTCTTGCTGCTTGCCATAAGAAACAGAAAAAGCTTAGTAAGTTAAGAAAACATATTTAATAACATTCAAATATCACATGATTTCAGGCAAATCCCTCAGCTTCACAACAAAATCCCTTTTCTTGTTTTTTTTTTTTTTCTTTCTCTCTGTGTCTGTCGACAAAGATGTATTGCTTTGTTTCTTTTGAGAGATTTCTGGCTTCCTGACCTTTAGAAATTAAAATCTTCTGTTCTGTTCTGTCATTCTTCTACCTTAACCAGTGCCAAACAGCATGAGCAATCAGACAGACAGGAGAATTAATCTTTTTTGCGGTCTCTATTTATAATGATGTCAGAATAAATTCAGCTATGCAAAGCTGTGAGAGTAGAGTTTGAACAAACTGATCAAACCACTGATCATAAACCGCACACACGCTTCATTTTAAACTGAAAAAGTGATCTTTTTCATTACTCTGCTATTATTTTTCCAGATTGACACTAATTACTTCTAATGAGATCGCCTACCCTCCGTTTGTGACTCTATCAATTAACTTTGAGAGGAGAAATGCACGCAAGCTTAACACTCCTACTCAGCTCTCGCGTTTCCGACATTAGTCGTAATATTGATCTGATTTTCAGCCTAATGAGGCACAGAGGTGACTCTCGCTGCTGCCTGGACACTACGGAGGTGTTAGGACACAAAATTACTCCTGCTGCACTCGACCGTGAACTGTGCTTTGGAAAACACGGGTGCTGAAACACAAACACGCACATACACACACAGGCTCAGGGTTTGGCTGGTGCAACTGTATTAACACAAAGAATTATTTTCTTTTGTATTCTGTTTAGATTATATTGCACTTCAAGACAAGCCTATAAAACATTCTCTTCTCTAAGACAACAATTCTTTTATAAGCCACAACAAATTAAATGTATTCATTTGATTAGAAATGAATGAATCAATTTGAAAATGACCATCGTTAAAGTCTGCAAACTGCATTTATATTTATATTGATACTACAGTTCAAAAGTTTGAGGTCTTGTTTGTTTGTTTTTGAAAGAAATTAATACTTTTATTTAGCAAGAATGCATTCAGTTGATCAAAAGTGACAGTAAAGACATTTATAATGTTACAAAAGTTTTCTATTTTCAAATTAATGCTGTTCTTTTCAACTCTATTCCTCAAAGAATCCTGAAAAACAATCATTTTCCACAAAACATGAAGCAGCACAACTGTTTTCAACACTGATGATAATCAGAAATGTTTCTTGAGCAGCAAATCATCATATTAGAATGATTTCTGAAGGATCATGTGACACTGAAGACTGGAGTAATGATGCTGAAAATTCAGCTTTGATCACAGGAATAAATTGCATTTTACAATATATTCAATCAGTTGTTTTAAATTGTAATAATATTTCATAATATTACTGATTTTACTGTATTTTTGATCAAACAAATGTAGCTTTGGTGAGCAGAAAAGACTTGAACGGTAGTGTATACATATGTCCTAAATCTTGGCAGTCAGATCAAATAATAAATTGTTTATGGTTTATACTTCTGGTCTTATGTGTCGAGGTCATTGCATTGTGGGATACAATATGCAGTGCGCTGTGGTTGTGTAATGCACATTTTGGCACATCGAGTTATACAGAAATTCATACGCTACTGTATGAATTAAGATCAGGATTTGACCTGTCCGTGTATGTTGTTGTGCTCTGAAAAGATTCATATTTTTCCCACCCACCTGGACTGTCAGGGAAAGTTATTGCATTTTGATGAAATAAGACTATAGAAATAAGCAAACAAACAAACTGCATGGATGAATCACACACACACAATAAGACCATTTGAATGTCAAATTTGAAAAAAAAAAAAAAAAAATGTTTTTAACACAAATCCCCTGTTTGTTGCATTATCTCCCTTCCTCTTTTGTGCATGCCAGCGTTCATTTCCTCTGTCTAAAAGCAACTGCCTTATTATCCACACAGGCGAGAGAAACAGAATCCTTTCCAGGTTTCGCCAGACTCAGCGTGATATTAATAGTCCAAGGAATGCGATTGTGGAGTTCAGCGTTCATTCAACGGTCTCTCCGTCTCTGATCTCCCCATCACGACATCAACCGCGTCTGACCTTTGGGCCTCACCGGTGCGTCGAGTGGAAATCCACGCTGACAGACCAGCTGTTCAGAGCCTCAGCTGGCTCGCTTTGAGCTGCCATGCTGCATTGCACAGCAGCCCTCCTGCCTGCGCTACACCGTCCGCTCCTGTGCCGTTGCTATCAGCGCTCACCGACTTCAGCCGAGTTGAGTTATACATATTAATGAGCAAGACTCCTAGATTTCGCCTATGGTGAGGGACGCAACTGAAGCACTTGTTGTTTTAGTCCTCCAGCAAACCGTAAATAAAACTGACAGCCAGATGATTCTCACTAACGTCAGTAAGAAACCTTGAGCTTAGCCAGACTGGCACCTATGTATGGTCGTGCCCAAGAATCGATTTGATAAAACGGCTCCATCGCCTCAGAGCAACAAAAGTTATATATTTTTATATTTTTACACAGATACACACGGGAGCGTTTGAAAGCAGGCGTCTATAAGCGGACTGTCCTACTGATAGACGCCTGCTTTCAAACGCTCCCGCTTTAAAATGCTTCTGTGTGCTTTCAAACGCTCTCCTGCCTTGATCATTGTAGCCAATCACAGACATATCTGATGAGCGTTTGAACACAATGGCCAATCAGAGGTGCTCAGTACCGACTTGGTATCTAAGTCGGTACTTTTGACAACACTACAACAGGATAAAAACATGAAACACCATACAGTAGGGGTGGGCAATACGACCAAAATCTTATTTCTTATATATTTGTATTATATAAATCTAATAAACGTACAGTGGGTACGGAAAGTATTCAGACCCCCTTAAATTTTTCACTCTTTGTTATATTGCAGCCATTTGCTAAAATCATTTAAGTTCATTTTTTTTCCTCATTAATGTACACACAGCACCCCATATTGACAGAAAAACACAGAATTGTTGACATTTTTGCAGATTTATTAAAAAAGAAAAACTGAAATATCACATGGTCCTAAGTATTCAGACCCATTGCTCAGTATTTAGTAGAAGCACCCTTTTGATCTAATACAGCCATGAGTCTTTTTGGGAAAGATGCAACAAGTTTTTCACACCTGGATTTGGGGATCCTCTGCCATTCCTCCTTGCAGATCCTCTCCAGTTCTGTCAGGTTGGATGGTAAACGTTGGTGGACAGCCATTTTTAGGTCTCTCCAGAGATGCTCAATTGGGTTTAAGTCAGGGCTCTGGCTGGGCCATTCAAGAACAGTCACGGAGTTGTTGTGAAGCCACTCCTTCGTTATTTTAGCTGTGTGCTTAGGGTCATTGTCTTGTTGGAAAGTAAACCTTCAGCCCAGTCTGAAGTCCCGAGCACTCTGGAGAAGGTTTTCGTCTGTTTTCGTCTGGAGAAGGTTTTTTGTGCCTTGCCACAATTCTGTCTCTGAGCTCTTCAGGCAGTTCCTTTGACCTCATGATTCTCATTTGCTCTGACATGCACTGTGAGCTGTAAGGTCTTATATAGACAGGTGTGTGGCTTTCCTAATCAAGTCCAATCAGTATAATCAAACACAGCTGGACTCAAATGAAGGTATAGAACCATCTCAAGGATGATCAGAAGAAATGGACAGCACCTGAGTTAAATATATGAGTGTCACAGCAAAGGGTCTGAATACTTAGGACCATGTGATATTTCAGTTTTTCTTTTTTAATAAATCTGCAAAAATGTCAACAATTCTGTGTTTTTCTGTCAATATGGGGTGCTGTGTGTACATTAATGAGGAAAAAAAATGAACTTAAATGATTTTAGCAAATGGCTGCAATATAACAAAGAGTGAAAAATTTAAGGGGGTCTGAATACTTTCCGTACCCACTGTATATAAATCGTATATATTCGTTGCCTACTTAAAAATGCATTGTTACATAGAAATACCCTTTATATTCTCATTCGTGCATTTCATCACTCTAAAGTGTCAATAGTGCTATATATTTACATACCGCAATATACACAATATAGCAAAATCTCTAACGATAGACATTTTATACCATCGCCATGATGTATATTTTTATCTGATTTAACACATAAAAATTAGTTTTGTTGGTTTAAAATAATGTATTTAAGTTGATTCAGCGACGCTAAATGTTTTTTTTTTTTTTTTTTAAAGATTTATTTTTGGCGTTTTTGCCTTTATTATGATAGGACAGTAATGGGGGATGGGGATCAGGAAAGGTCTGCGAGCCGGGACTCAAACTTGGGTCGGCCAAAGCGCGACGGCGCTATATGTCAGTATGCTGCTCACGAGGCTATCAGTGCCGACTTAATAATAGTTTTTTATTTTAATAAAACTAGTTAATTTAGATGTTACCATTTTTAGTGTATTAAGCATGTCTTTTAATCTGCAGAACACAAATTATATTTTGATATTTTTTTATTTTATATTATATTTTGAAGGTTTTAGTGTTTTTGTCCATGCAGTAGAAGTCAATGAGGTCTAGAATTTTCAAAAAGGACATAAAGGAAGTGTGATAGTAATCAATATGACTCAAATAGTATATCTCAAGTCTTCTGAAACAAACAGATCAATGCACGCATACATAGACTACACAGTAAAAACAGTGTTTTAGTTTTAGCAAAAAAAGTTTTAGATGTCTCTCTAATCAAACACACCTGATTCAGGTCATCAGCTCATTAGTAGAGACTCCAAGACCTGAAATGGGCGTGACCTCTAAATGTGAGGGGGTCTCCAGCACCAGAGAACCACCGCCTTAAAGTCCCCATGAAATCAAAAGTCTTTTAGTATGAATATGTTAGCTACACTCTTATCTATAAGCTTGTGTGCTGACAAAAATCTCACTTCCGCCAATATGGATCAATGATTTTTATGACATCACGCTGCACTCAGCTTTTCTGTCCAGTCAAATTCTCTCTAGAATCTAAAGCGTCCCGCCCCCTACATTATAAATAGACGCTGAAGCTGCAGCTGAAATCTATCACTTGTGCACACGTTTACTATTTTCTACATGGTGAATGGCACATAGTGCACTATATAGGGGATAGGGAACGATTCAGACAGTGTAAATATGCTTTCCATTGGGGCAAATGAATTCTGGTTTCATGTTAGTGTCACGCGAACTGCCGCGGTGCGTGCACAGTCTGCTCAGATTCAGTGACACAGAGTGGATCATATGCGCGAGTCGGAAAACGCATCGGACCCATTTGAATTCTGCACAGCGATATGGAGGAGATTAAGAGGAGGAGATTAGGAGGAAACTGCGGCTTTACTGAGCTCAACGGCTCTGGTTGAGCTGTGATTAAAATGAAACGCTATTAGGAGCTGTTCAATATGTCCCGCCCTGTCTTCCTGTTTCAGTGGAAATTACGTCAACACATTGAATAATGCTGCACGTTTCAAGGCACTTCAGTGGGCCTTTAAGGACTTCAGAGTCCTCTATTATTCATTAACAGATAGTGAAAAAATCAGGGTGGCCTGCGGGTGGTCCGACAGTCTCACTCATCATAGAAACAGTCGATCCGTTGGGTTTCAGCTCGGTGGTTCCTCCACGGCCTGTAGGCCACACTTACTCCGACTGAGATTAAATCACAATTATTGGTCTTCTTTGCCAAGTACTTATCAGAGCCCTGCAGGGGCATGCAGTAACCAAAGCTGCAGCGCTCTCTCTGTAATCTCCAATGCCACCGGTGAAATTAATGGATACGGTTGCCAGCTTTTACATAAAGAGCGGTAAATATTTAGGCTTCAAAACTGAAAGGTAATGCCAGTCGAAGCGTACTAATGTACAGGCTTCAAAAAGACAGAAATGAGTTCCGTCACTGGCTCGGTGTTTATGTAACATCAAAGCGTGAGACCTCAGCGGAGGGTGAAGAGGGCACACGGGCAGTGCCATATCTCTGCTGACTGAAAGCTCAGGTCCACGGCTTTCTAGAACATTCATGTTCAGGAGCTCGAAACGACGTATTCTGACAGACTGAGCGAGAAATAGCAGAATTATTGGAATTTCGGCAACTATGTGTGAAACAATATGTATATTTAAGAATTGTATTAAATTGTAAAAGTTTTCAAATGTTCAATAATGAAATATATATTAAGTTTCTTACCATTTTTAATCACCTTTTGTGCTTCACTGGCTTATATTTAAATTGTGTGTGTGTGTGTGTGTGTGTGTGTGTGTGTTTTTTTTTTTTTTTTCAAATATGGGCATATGATATATGAAGCAGCTTTTATGACTTCATATTAACCCTTGTAAGCTGTTCGTTTGGAATGTATACACTCACTTCCAGACCCCAGACAATAAAATGTGATTTTGTAACAAAATGGTTTTTTTTGTTTTTTTTTAAATGTAATTTTTTTTTTTACTTTATTAATGTTTTTACTCTATATTTGTGCAAATTTATGTTTTATATAAATTTATATAAATAAATTAATACATATTTTTTTAAATACCCTGAACAGCTTGAGTGTGACTTTTCTCACACTAACATAAAATATATAAAATTAGAATAATGTTTTATTTTATTTTTTTGTAGATCTACAAAGTGTTGACAAAGTTTCATGCCATTTAGATTTTTTTAAATTTTTTTATTTCAACAAACATCATTTGGGGATGAAAAGACCCTGAATAGCTTATAATGGTTAATTAAGAGACAGAATATTTATTGCCTACTTAAAAAATGTATTGTTATACTTTAAAATAAACCAAAGTAAAAATGTGATTAAAAAAACATAGAGAAACTTAAAAAAAATAGGAGCATTATTCATGTAAATCTTAATCTTGATGATGCTACAAAAAGCTTGTCTTATTATAAAACAAGAATTCGTAAACTACTTATAATACAAAATGTAATTAGAATTGGTCTATTTAATTAGGCGTTAATCATTTGCTCCATGATTTAAGCAGTAACTTTGATACGCAATTCTGACTAATCATAATTGAAAAGCAACAGCATCTTTATGCATATGCATATGAGTTCACATTTTCTGATTCAACAGTTTGTTTTTGAGAAGATAGAGTCTAACGAGAAATTCTGCTTTATAGCCAAATCAAACATTTTTTGCTCCAGTCAATGCAAACCAACAAGAGTAACCTTTTCATGTTCCCCGTCATGCATAAATCATTCTGACAGCTGGGAGAGGATGCAGAAATCTCTGGAACACAGCTGATCGATGCATTACATCAGTATGCACCAATACAACGGCTAAACAAGCAAACACACGCAATCCCTCATTTTGAAGATTGTAAACTAAACGCGACGGGATATTTGTGAAGTTATCCGAAGCAACCTGTAGACTCAGTCCAGCGCACATCTGCCTCCGCTACATCACACGAAGTTTGTGAACGGAAAATAACATTTCTACTGTGTGATGCATAATGATTGCCTGCTCAATACTGTCTAGCAGTTGTACGATTGAATGAACACTCACCTCAGCAGCGTGTCGGCGAACGCGAGAACTCGATCCGGAGGTGTTTGGGTAGATGGACGCGCAGCGCGTCTCCGGTTCAGCGCTTCGCTCTCTCCCGTCATCGCTGTGGAAACAGCAGCAGAGCTCAAGTTCAGCGAGTCAAGTGCAGTTCTGTGTTTCCACACGCACATTTGAGCGGAAGGGTCCTCGGGACATCGGTATTTCTCAGAGGAGGTGACAGTGAGTGAGTCATGGCGCCGCGCCTCCTCCTTTACGCACAAACTTTGCTGTGCTCTGAGCTCGTGGATGTAGACGTGGCTATTGGCCAGCAATGGAACATCACCTCAATAAAGGGTGAATCAGCTGCTGACGTGATTTCTGGTTAAAATAGCCTCCATCGCCTATTAAGTTAAAATAGACACGAGAAGGGAGGTTACCCAAAGCTCCACGAGGTTCATGAACTGTTATTACTGTGGTCCTAAGCGAGAACCTAATAATGCACACCAGTCATTTTCACTCCAACATCAATAGGAAATTATATTTCATTACAGTTAATGAGGACTTGGTGGGAAAGGTGCTTAAACATAATGCAACAAAATCTTAATGGTCTTCACAATAGGTTTTTCTTTATGTAGATATGGAACGAAAATAACCCAGAGAGTCGCCCATATGTTCAAGGGTTTAAGACATTTAGATGTCCGCATCAATGGAAATTTACAAAAGTGATTTTATATACATAGAAAGCACATTAAATGCAAGTAAAACGTCTACTTGTAAGGTTTCAAATAAGTTTTGGGAGAATAAAATGTCAAAATGTGGGTGAAATAATGTTGCATTGTCATTCAGTGTAACACTTATTCTGATCTGTACGTATTAAAATATATAAAAGAATAAGTGAGCATACTACATTTTATTGCATTTTAAATGAGTAAAAAATTCTTGCTGACAAATGGGCAAAACCTACAATAGTGGCAAAGTTTAAAAATGTAAAATTACAAGTAATTAGCATTTGGGGTAAAAGTAATTAGTCTTTAATATGGCATAAATAGATTTTTTTGTTGTAAATATTCCTAACAAGATTGTTACACTGAATGACATTTTAGTGTGCGTCTTCTGTAAATCGTGTTACAAATGTATGATACTTAATTTTTGCTCAGAAAAGAACAAACAAATTAAACAGGACCCATTCTGATGTACTGAAAAACAACAACAACAATTCAAAGCTGTATTAGACTTATTGTTTTGATGCTTGAAAATCCTTTTTCGTCTCTGACCATAAAGCAAAAGTGAAAACTCGCCCCCGCTGTTGTTCCAAACTGTTTCTTGTCATAAAAAGGAACATAAAAGACAAATGCTGTAGTGTCCTGCTCCTGTCCATAAAATAGATGCTGATTTTTACTGCCAAAGTATCAAAATTGTCCATATAACTATAAAAAAAAAACAAAAAAAAACGTTTTGTTCACTGATGTTTTCCTCTCAAATATATATATACACACATTTACATATACATTTCAAACCATCTGTTTCAGACGTGATCCAAATGTGAAAAATAAATAAATTTCTAATTAGTCATAATTAGGGTATAAGAAAGTACAAGACGTCCAACAAAATTCACAGTTATGTGTTTGGTGATTTCCATAGCGCTATAAAGACTAGTGCATTACAAAACCCCAGCGAGCAAACCAAAAGCATTTTTGGACATACAAAGATTTCTACATTTAGAAATAAATCTCACTACCAGCTGCGAGGTGTCACTGTGTATTTGATGTGACCATTTCTAAATCTGCCTACAAAGATTTATTGTATTGAATGTTGCCTTTTGGATCAATATTTCAAGGAAGGCATTCTAAAATCATAAATAATTGATGTCTGTTAAATCATTAAAATGTAAACTTTTGACTCAGAGTATTCCTGGAACAAAGTGCTAATATGCGTCTTTTGCATAACCCATTTATAGCTCAAACTAGTTTTTTACTTTTTCAAAAGTAAATGTGATTGGAGTTTACCCATGCAAAACTTTCTTGCTATGCTGTTGCTAAGATGTTTTGGAGAGGTTAATACACTGCTGTGCAGTTGCTAGTGTGTTCTGGGTATTTGCTTACTGTCCCAATTTTAAAAAGTGTGATATTTTGGTCTCTAGATTTAGATTCATGAAGTCCCTCCTTCAGTCTACAGTATTTTTTTGGCCTATTTAATGTCAAAACATATAAGTATAGTAATAGGTATAGTGATGCTATCCTCAGTAAACAGGTACAGGTAGAAGAATCACTCAGTGAAATGATGCATGAGAAGTCATTCTGAAATGTTCATCACTGTCAGAGAAAAGCAGTGGTTGTGTACCTGAGCCACACAGATGCTGATAGCAGCTGTGATTAACTGTCCACCCACTCACTATAAAGCTCTGTTCCAAAAACAAGTGAGCTGTCAACCTAAACATCACATGAAAGCTGTTCCGATTGCCTTCCAAGTCTCATTTTGGACAAGTTTTAAGGAAACGTCCTTCACCAAAATCCAAAAATGCAGTGCAATAAATGTAATCCATCTAAGACGGCAACTGGAATCAAGAGACATAATTATAAATATATTTCAGTGAATACTAAAAAATGATTGATATATAATAGACCAGTGGTTCCCAAACCTGTCCTGGAGGACCCCCAGCACTGCACATTTTGGATGTCTCTCTCATCTAACACACCTGATTCAACTCATCAGCTCATTAGTAGAGACTGCAAGACCTGAAGTAGGTGTCAAATAAGGGCGACATACAAAATGTGCAGTGCTGGGGGTCCTTCAGGACAGGTTTGGAAACCACTGTAATAGACTAAACTATTTTAAACTATTATAAATTGACAGAACTTGTGTTACTTGGTGTTGCCGTAATGTTTTCTATTGGCCGCATGAGAATTCCAAATATATATGTCCTAAGCGAGTGTATATATATATGTATATATATATATATATATATATATATATATAAATTATATATATATATATACATACACACACACACACACACATATATATATATATATATATATATATATATATATATATATATATAAAGACACTATTTGTAAAAACTGGAGTGTAAGGTGCATAATACAATGCTTCCCACAACTGTGATTCTTGTGTAATTGCATTTAAGCTGTGTTTTAGTGTTATTTTCGTTTTTGTTAATTTTTTAAAATATTTTCATTTGTTCTTATTTTGCTGTATTTTTGTCATTATTATTAATAATGAATGTCTTTATATTTTTTATTAAAGTCCCCCTGTAGTCAATAATTTTATCCCTTAAAACTCATCTTTGATCACCAAAATGGCATATTTAAATGTTTTTCCTGTGAAAAATGTTCTTCATGCCTTAAAATAGCTTGAGTGTAACTCTACACCCTTGCTTCATTTAATATCCATGAATATGCTAATTAGCCCTGCCTCCGCTCAGGCACATGAGCTCAGAGATCCACTCGGTGAACTTACTGAGGTAAACGCTGCACAATGGAATCGCTTTTTACAACGTCGGACACAACGGTAATTAATATGATTAGCCTTTTGCTTGACTACTGTCACAGATGGTGTTGGGTTTTGTTTCATGTTTAAAGTTTCATGTTTCTTATTTTGTAAGTAGTTATTGTCATGTTTCATGTCCCTGTTGCCATGTGTTTCCCTTGTTTGTATCATGTGATCCTGCCATGTGCTCCTTTGTCACGTGTCCCATGTTTTCATTGGTTCATTGGTTTAATCATTGCTTTCAGGTGTGTCTTATGTCATTAGCCCTTTTGTATTTAAACCCTTGTGTTTGCCATGTGTCTTTGTCATGCATTGTTCCCTGTACCAGTGTAGGTGAGCTTCTGTTATGTTCATGTTTTGTTTTGCCAAGTCTTTGTTTTATACTTTGTTCATGTTTGGATTTATGTTAAATACACTGCACTTGGGTTCTGCAACTTGCCTCCAGTGGACTTGTTACAACTACATTATCAAACAGCTAATAATGTGTTGTTAATGTTACACAAACTATGTTCACGTTCGCCATCTCAGAGTCCTTACAAGCGCTTTGAACAACTCGGAACGTCAGTGGAGAAAGACATAGTTCATCATAATATACATCATACACCCGCTCTATTACTAAATCTACCGGATTTTTCATATCAACAGAAAAATATAGCGGGATAACCTGGCTTCTCTTGAGACTCTCCTGCTTTAGAGCGTTCATAGTTAACGATATGCTAAAGTCTGCCGGCACGTGGTCCTGAAGGTAGTTTGTGATGTAAAAAACAACAGCGATTTCAAACCACGTTTTTGAGACCGTCTTTAGATCACTGCAGTTTTTAAAAGAAAATACTCAGCAATGTTGTTGACTTATGAATTCGCACATGGTTTGTCTCAAAACACCACATAGACAACATTAAAAACTTGATTTTCACCACAGGGAAACTTTAAGTCTCAGTTTAACCCCGGTTTGCATGCAATGACCTATAAGGGGGTAAACACTTACAGCAACATGATAAGGAAAAGTTAACTGAAGCTACTTTCCATAAAGTCTACATATTGAGTTATTACATAATGAGTAAAACAACAAGTGACATTCCCTTTACCTTCAAGGCATCTCAGTTGGTTTTGAACAGACCTTCAATGTGTTTTCTTTATTATTTCACCTTCTTCCTTTATCACAGTCAATCCCGGGAGACCAGAGTCAGTCTTCCTAAAGCTCGGGTCAGGCTATGATTGGATTGACAGGCTCGTGTTCAGGAGTCTATTGGGTTTGCCTTTTGGTTCAGGGCTATATTTGTCCGTCTTTCTCCTTCCAATTTATTGACTGCCCTTGAGATGATTTACATTAGATGATAGTGAATGTTTACATATAAACTGACTGAGCAGAAGCGCAAACGCTCTTGATCTCAGGTGACTTTTGCTCTATTGTTCAATACTTGACGGGGTCAGATTGTCAAGAATCTTATCAGGAACCCACACGTTTATTTGTTATAGTTGAGCGCTTCACTCTCAGGTGAAAGGAGGGGCAGTTTTAAATGCGTCTTTCTAATACCTGCGACGCTAAAGGTGATGGGACTTATTCAAAAGCACTTTATTAGACAGCATCTATTGATCAGCTCTCTTGTCTTCGTGTCAAGTCGTTCCCACAGTCCGTTTCCCCTACCTATCAAAACGCACACACAAACCCATTTTCACTCCATGGTCTCCAGCTCTAATATGCTATCACCATTTGTCTCGCAGTTTCGTTTTAGAGGGAAACACAAACTAATCAAGTGGGTTTCTACATTATCATGCCCTCCAGCAGCGGTATTCCGTGTTCTCTCTCTCTCTTTCTTGCGCTCGGTGTCTCTTATCCTCTTCTTTGTCTTTGTCTGCACCCTCCTCTGCCGTCTTATCGCCACCTCCCGAGTCTAAATCACCATGACAACTCTTAGGTTGTATTTATCTCCTAAATCACTGCTCAGGAATAGCTTTAGATATGAGAGGAGAGGGAGGGCAACATGCATCTTAAGAAAATGATTGCAGTCGGGGGGCCGCTGTACAATCGATGCCCCCACCCACGCATCCCAATCCGCATGGATATCCATCAAGGGTGGCGAGATTCATTCTGCAGTTGAGTAAAAGATGGCAAGAATGAAACGTATCGCTTCAGCAGGGAGTGATTTGAATAAACAAATGTCATGGGTCTGGATTTCGAACATGAGAACTGGTATCATCAGCAAGCATGGAATAAGGTTTCAAATTGAGTTTGGAGAGAATATTAAAGGAATAGTTAAAATCATATAATATGCTCACTAAACAAATAAAAATATTCTGCTAAAAATAACCAGTTTTATTAGTAAATTGTCCAACAAAACACAGAATGCCCAACAGATTGTCCCAAAAACTACAGAACAAAATGACCAAATTATTAAAAGAGCATCTGCAAGTTACTACAGATCAAATTTAAGTTTTTTAATTTAACTTAACATGCTGTTCACTAAATAACTAACTGTGAAGAAGTAACACATCATATGGGGTAAGTTGTCACAAACTCATAACAGGCACCTACTGTACTGTTTAAAATATGAAATGAAGTAAAAATAAATAAATAAAGCAATAACATATTTGTATCGAAAGGACTGGTTCAAACAAGTAGAAAAATCTGTCAAAGAAAGTCAGGAAGGTTTGGAACGACATCAGTAAATGATGACATTACTTTTTTATTTAGGAAGAATTGTTCCTTTAAAATGTATTATAGGCTCATCAGTCATTAAACAATTATGTAAAACAATGAATATGAAAAATAAAGTAAACGGTAATACAGAAAAAATATCAAATACAAATAAATTGGTTAAAAACTAAAGAAAATTTCCACCTTGCAAATTATTAAAGGAACATCTGCACATTTTAATAAATGAAAATGTTTAACTGTTGCTATCATATGGGTCATATTGGCTACATTTATTGTACTTGTTACAGGTGATCATGTATTGTTTCTGTTTTTAGGTGGGTTTTGCATGTTTAGTTCAGTTTCCTGTGTTTCAGGGGCAGTTTACACGACACTGTTTTGAACTAAAACTGAAAACTTTTTATGCGATTTGGCCGTTCATTTACAGGACAATGGCATTTTGGGGGCCTGAAAATGCAAACTTTTGAAAACGGGTTTCAAATTGCAAGTTTCTGAAAATGATCCCAGTATCGTCGTTGTTAACTACAAAAATGCGAAAACAGTGACGTCATTATGTGTTCAGTCTATAGGCGCTTTAATAATTTGGATATTTCTTCTGTAGTTTTTGGGACAATCTGGTGGGCATTCTGTGATTTGTTGGACAATTTACTAATAAAGCAGTTTATTTTTAGCAGAATAAATAAGGCTTGTTAATTAAAAAAGTAAATAAACTCATCTGTTCTTCAGACAAAGCTATCAAATGACTTCCTAAGATAGTGCACAAGTTGTATGGACTATTATACGATTTTTATTTTTTTACCTGAACTATTCCTTTAATATTCTCTCCAAACTTAATTTGAAGGGATTACGGATTGAGGATTGGGATGTGTGGGTGGGGGCATCGATTGGACACCAAACCCCTTAGATTTAAATAGTCAGCAACAGCCACTGCAGTATCATTTGTTCGCGGAAGGACTTGCTTTAAACGACCGTTGCACACAACTTGAAAAAAGAAATGGCTGTATCGTGGTCAGTAGATGAGGTGCAGGAGCAGATCCACGGCAGTAAAGGCGGCGCAACTATAACAATTAGTCTATAATCCCACCCACTTTGAAGCGGTACTAACTGCAATGGAAAAGCAAACTGAAAGTAAAGCAAGCCGAGCCGAGTAATACCACGCAGTGGAAAAGTGCCATTAGTTTCCATGGTTTTTCATTGATTTGATTATCAGTTGCACCTGTTTGTCATTGGTTTAGTCTTGTAGTATACAGTATATTGTGCTTGTTTTCAGTCATTGTTTGGTATTCGTTGTGTAAAGTTGGTTATTCCATTCAAGTTTATGTTTTTGAGTCTTTTGAGACTGCACGTGAATAGATCCTGCCTTTATGTTTTCATCTGCACTTCAGTCAGCTTTGACTGTACTTTAGTGTGTCATTTTTTTTAAACATTAGCTGCATGGAAAAGAGCAGTATGGACATTCAAAATGTATCCTTTTGTGTTTCACGGCAGAAAGAAAGTCGTATTAGTTTGGAATGGCGTGAAAGAATTTTAATTTTTAGGGTGAATTATTCCTCCACTGCATTGTCATACTAAAAAATTGATGCCATTTTCTCCAAAACATAGTGAAATCACATGGATCACTGGGATGAACCATGATGGACCTTTACTTTTCCTACAGTGGTGTAATGAAACTGTGTCCCAACTGTGACCTCTGCAGATTGAGGGCTATTCTTTTGGGGGCGCCTCAGAATTGCTTACTTTACGAAGTCCTACAGAATACAAGTGAAAAAATCAGCGAAATCCACACTGATATTTTCGAGTTCATTTACTTGGTGGAGAATACAGGCAGAAAGGCAACATGCAAGAAATGTTGAGTGAGCATCTACATGAATACATGCTCACCAAGTCTCCAAGAATATCCTGAGATGCTTGTCAGATGAGCAATTATCTTGGGGTTGAGGTTTCTTCTCACAAGAACTGGCGGAGGCAGAAACTTCAAAGGGTTCCGAGAGAAATGAAAATCAATTTCAGGGTCATTTGAATGTTAAAATTTAATGAATGGAAAAGCATGCGAAGTCAAATGCTGCTGAGCAAATTAATGAATTCTCCTCTCTCGTGGAGATGTTTCCCGTGGTGGACCTTAACATGCAGATGAAATATTCTGAGTCAGAGTTAGACTCACAAATGAACTCTTTTCAACAGTCAATTGTCTGGATAAACATACATTTAACATTGTTTTGCAGCAAAACTACTATCTTACATTAAATGCAAATTAGAATACATGATAATCGTGGAGGCTGGAGTTAGCTGCCATCTTATTACTAGTAAAAACAAACCTTAAAGTCTTCACTACAAAACACAGCTATTAAACATCTGCACCATTATTGGATAGGGGGAAAAAAGATATGGTTTTTTGGTCTAATAGTATTGCCACACCATATGGGGTAAGTGGGGTAAACCTGCTGTTTGAAATATAAAAATACCACCTAAATTTAAAACAAGATATAACATGTTTATTTTTAAAAGAATCGTTCACCCAAAAATAAAATAAGTATTTGAATGGCATGAGTAAACAATGAAACTATTATAATATAATATACACCATTATAATATTATGACATCCTTTAAATTGTATTATAGGCTATTATAAATCAGCCATTAAATTATTAATGCAATTCATAACAAACAGCAAAAATATTAAAGATAACCTACAAAAAATATCTAAATGTTATTTTAAAGAAATGCATTAAAATGAAAGCAAAACATGACAATTTGCACCAATAAAAAGTAAAAAACAAAGACAAAAAAAAAAAAAAAAAGACGACAATGACAAAACATCTGATAGTTTCTGATAAATAGCCCTTGTAACAGCAAACCTTCATTACCGAGTTAAGTACATAAAAAAAATAAGTAGGCTACATAATATTATACAGTCAAACCAAAAATTATTCAGACATTTTTTATATTTTTGATATATTTTTACTAGTGGGTGCAGGTCACTATAGGTCATTTATGTAAGTGAGGATAGCAAAATAAAGTAAACTGTGACATATTATACCCAAAAATTCTTCATACAGTGGACTACCAGTAAAACTGATACAAATTTTGAACCAAAAATTATTCAGACACTTTGACCTGACCATGTTTTGCTTAAGTGTTATCTGACATAATTAATATTATTTTTTTCTGGCACAGCTTAACTCTGAGATCTTGTCATATTTTATTACCATTTTTTTAAACTATAGTCAATAAACTGTAATAATGAATGAAATGTTCAAGGTGTCTGAATACATTTTGGTTTGACTGTATATATATATATGTGTGTGTGTGTGTGTGTGTGTGTGTGTGTGTATATATATATATATATATATATATATATATATATATATATGTGTGTGTGTGTATAAAAACATTTATTGTCATCAGATATAACAAAAAATATGAAGATTTTGGAATTTTAGATTCGACAACTAACAAATTATGCTAATTCAAGATGTTAAAACCAACATACAAAACCACTGCTGCTGAAAACAAAACATCTAATATTTTCCAGATATATAGGTCTTGTGATGATTTCTCCATGTGACAACTAGCCCCAGGCTCCCCTAATTTCCTAATTGTTTCTGATGTTATGTGTTAAAGTGCTATGGTGTCTCCTCAGAAGGCAACAGATCAAATTAAGCATTACAATGTCTGAGAGAGAGTCCTAGTTGAGTAAATTACAGTGTGTAATGTCCAGAAATGTTCTTTGTACCTCAGAGAGCCAATTCCAGCTCTCATCAGCAGAACAACACACAAACACACACCTTTGACCCGATGTCACTGTGTACATCCTCAAAATAGAGCTGTATTCCTCAAATGATCAATAAACCACTCTGGCAGATAAAAACAGAAACTTTGAACTTTGAATTGTTTGGGATGGTTGGGGACTTTTTGCTTTTTTTTTTTGGTACCAAATAAATTGGTTTAAGCTGTAGTTCTGTGTAAATGTGCATGCGTGCAGACTGCATGTGATACCATCTAATGCCTAGCACACATTGTACAAAATGTTTTCCCTTCTACCCTCTCCCCACCTACCAATGGGCAAGCAAACTTTACCTTAGTTGTGCCAGAAGTCATCATGTCGGGCCACCCAAACAAACAGATCAATGTTCTGAAAGCATCGCAGTCACAAGGTTTCACTCTTCACAAGGTCAAACTGCCACTGACTTTGTCTCTGCTTGTTAAACTGGGATGGAAAAAGTATTTTAACATGGAAACTTGAAATATAATTCAAAATGATGCAGTGAACCCAGTAAACGAGAGCAGCAGGAACATGAGCCAGTGTATTGTGCTCTGAGAAATACTGTATGTGTGACCTACAGGGCAGCGGTTTGGAGTGGTGCAACTGGAGTTCAAAGTCACAGCTGTGTAAACTTATACCACATGCACACACACACACACACACACACACACACACACACTATTGCAGCTATCAAAATGATGACAATAGAGCTTCGTTTCCACCGCAGGAACTTTCCCCAGGAACTAGGGACTTCGGAGTGGTACACTGTGTGTTTCACAGAACCAGCTCTAAATGAAGTTCTGGGTAAAAATTTCCCCTTCAGAAAGTCCCTGCTCATGAGGTAGTACTTTTTCAAAGTTCAGGAACTTTCGGGGGTGGGACTTGGCTGCTGAACATGCTGATTGGTTAAGTTCACACAGCATTTTGATTTGTTGACTCCACGCAGCATTTTATTTCAACCACCATTTTTAAAAGTCGGTTGCGGTATGTGCAATAAGAGTTGTTTGCAATTCGAATCAACAAATGACCGACAACAAGGTTCAGGCTTTATTAAGCTTATATCCAGAGGACGAAATCCAGTGGGAACTGGAAAATCAGTCACTGGACTTAATCTTCACGGTACTTTAGACTGCGATGGAAACACAGACAGCAACAGGTCTGGGGGGAAAATTGTTCCTGGGAAAAAAGTTCCTGGGACAAATTGTTCCAGGTAATTTCGGTGGAAACGCAGCTTAGGTTTCTATTTTTAACCCTAAAATACAATGTTTTGCATTGAAATATGTAATAATTCTATTTAAAGTACATATATTATATTATATTATATATTAATATCTTTAAAATAAAAAATATTATTTATTTAATAATAAATAAATCATTATTGTAAATATTATTATTAATATTTATTTATTTACTTATTTTTACATCTATTTAAAGTAAATATATTAGATCATACTAATTTATTATATTATATACTTTATTCATATTTTATTTATTTAATTATTTTTCTTTTAAAATATTTTTTACAATTGACCCTTCGCAGGGAGTTTGATTGACAGGCGATCTAACCAATCATAACGCTGAATCCGCCATTATGTCCGACAAAGCAGTCAGGGGAGTTAGGTGATTACGTTGGTGGACTTACGTTGAGCTTGAAAAATGGTGTGTATTGACGTCCTTCCACGTTTAAAACAACATTCCTTCTGATGTTCTTTCGTGTTTATTTGATGCTATAAATGAACTAATAGGAAGAGATGATCAGTTCACGAGCCGCTTGAACTGAGGCGCTGCAGCGATCTGTCACGACACATTGAAGAGCCACAAAATGGTATTTATTGTTTAAATTTCTTTAAACATTACAATATTTGAAATTTGGAAGTTTGTTTCATTTCGAAAGAAACCTTCTCTGCCTTGTCTGTCGACGCATTGTCAGTGTCCTCTTTGCTCCGCGATGTACCTTTTTCACTGCGTGAGAACATGGTGTGGCGTGAGAGCGGCATGGCTTGTCGGACATAGCAACAGTAACTAAAAGGGGTGGGTCTTTGTGAATAGTCAACTGAGGACGTCCCTAACAGGAGGTCAGATTTAACTCCGTTCTGGGGACACATTTGTCTTTTTGAACTTTTTGAAGATAAACGAAGGTCTTATGGGTGTAGAACGACATGAGGGTGAGTAATAAATGACATTATTTTCATTTTTGGGTGCACTAACCCTTTAATATTGTTTCATTTGTATTTAAGCCGGAACATTTCTATAATGTTCCTGTCAATGATGAAGCATCAAAGTGGTTGTGTAGCTGTCTGTGACAGAAATCTCTCAGATTTCATCAAAAATATCTTAATTTTTGTTCCGAAGATGAACGAAAGTCTTGCAGGTTTGGAACGACACGTGGGTGAGTAATTTATGACAGAATTTTCATTTTTGAGAGAACTAACACTTTAATGCCAAGTGTAAATGCCACCATTGTTGATATGTGAAATTAACAAGGTCTTTTTCTTGAGAGAAACATGTGAGAAGCAGGAGACTTTAGAGATTTTTTTATTCCCATGTTAATCTTTAATGAAGTATTTTTGAGCATGTGTGTGTTGAGAGTCTATCAGAAGATTTACTTCTAACATCTCACCTAAAGACCTTGCCAAACCACCCCTTTTATTTTTCGCCACAACCTTCTTCGTCTCATAATGGACTCAGACTAAATTACTGAACCCCGGATGTCTCCCAGACTTACAGTTAAGCCCCCTGTGGGAATGTGTGTGCGTCTGTTTATATTCATTTATTTCTTTCACGTAAAATATCAAAGTACTCAGGCCGTAGACTGCTGCTTTTAAACCGTGCTCTCCCTAATTACTTCAGATAAATCCATCAGGCTACAAATCAAATCAAAGCAGCCCATCAATTATGAAATACTTTACAAAAACAACAATCTGCCCTCCTGTACTTGCGTTTGTATCTGAATCCCTTTTATCAGCGAGACAGCATCTCGAAAACAAGATAGCAAGCGACGACGCTGCCTCATTACAACGCCGTATGGCAACAAGATCGCTCATGTGTAGAGAATCTGTCATCCACCTCAAAGCTGAAGAGGGAAATCGGGTTTTAAAACCATCCTTAACTGTATCTTTTATAACCTCTGGAGGAATTGCACTAAGGTTATTTGCATTTGCTCTAACAACCAATTAAATTCATGAAATTGGTGTGGGATCTCCGCACTCAAAACCATGACATCAATTACAGCAGAACACTTCATTTTTACATTTTCTCAAAAAAAACCTGAGTGGTGTTTGTCTGCGCAACTCACTGCCATGATATTATAATTGATATAATTGTTGTGGGTGGTTTCTAGGATGTTGCTATGTGGTAGCTAACTAGCCTAAGTCAAATGAGCCCACGCATCCTCAAGTCTTAATGATCTTTTGGCCTTGGGTTTGTCTGGGATTTTTTCAGCTTTTTTATAGGCCTCCGGATGAAAAAAATCATAAGTCTGGGTTACCTAGTAAAGTAACAGATCTCCTCAACAAGACATGTGACACAAACGGTGCAGGATGTTCCCACCTGGAAAAGTCGACCTGTTTAAAAGGGCCATTTAGACAACTTTACGGAACAAATAATTTAACTGTATAATTTATTTTACAAAATTAGCCTGATAAATTACTGCAATATATATAATGAATAAATGCTACTGTTCAAAAGTATGATTTTTTTCAAAGAAAATAATACTTTTATTCAGCGAGGACGCTATAAATTGATCAAAAATGACAGTAAAGACGTTAATAATGTTACAAAAGATACTATATCAAATAAATGCTGTTCTTCTGAACATCATTCATCAAAAAAACTCAACTACCATAAAAAATATTAAGTAAAAATATTGATAATAAAAATAAATGTTTCTTGAGCAGCAAATCATCATATTAGAATGATTTCTGAAGGATCATGTGACACTGAAGACTGGAGTAATGATGCTGAAAATTCAGCTTTGATCACAGGAATAAATTACATTTTGAAAATATATCACAATGGAAACTGTAATAATCTTTTGCGATATTACTGTTTTTATTGTATTTTTGATCAAATAAATGCAGCCTTGGTGAGCAGAACAGACTTCTTTCAAACAAATTGGATTTTACAAACGTTTTCTAGTCTAGTCATAATGAATAAAGTTGTTAAAGGGTTAGTTCACCCAAAAATAAAAATAATATCATTTATTACTCACCCTCATGTCGTTCTACACTGGTAAGACCTTCGTTCATCTTCAGAACACAAATGAAGATATTTTTAATGAAATCCAATGGCTAAGGGAGGCCTCTATTGCCAGCGAGGTCACCGAGCTTCTCAAGATCCAGAAAGCTACTAAAAACATATTTTAAAAAGTTCATGT
Organism: Elopichthys bambusa; assembly: GCA_037101425.1. NCBI lineage: Eukaryota > Metazoa > Chordata > Actinopteri > Cypriniformes > Xenocyprididae > Elopichthys > Elopichthys bambusa. The sequence goes on along the minus strand of CM074446.1, from coordinate 28,282,372 downwards.
GACTACAGTGGTTCAACCTTAATATTATAAAGCGACGAGAATACTTTTTGTGAGCCAAAAAAACTAAATAACGACTTTATTCAACAATATCTAGTCATAGGCGATTTCAAAACACTGCTTCATGAAGCTTTACGAATCTTTTGTTTCGAATCAGTGATTTGAACCACTGTAGTCACATGAACTGTTTTAAATATGTTTTGAGTACCTTTATGGATCTTGAGAAGTTCGGTGACATTGCTGGCAATAGAGGCCTCACTGAGCCATCAGATTTCATCAAAAAAATCTTCATTTGTGTTCCAAAGATAAACAAAGGTCTTACAGGTGTAGAACGACATGAGGGTGAGTAATAAATTACATTGTTTTTATTTTTGGGTGCACTAACCCTTTAATATTGTTTCATTTGTATTTAAGCCGGAACATTTCTATAATGTTCCTGTCAATGATTTGTTTAGTTTAGTGCTTTAGCTGTTGTACAGGCGAGTGCCTGCAGGGGGCGTCACATCGGCCTACGTGACAGGCTAATATTCAGGCAGTCTCAGTGATCCAGTAGGTGGGTTGGACTCCGACAGTTTCTCTTTATCAGTTCAGAGTTCATTAATTATTCAACAACGGGGAAGTTGTGGACCTCGAGATTAACTTTTTGCTGTTGTTGTGAATGGTTATATATGCTATATATTTGCTCTGTAATAACCTAAATGTGTCCTGCGCTCTTGGTAGGAGGGTAAAAAGCAATAACTTTTTACCCTCCTACCAAGAGCGCAGGACACATTTAGGTTATTACAGAGCAAATATATAGCATATATAACCATTCATTCACTCCCACAAATACACAAATGCACTTATGTACACACACACACACACACACAAAGGCTGATGAGATTGGCACAGTGTTTACTGTCCTAATAAAGATGGATGGAATTCCTCTTTTTAACACTCACTCAGGGGCCCTAAAACATTTTTTTGGATACACTTGACATCTGAATGTCATTGTATTAGTAAACTAAACAAGTATCTGTATCTTCTTAAATGCTGCAGGATATTTGCTTTCATTAACTTTTTTATGTATCAGTGTCTTTTGATTAACTTTTAGTGATTTTCAGTGGGTGTAGTCAGTTCACAAAGATCACACATTACCTATCAACATGCTCCACTAACCAAAAGCAAACAAAGTCACAAAATGTGTTTTTCTTTAATATTTTTCTTTGCAATAAATGACGCATGCTTTAATATTTTGTTATTTAATGCAATGACATTTCTATGTGTGGTGCAAGTGCCCAAATACACCTCTGCATAATGCTTTCCTAACAATATTTACAGAGTGCTAGTCATCTTTCAATGCACGTATCTATGCAGATGTTCAGATAAATTATGACACAAACTCTTTAAAATGAAATCACTGTTATATATATTGAGTCATGCCCTCACCCCTGCAGCCAAGAACCTGAGAAAATATGATCTACAAATTGCAGAATACTGCCAAATACTCATTACTTACTCTGAATGCTATTTTCATTCCCATTTGGCGTGCAAATTAAATGGATCAGACTATGTGCGGTGAGATAATATGATACGACTTTTTATATATACTCTATATAAAGCAATAATAAAAGAAAACAACAATGAATGTCATTATTTCGGCAGCATGAAACATACACACAAGAAAAAGCTCTCTAAAAACTGGTCAAGAACATGTAAAAGTGTTATTTCAACTTGCTTTACAATGCGAGAAAGTATTTTGTCTAGCGCTGAGACATTATTTTATTTTTTAAATAGAAATGCACTAAAAAAAAGTATAATATAGATAAAAAGAACATTTCCACCCTTACTTATTACCGCACAAAAACATTAATGAAAGAAAAATAATTACACATTTTTTAAATATTAAAGTATTTCTATATCGTTGTATTTGCTATACCACCTTTAAAGGGGACCTATTATGCAAAATTCACTTTTATAAGGTGTTTGAACACCGGTGTGTGTTTGCAGTGTGTGAGAACAACCAGTCTATAATGGTAAAATCCACTCACTCATGTTTTTATAATTCCCATAAATCAAAAGCAGTCTCTTCAAATGAGCTGATTCAGATTCCCCCCTACAATGATGTCGTTGTGGGGAGAAGCCCCGCCCACAGCCGGTTACGATCTGCCCTATTAGCATAGACACAGCCCTGAGTGCATTGGTGGACAGTAACTAAGTATTTTTACTTTGTTAATGTACTTAAATACATTTTTCAAGTATCTGTACTTTACTCTAGTATTTTTATTTTGGGCAACTTTTATTTTTAGTTCACTACATTCCAAAGCATAAGATCGTACTTTTTACTCCACTACATTTCGTAAAACACATCGTTACTCCTTATTTTGAAATGAAGAAATCGTCACATGCTCAGAGTCGCAAAAGCGGCGTCCGATTCTTGCACGAACTGATTCTTTTTAATCATCCTGTTAAATCGGTTCACAAATCACATCAATTCCTGATCGTATTGCAGCTGTTCTCGAGTCAACAAATCACTGATTCAATGATCCATTCAGAGCGACTCCAGTGAATGAATTTAAATGAACTGGGGGATCCTCTGAGTGCGTGCACTACTGATGGTGAAAAGTAAGTTAGCCTACTAATGTTGAATTTTAGGATGAATTATTGAAATCTGCTGTAAATCTGCTGTAAATCCGCTAAATCTGCTGTAAATGCCCACTGAAATGCTTTAATGCGGACACATCCGATTTAACATTAAATCAATGTGTCAATTCAATTCAAACAGATCAAATCACATTTTAAAACTAACTTGGCACTTCGAATAACGGTTGTATCGATTACATTGTTACGTACGGTGGCCGAGAGAGCTCAACGCGCTGCAAATAAAAAGAAACCACATGCAATTAGAAGAAACACCATTAAGAGAAATGTGCTGCAAAAGTCCGCAACACATGCATTAAGAGATTAAGAGATACTTTCACTTGAGTAATATTTTATGATACGTATCTGTACTTTTACTCAAGTACTTGATTTGTGTACTTCGTCCACCACTGCTTGAGTGCGAAGCACGGAGTCCGCCATTTCTGTATCTTTGCTGTAGCAGCTGGAGTTGTACAATATCTGCGCAAAAAAGGCATTACAAATGTTATGTTTTGGGATGTACCAATGAACATAAGAGTCTCTATAGACTCCCGCCACTGTCACTGAGGACATCATGGTTAAATTTCAGTTTCGAAAGAAATTTCCAGAAGAAAATTGGTAAAGCCTTATATATTTGCGCTAATCATTTTTTTGTGGCGGACTGCTTCACAAACTGAACGTGATTTAACACTCGATATACTCACGGTGATCTTCGTTCTTCACTTAGGGGTAAAAAGAAATTGGAAATACAGCAATATACTGTTAACGAAAATCCAGACGCCAAGAGCGACGTTTAGATGAATATGTGCTACACGCTTTCTTCTCAATAACAAAGTAAACACACACAAAAAAAAATGACAGTGGAGTGAAAACAGCAGTTAAGAAAGCATCTGATCATAGCGATATGTATATATCTGCACCATCTCTTCAATTCACCGGCATCATGTCGACAGATGAGGTAATTGAAATTACACTGTTATGATAGTTTGATTATAAAGCAGTTTATAGGCCTATTTGGGACTATAGGCTATACATACATTTTTTACATACAGCCTCTTTAATTCTGTTTTAAATAAAAAAAGATATAATGAAACTCCACTGAGAATAAGAAACACCATTCAAAATTAGAAAAATAAAATGTCAAATTACAGTAATGAGATTTTGGGTATTGAATGTGCTTAATTGCCATGAAAATAATCATGATGCATTATATTTATTTATTCATGGCAAAAACAGAATAAATAACAAAATTCATACAATTAACAAAAAAGACATTTATGATGCATGATATCATGATGCAAAAATATAATTAATTAATGAAAAAGTGTAATATAATAAACTTGAACTTTCACAGTGACCATCCAACAGCAGCATTCGCATGAGAAAAGCGTGTTTTGGACCATGTGAACGTCACAGAAGCAATGCTCATCATGAAGCTGACGCGAGCAGCATAGAGGAATCATTTTGTCAAGCCTGTGCTTTCAATCGACCCCTTAGATAATTAACCGATGCTTATCACAGGAGCCGTAATCATGAGCGCTTAAAGCGGGAGACCACGATAAAACCACAGCTTTTCTCTGACCTCTGTGAACTAGTATGATTTTATGGATGAAAACTGCATATTTAAGCAATAAGGTATGAGAGGTCATCAATATAATCATCCCTACAATACAATCAGCATATTAGAATGATTTCTGAAGGATCATGTGACACTGAAGACTGGAGTAATGATGCTGAAAATACAGCTTTGATCACAGGAATAAATTACATTTTGAAAATATATTCACACAGAAAACAGTTATTTTAAATTGTAAATTTTAAACAAATAAATGCATAAATACTTCTTTCAAAAACATTTAAAAATCTTAATTATTTCAAACTTTTGACAGGTATTGTACATATAATGCAATATCTTGTGTTTCACTATATAGTGTATTTTAGCATGACTAGGCTGACCAATCAGCATCCAGGACCAGAAAGAGCTGTTTTATAATTAGGTTTAATTACTCTAGTGTTTTAGAATCCCTTCCTAGCTTGCAGGCTTTGCCCGATCAATGTTAATTCAACACAACCCTGACTCCAAACGTTAAACAGATACTCGCTGGTCCGTTAAACGCGGTCAAGACAATAGACTTGACAGAAAAGCCCAGACCACAGACAGCGCCCACAGTGAGAGATGTGATGGATCAGTGGTCCAGCGTCTGAATCGATACCTCCACCACCCCTCCCCGTCTCCCAGCCTTTAAATAAGACCACCATCCACATCACAATCCATATATTGACTCCTGTTGTGAAACCTTATTTTACCCTTCTGCTGTTTTATGGTGCAGTGGAGTGTTTCAGGGTGATGGTGGGGTGAAGCCAGCGGCTACATGCCGTAATTAATGCTGAGTGGGGCCATTACCAAACTCATTGCTGATGTTATGTGTTATGAAATGGTCTGTCTAAGAGGAACTGTACATCTCTGTCCTGGAATGAATCCTCTTAATCCATCTAAAGAGGACAAAACAAGAGGATGGAAGCTGTAAAATGTGTTGGATCAACCTTTATCCCTCACTGTCTAGACTCAAATAGTTTTGCTTCAGGACCAAGTAGCAACCCAACAGGGTAGTAAATTCAATTTTGATGGTTTCATGTTCTTGGCAGCCAATATAATAATAGAGCAAAATACACTGTGGTCACCAGTCATATTATGAAAAGCAATTAAAGGGGACCTATAATGCCCCTTTTCACAAGATGTAATATAAGTCTCTGGTGTCTCCAGAATGTGTCCGTGAAGTTTCAGCTCAAAATACCCCACAGATAATTTATTATAGCTTGTCAAATTTGCCCCTATTTGAGTGTGAGCAAAAACACGCTGTTTTTGTGTGTGTCCCTTTAAATGCAAATGAGCTGCTGCTCCAGAAGAGGGCGGAGCTTTAACAGCTCGTGCTTCGGTTGCTCAACAACAAAGCTGGAGAATCTCACGCAGCCAAAATGAGGATTGTTAGTAACGGTGTTCAGCCTTACATTGTTCAAACCGGAGTCGGACACTGATGGAGAGACTCAGGAAGAAGTCATCAACTCATCGACTAGCATGTGCCGTGATGTTAATCTTTTGTGCAAAACCCGTATGGACGCCCACTATAGCGTACCTGTTTGCCAAACAGAGCCATACACACCAGGCTAATGTTTATGATTGCTATCAATGAATGGTCTAATATTTTTTCCAAAATATTGCTCGGACAGAAATGCTCCTTTTTTAGCAATCAAACTTGCCAGGCTCAACTTGTAAGGTATCCAAGCTAATGAGACTCTAAATAATGTTCTGTGCTCGTCTGTGCAGACAACGATAGAACAGTTAACATGCTTTGCTCGAACTTTTGCCATGGCGTTGGAACTGGCGAAAACAAAATGGCAGCGCCGTGGATGGAAACATGCAGATTAAGGGGCGGTAATATTATAATAAGATCCCCTTCCTACGTCACAAGGGGAGCGAAATCTCGTTTTTTCACATGCTTGCAGAGAAAGGTTACTGGGTCGTCCTTTTTCACATTTTCTGGGTTGGTAGATGCACCGGGGACCCGATTATAGCACTTAAACACAGAAAAGGTCAGATTTTAATGACATGATTCACTTGCAACAAGTACAATTTGGCTTCTACCTAGCAACAGATGCATTTCCGTCAAATTACTACAGTTACTTTTATTGGATGCACAGCCTTTTGACATCAACAAAAAAATATACTGTATGAGACGCATTTTCTCTATGTACGATTATAGAGTTTGTTGCATTCTATTCTATTATGTTAGTGCTGTCAAATCGATTAATCGTGATTAATCGCATCTAACATAAAAGCATGTGTTTACATAATATACTGTATAATAATAATATATACACACATACAGTGGGTACGGAAAGTATTCAGACCCATTTAAATTTTTCACTCTTTGTTATATTGCAGCCATTTGCTAAAATCATTTAAGTTCATTTTTTTCCCTCATTAATGTACACACAGCACCCCATATTGACAGAAAAACACAGAATTGTTGACATTTTTGCAGATTTATTAAAAATGAAAAACTGAAATATCACATGGTCCTAAGTATTCAGACCCTTTGCTCAGTATTTAGTAGAAGCACCCTTTTGATCTAATACAGCCAGGAGTCTTTTTGGGAAAGATGCAACAAGTTTTTCACACCTGGATTTGGGGATCCTCTGCCATTCCTCCTTTCAGATCCTCTCCAGTTCTGTCAGGTTGGATGGTAAACGTTGTTGGACAGCCATTATTAGGTCTCTCCAGAGATGCTCAATTGGGTTTAAGTCAGGGCTCTGGCTGGGCCATTCAAGAACAGTCATGGAGTTGTTGTGAAGCCACTCCTTCGTTATTTTAGCTGTGTGCTTAGGGTCATTGTCTTGTTGGAAGGTAAACCGTCGGCCCAGTCTGAGGTCCTGAGCACTCTGGAAAAGGTTTTCGTCCAGGATATCCCTGTACTTGGCCGCATTCATCTTTCCCTCGATTGCAACAAGTCGTCCTGTCCCTGCAGCTGAAAAACACTCAGACGGCATGATGCTGCCACCACCATGCTTCACTGTTGGGACTGTATTGGACAGGTGATGAGCAGTGCCTGGTTTTCTCCACACATACCGCTTAGAATTAAGGCCAAAAAGTTCGATCTTGGTCTCATCAGACCAGAGAATCTTATTTCTCACCATCTTGGAGTCTTTCAGGTGTTTTTTAGCAAACTCCATGCAGGCTTTTATGTGTCTTGCACTGAGGAGAGGCTTCCGTCGGGCCACTCTGCCATAAAGCCCCGACTGGCGGAGGGCTGCAGTGATGGTTGACTTTCTACAACTTTCTCCCATCTCCTGACTGCATCTCTGGAGCTCAGCCACAGTGATCTTTGGGTTCTTCTTTACCTCTCTCACCAAGGCTCTTCTCCCCTGATAGCTCAGTTTGGCCGGACGGCCAGCTCTAGGAAGGGTTCTGGTCGTCCCAAACGTCTTCCATTTAAGGTTTATGGAGGCCACTGTGCTCTTAGGAACCTTAAGTGCAACAGAAATTTTTTTGTAACCTTGGCCAGATCTGTGCCTTGCCACAATTCTGTCTCTGAGCTCTTCAGGCGGTTCCTTTGACCTCATGATTCTCATTTGCTCTGACATGCACTGTGAGCTGTAAGGTCTTATATAGACAGGTGTGTGGCTTTCCTAATCAAGTCCAATCAGTATAATCAAACACAGCTGGACTCAAATGAAGGTGTAGAACCATCTCAAGGATGATCAGAAGAAATGGACAGCACCAGAGTTAAATATATGAGTGTCACAGCAAAGGGTCTGAATACTTAGGACCATGTGATATTTCAGTTTTTCATTTTTAATAAATCTGCAAAAATGTCAACAATTCTGTGTTTTTCTGTCAATATGGGGTGCTGTGTGTACATTAATGAGGAAAAAAATGAACTTAAATGATTTTAGCAAATGGCTGCAATATAACAAAGAGTGAAAAATTTAAGGGGGTCTGAATACTTTCCGTACCCACTGTATATATATTATGTATAAAAAAATTTTTTTTAGGTTAGATGCGATTAATCAATTTGACAGCAATAGAATTTATCATTATTTTTGATAAAATTAATGAACAGACCTGCAAATTTGAGAATGAAATTTCTTTATGGATCCCCAAATATGATCATCCTTGAGCGAGGGACTCCCATCCCTCCATTCATTAATGTATAAAGCACCAATTTTTACTGTGAATTTTTTTTTATAAATATGTCTAAAATATTATTTGGAAAGTATTAAGTTTAGTTTTTCCTACTCATTATAGAACTATACTAAGATATGTATTTATTTATGTATAAATTAATTTATTTTAATCAGTTTATTTATTGTTTAATTCTATTTTTAATATTATTTATTTATTTATTTTTACACTGTTTTTCTCTAAACTTTCTCCCTGTTCTAGAAGACAGAGGAACAGTCTTAACAGTCTGCCAGCAATAAACATGCAATGCCACTGATTCTTTTCGTTCACGAGGGATTTAATTATTTCAAAATGGCTTGTTAGATGGAGGGTGGTCACTATTTTTATTTAGTTGTTTACTGCGAGTTATATATACGTCATGAGATAATGTTGAGTTTTCAAACATGAGTCATTTCTCTGCTTTCCGCTCATTGTCACTTTTCAACCTTCAAAGCAGTTGAGCAAACATCCGGAAACAGGGGGAAAAAAAGAAATAGACGCATCTGCTGTTGTATTATTTCTTTTAAGCAAGCCAGACTGTTCATCATTAAGTGATGAAATGTTCCTATAGTGATTTGACAGCATTCAGAGACATATTCAAAGGCATATTCATCTCTGTATGAAAATGTGTTATCTTACAAGCTGGATTCAAAACTCAAAATAGTTTCTTTCTTAGGATATCACACCTAGACCCACAACCTGTACCATTTTGTAAAAAAAAAAAAAAAAATATATATATATATATATATATATATATAATTCTGTCAATATTTTGGACAAATTCTGATTTTAAGAACAAAAGTACTTACTGCATTTTGCGATAGGATTTTTTGTAATGTTTATGAAAATATGTGACCTGACATGCTAGTTTCAAGAGTAGGTCTAAACATTAACATACTAACCTGTGCCTTTTGGTAGAAATACATAAACATAAGTTTTTGTTTTTTTCCTGACAATATTTTGGACAAATTCTAATGAGTAATTGTAAGCGTTAATATTTATGGTATCATATATTGATATTGTTTGTTGTGCATTTGTCGTTATTTTTTTATTGGATGATGACACGCTTTTACTTTTTACGTCTCATACATTTATTAGACCTTATAACACTTATCTTCTGAATTTAATAATTAGATAATCACCAAATCCTTTGTTTAAGTATATTATTTATATTTTATAAAACTCACTTACCACATACTGGTGGTAATCAATAACAAGTTTCTCTATGATAATGGTAGAGCTCCCTCATGCGGTTTTGGCAGCGAATTCAATACGCATGCGTAGTTTGAAGTGAACCCGGAAGACACCAGTAGAGGGCGCATGCGTGCTTTATACATCCGGAAGCATTAGGTTTATAAACATAATCTCATGTGCGACTGTCCCAAACTGACATTAATGGCGTTTTTAATAAATATGAGCTTAAAATGACTGTACAAACGGAAATGTAATTAATTTTTTTTTTTTAATTGTGATTCGTAGGAAAATTTCTCATCAGACTATTCCGAGGCTGCAATATCAAGTTAAAGGTAATTAATTTAGCAAGCAAGTTACAGGTTAAACATGTTTATTTTGATACGTTGACATGTAAATATCTCTTCTACATATTACCATTAAAAATGTTCAACCTGATTTAGTAGTTTAGTAATAGATAACAGCATATGCTTTGATTATTGTTTTCATTCGTGTGTGTTTATGAAGTATTAATATGCTTTTGAATCCGAGTGAGAAGATGCCAGCTCGAAACACGATCAACAGTGGAGTCAGATACTCCAAACTAGCGAGTGATGATGACGGATACATTGATCTGCAGGTGAGAGAGAGAGAGAGAGAGAAAGGCTGCATATATCAGTGTTGCTCACTTTAATATTAGTCATTTCCAGGTTGTATTTACATATCTATTTATTAACATGTCTGCGTTTCTGTCTGTCTGTCTATATATCTGTTCATGTATGTATGTCATGCATAATATATGTATAAATTTAAATATTTATCACACATAAATGATATCTTCATTATATCACAAATAAATAATAATATAACACATATAATATTACTTTAATGAATTATAAATATGTATCACACACAAATCATTGCAGATACTCATTTTAAAATGTTTAACTTGTTTTCCATGTACTGCTCTTGACTGAAATGCTGCATGAATTCATTGTAATATTGAGCATTGTTCTTTCTCTTCTCAGTTTAAGAAGAGTCCACCTAAAGTCCCTTATAAAGCGATCGCCCTGGCAACCGTTCTCTTCCTCATCGGCACCATACTGATCACCATTGCATCCCTCCTGTTAGCAGGATACTTTGAAGTTAATGATGTGAGTGCCGTAGCACATTATTATAGCTCTGCTCTTACAGATTGTGCCAGATTAGCTTTTCATTCAGATATCTAGAAAAGTTCTTCATGCATTTGTTAGTGTGCATTAGTTCGATTTCATAGACCTGGGGCCTGTACCATGATGGTAGTTGAACAAACTCAGGGTTATAGGATTAGTTTCGAAACCAAACCACTCCAATCCGGCTTTGTTGGTACCGTGATGCTTATCATCAACTTTCTTTGTCAACTCAGGCTTTGATCCTGAGTTCGTGGAGCACGTGCACATGAATGCGTGATATCAGTGGTGAACAGCCAATCAACAGAGAGAAACTATGATTCACTTCTCGCGAGACAGCCAGTGCGATTCAAAACTTTTTTGCTGAAGGTTAAGAGATTGAAGAAAATGTATTTAAACTCATTTACACTGACGAAAATACTTTTTGTCTTGCTCTGTCAGTGCAAGTAAAACTTGTGAAGTTAGTTTATATAGTTGATAATAGCGACAGAGACTCAAACATGTAAGTTCACATCATATTTAAAGTTTATTTACAGCTTATTTATATTACATATGATATATATTACATTAATATTCATTAAAGCGAAATGCTTAATAATAACTGCTAAACTAATATCGTATTAAAATTGATAATATAATATATCATATAATTAAATAAATCATATATAAATCATAAAATAGTTCTAAGTAATTATCATTAAATTCAGACCATTTTATTGTTTTGTTTTTTTGTTTGTTTTTTTTTTTTGCTATATAGTGATCTTTAATTTGGAGGAAGAGAAACTGGGGGAGTGACTTTGTTGCATTGGATGTGTCAGTGTCAGTTTGCTCATATCTGATTGGCCCAATTTCGGTTTGAGATCTCTAAACCAGAACATAACCTGCCATAACCTGTTTTCTGCATTCTGTCGAACTAATGTTAAAAGCAAAGCAGAGGAAAACACCACAGGCTTCACACAGTCTAATTGTGCTTTCCAGGCAGCATTATTTTACTATTACAGGTGCATCTCAATAAATTAGAATATCATAAAAAGTTTTTTTTTTTTCTGTAATTTAATTCAAAAAATAAAACTTGAATATATTCTAGATTTATTAGACATAAAGTAAAATATTTCCAGACTTTTTTGTTTTCATTTTGATGATTACAGCTTTCTGCTCATCAAAATAAAAAATTCAGTATCTCAAATTATTAGAATATTTAATTTCAAGTTCTATTAAATTACCATTCTCATGGTATAAATACTGGGTTTAGGTCAGTAATCCCAACAGCAGTCATGGGGAAGTCTGCTGTCTTGACAGTTGTCTAGAAGACGATCATCAAAACCCTCTACAATGAGGGTAAGCCACAGAGGGTCACTGCTGAAAGAGCTGGCTGTTCGCAGAGAGCTGTGCCAAAGCATATTCATGGAAAGTTGACTGGAAGGAAAAAGTGTGGTAGGAAAAGGTGTACAAGTGAAAGGAATGACCGCAGGGTTGAGAAGATTGTCAGGCGAAGCCGATGTAAGAACTTAGGAGAGCTTCAAAAGGAGTGGACTGAAGCTGGAGTCAGTGCATCAAGAGCCACCACACACAGATGTCTTCAGGAAATGGGTTACAACTGTCACATTCCACGTAACATTTAGTCATTTAGTCATTTAGCTGACGCTTTTCTCAAAAGCGACTTACAAATGAGAATAGTAGAAGCGCCTTCTGAACCAAAGACAACGTCAAAAGCGTCTCACCTGGGCTAAGGAGAAAAAGAACTGGACTGTTGCTCAGTGGTCCAAAGTCCTCTTTTCAGATTAAAGTAAATTTTGCATTTCATATGGAAATCAAGGTCCCAAAGTCTGGAGGAAGAGTGGAGAGGCACAGAAACCATGTTGCTTGAAGTCCAGTGTGAAGTTTCCACAGTCAGTGATGATTTGGGCTGCCATGTCATCTGCTGGTGTTGGTCCACTGTGTTTTCTGAAGTCCACAGTCAATGCAGCCATCTACCAGGACATTTTAGAGCACTTCATGCTTCCTTCTACTGACAAGCTTTATGGAGATGCTGATTTCATTTTCCAGCAGGATTTGGCACCTGCCCACACTGTCAAAGGTACCAAAAGCTGGTTCAGTGACCATGATGTTACTGTGCTTGATTGGCCAGCAAACTCGCCTGACCTGAACGCCATAGAGAATCTATGGGGTATTGTCAAGAGGAAGATGAGAGACACCAGACCCAACAATGCAGATTATCTGAAGGCTGCTATCAAAGCAACCTGGGCTTCCATTACACCTGAGCAGTGCCACAGGCTGATCGCCTCCATGCCACACCGCACTGATGCAGTAATTCATGCAAAAAGAGGCCCTACCAAGTACTGAGTGCATATACAGTAAATGAACATACTTTCCAGAAGGCCAACAATTCACTAAAAATGTTTTTTTTTATTTTTTTTTATTGATCTTATGAAGTATTCTAATTTATTGAGATAGTGAATTGGTGGGTTTTTGTTAAATGTGAGCCAAAATCATCACAATTAAAAGAACCAAAGACTTAAAGTACTTTAGTCTGTGTGCATTGAATTTATTTATTTAGTTCCACAATTTGAGTTGAATTACTGAAATATTAACTTTTCCATGACATTCTAATTTATTGAGATGCACCTGTATTTATATACCATAATAGTATTTATTAATATTTAGAATTTTCTTATATATTCATATTTTCAGTTTTCATTTTTGTTTAAGGTTTAGCAATTTTGTTATGTGCTTGTCATTTTTAGTGTTTTTTTTTATATTTCTATATAGCTTTAATTTATTTTCTTGACACTTTACTTAAAGCCTTTATATATAATGCATTATAAAAGTATTTTTAATGTATTAATTATTCCTTGTAATGCACCTTACAATGCATTGTATGATTTCATGAATAATTATAAGTTATAATACATTATAATACTTATCTATTCATTGTTATGCCTTTAGAAAGTATAAAGTGCATTAAAACACATGACAAACAACTAATTTCAATCTGCAAATATTACACTGCATTTTAACTTTGGTTGCAGTTATTTATGGAAAGATATAATGCATTATGACGGATATTATGAATACCTTTATAATGCATTATACATAAAAGCTTTAAGTAAAGTGTTCCCTTTATTATTATTTCAGTTTTAGTTTTAATAATCAAAGCAATTTAGAAATTGGCTTATATCAAAATGATCAAAAAAATATTTTTCCAGTAATCTCAAATTATTTGAAAAGACTTAAAGGGGTCCTTGATTATGATTTTACTTTTTTAACTTTAGTTAGTGTGTAATGTTGCTGTTTGAGCATAAACAACATCTGCAAAGTTACGACGCTCAAAGTTCAATGCAAAGGGAGATATTTTTACAGAATTCGCTGTTTAAGGACTACAACAAACGCTGGTAGGAACTACGAAAAACTTCTTCCTGGGTTGGTGACATCACAAACCCTGCCCCCGAGAACACGCAACAAAGAGGCTGAGGCCATGTTGGGCTGTTTTAGAGAAGAGGAAGAGTTGTTGTAGTAGAGTGTTGTTGCATTGCTGTCATTTTACGCCGGACTGCTTCACAAACGAGGGTCAATTCAACGCTGGATTTGCACAAAAGTTTACCATGACGACACATGTTAGTCGATGAGTTGAATCAACTCCACAGCAACTACATAAATTTATCCACTAACCATTCAGAAACGTCCAGTTTCATTCTAAAAGTTGTAACTTCTTCCTGAGTCTGTGTCGACAATCCTCATTTTGGCTGCGTAAGATTCTCCAGCTTTGTTGTTGTTGAGCAACCGAAGCGTGAGCTGTTAAAGCTCCGCCCTCTTTTGGAGCAGCAGCTCATTTGCATTTAAAGGGACACACAAAAAATTGTGTTTTTGCTCACACCCAAATAGGGTCAAATTTGACAATCTGTGGGGTATTTTGAGCTGAAACTTCACAGACACATTCTGGGGACACCAGAGACTTACATCCCCTTTAAATTTATTGGTCAAAATATGAGAACTCTCTGAGGAGGACATTTCCTCTAGCCTCAGAGTAAGTTTTATGGCTAAATGTATGGCCATATGTTTAGTCAGTCAGCCTACATTGAACTTCTGGAAGTGTTTTATTGAGTGGCAGAATGTGGTGAGATTACGTCCCTGCTGTGCAGCACCTGATGTAGAGGTTAATCCTCCAGATTTAGTAACACCGCTCTTAAGAAACCCCTCTGTCTGTGGCCTGTCCTATATTTCTTGAGTTAGTCCAGCTAATGGAGCTCAGATCACAGAATCCAGACTAGAGCTTTATGTTAAAAGAGAAACATTTTCATTCAGTCTAACAGTATTTATTATTTTCCTACTACATTCATACTGCAGTACAATGTGCCTCAAAGGACTAAATGTGACATGGATCTGCGTTTTGGATGACTGTGACAACAATTGAATATGACCTTTATATAGCCCTGATAAGTATCTGATTTGTTTAAACAGTCACATTGGAATTAGTGTGATTTTTAACTTGACATTCATTGTGCACTATAAAGAATCTATTGAAATGAATAAATTGATGCATTAAAATACAAAATATTCTGAAATTTATAGGGTTACTTGAACAAAAAAATGTGTTTGAGCTGATACTGAGAATACAAAATTGCACTATAGATTGATCAGTAGATGACAGGCTGTGAGGTCCTCAGAAAACCACCTATTTTTGGCAGATTTTAATGAGCTGTGCACGTTTGACCCGGCGGGCGGCTAAACTCATCTTCCCTGTCTCTCTGTCACTCACAGCACCGTGATCGCACCATCCCTGTCCTGATTATTGGAATCCTGGTCTTTCTTCCTGGTTTTTACCACCTGCGCATCGCCTATTACGCCTCCAAGGGTTACCGCGGTTATTCCTACGATGACATCCCTGACTTTGATGACTGAGCGAGGGGGACGTACTGTCAGCCTGCTGATGTGATCTGAACCTCGGTTTCCTGCCGCTGATGTCTGCCACGTCACAATGACTTGACAGACTTGGTTTCTTTTCTTTTTTTTTTTTGGTTTTTTAAAATTTTTATAGACTGAGAAGGTGGTTTGAATTCATGAACTAGTATGTTTCATGTGAGGAAAATCATTTCATCAAGGATTTCATACCATTATTTGTTATTAAAACAGGTCACAGTTCAGTTGTTATATCAGTAGGCTGTAGTGAGTTACAGGTCTTTGGAACAAGGAAGAAAACCTACTCAAAACATGCCACATGCTATTTTATATTTTACAAAAAATTGAAGGGTTGAAATCTGTCATTAAGGATGTGATATTTGCTCATTTTTGAGGATTGATCTTAACATATTAACTAAGTTAATGTTACCATTTTAAACTTTCCTTGAAATTAAAAGCAAAAGGATTTCATTTTTAATTTAAGTAATTTAGTGTATGACATGAAAAAAGCATTCCATTCCATGTTTATGTTTGATGTCATGCCACTGGATATAACTTATTTTCATTTATGTGATTTTATTGCCTTTACAGAGAATGCTTTGATTAAATAATGTGCTTTAAACTGAAATCTGATTGTTTTCATGAATGCACAGTTAAAAAAAAACAATGAATTCAGTGATACAAAAATGACCTTTACTGTAGTTGTTTTTGGTGGTCAGCTTGCGCCCCCGTGTGGGTCATAAATGAACTTGTGCTCAAAAAACAGCATTGAAATTTTGTTTGGAAAAAACAAACATATTTTAGCAAACAGTATGTCATAAAAAGCGTAACATAATACTTCTATTTTCTAATCTGAATAACATATTGGATACATAATGTTGAACTGAGAAACAATTTGGCTGGTCCATTTTACTTTACTTAAAATGCTGGGTTAAAAACAATCCAAGTTGGGTTGAAAATGGACAAACCCAGCGATTGGGTTAAATGTTTGCTGGGCGGTTTTATTTAACCCAACTATTGTTTAAAAATTACTATATGGCTGGATCCAAAATGAATCCAAAATAGGTTATAAATTAAAAATCAGACACATAATTACTAGAAGCAACAATAATAATCAAAAGGTGAACATGTATTAAGAAGTAATTTAAGAAATGTTTATTGTTTAACTATTATTCATTAAACTTATTGATAAATGTTAATTTCCAACATACTTTGGGTTCAGTTTAAGCAAGCAATACAGTAATTTTTAAACAATAGTTGAGGTAAATAAAACTACCCAGCAGGTTGGGTTAAAAACAACCCATTCACTGGGATGTCTTAAAGTGTAAAACATGTATAAACAGCAGATGAAAATAATAAATAATACTAAAATAATAAACAGATAAATAATACTACCTAATAGCTTGTCTAAAATGTAATGTTTTGTTATTAAAAACCCACATTTTAAAGCATGAAACTCTAACGGGCGTATTTTTTTTTTATTATTGAAGGCTAATAATGTCCAAAAAGCACAAATAACACAATAAATAAAATCAGTTTGTTATCAGGTTATGAACAAAAATTAGTATTGTAAAAAGTGAATCTCAATGTAATAAAAATAAATACTGAATCATAATTTAAAATGTTTATTTTTTGTTGTAATATAGCCTATATATGAACTTTCTTTTCCTTTTACAATCAGTAGAAAGACCAGAGAGAGAGAGAGAGAGAGAGAGAGAGAGAGAGAGAGAGAGAGAGAGAGAGAGAGAGAGAGAGAGAGAGAGAGAGACGTTTAATGTGAATGAGCAGCAGCCCTACAACGTTGCAGCGTGTTTCCCTCCGTCTGTGTTTGTAACGACATGGACTGAACAAACTTCACTGGACTGAAACTGAGAGACGGAAACTTCACACATGAGGATATTCACTTCAGCTGGACCACAAACAACGACACAGTTTAACGTGCGAACAAACCCATGGAACTTACATGTTTGACGCTGAATGTTTCAGAGCTCTGGAAGAACCAAACCTACCTATCAAAGCAAGTGAAGTTTTAAAGAGCCGCTGAATTCACAGTAACGTTGACGATACTCCACACAGCGGGTTCTGGTTTTGTTCTTAACCTTTTTAAGCGATTTAT